>JAFJYI010000278.1:0-600000 GCA_019022655.1 Acacia acuminata
CTTACAAGCGACCCATTTATAAATTTCTTTTGTGGGACATGTAAATTTTCCTATGAAGAAACTTGATCATATGATACTAGTCTTGGTTCTTAATATAACAGTTAATTTAATGTTGAATTTTGTCTTAAATATAATATCCTAATCCATTTTATTTCTCATGTTCGTAATTTTTTCCCTTTAAAGTTTCTCAATTGATTGGATAAGTTAAAGGTTTCTGTATAAGAATAGTCCTTATCAATGATGACATTTTAGAATAACGAAAGGATAATATTTCCAACTTAAAAGTTGATTGCAGCATTTTGGAGTGACCCTCATATGAGTCAATGCCTCAAGTCGTGTCAAGTTTTATACGATTGTAGTGTACGTCATCGTTGAGTCATGTATATGATGTAGAACTAGCTAGCTTGAAGCTACTATTATCATCAACTCAGTCTGAAACAACTTGCAGTGCATCTTAGTCACACAACAACCATATCCATTTCACACAAGAAATTATAGAGAACCCGACAAAACGTGAACTCTTTAGGATGCATCATAACATGGGCCCGTGTGTTTTTGGCTCCCGTGAGGGAGTGAAAATATAAAAAGTAAAATAATATCAATATTCCTTTAAAGGAAAATCCCTAAAATATACTATTAAAATATCAAAATCCTAAATTAAGATTCAAATTTCAATAACGAGTTGTTAGGATTTTAAAACGGTTTGAAAAAAAAAAAAAAAAAAAAAAATCAGTATCCCTCACTTTAGTTTTTTCTTCACAATATCACTCTATCCTGTCCGAGCTAATCAGTATCCCTCACTTTAGTTTTTTCTTCACATAGACTAATTTGGAACTATTGAAATTCAATACACTAATTTATCTTTTTAAATTTTGAAAGTATTTTTTTTTTTTTTGGAATTTCCCCTTTTTACATGATATTAATTATTTATTATTTACTCTATAATATGACTCTCAGTTAATATAAATAAAATTCTAAAGTGAATTAAGATGGCCTTTTGGTTGTTTCTGGGGTTATATGTTAGTGTATGCATGGTAACTTTTCCAAAAATCAATTAACGCAAAATAATTAAAAAAAAGTTAAACTAAACACACACATTTGTTTCGCTATCAAGCTGTATTTCTAATGAAAGACAAGGTCGGGGGGAATATAAGGGAGACCTATAAGCCCTATAAAACTTAATAATAGAGACTTATATGTGTAGCCTAGATTTTTCATTAGAGTTCACCCTTACGAGCAATAATTATCTCGACTTTTCACTTAGTAATTCATTCTGAGGATTACACTAGTGCAAAAAAGGGTTTTAAGACCGGACAAAAGAGGTATCGTAAGACCGGACCTACGACCGGTCTTGTTCCATCCGGTATTAAAAGTCTAATATATAAGACTGGACTCGAACCGGTCTTAAAGAATCTCTTTTAGACCGGACATTTAAAACATTGGGTCTTAAAAGTCGTACTAAATAAACCTGAAATATTTTTTGTTCGGTTCTAAAACTCAACTTTTAAGACCGGCTAACAACTAGGCCGCTCTTAAAAGATCGGAATTTTAAAACCGGATTAAAATAGAAACGGTAGCGTCTAAGACCGATGACTAATTATACAAGGTCTTAAAAGACTGACTTTCAAGAACGGGTGATAAATAAATACGGTCTTAAAATTTTTATTTTAGACTGGACGTATAAATATACTAGTCTTAAAAGACCAGCTTTTAAGACTGGGCTTAATCCGACCTTTAAGACTGGACATATAAATACATCGGGTCTTAACGATTCGAACAATTAAGCCAATGTATTTATTTTCGGTCTAAATTTTCCCGAATTTTTTCCTGTTATGTTCTTCCTGATTAAGCTACAAGCTATGAACAATTATGAATAAATTGACTTGAGAAAAAAGAATACAAATATTATTCATCATAAGTTATGTGGCCTCTTAATTAATGATTATACTATGACTACAACACCTAAATTAATTAATATAATAAGATAACTTACTTACAAATATAATAAGTTATGGTGGCCCAAAATAATATTCACCATGCCTTCATCTGATTCCCACCCAACAACGTAACATCCTCTTTTATAACATGCCCCTTTGGATCGGATCCCGCCACAAAAATAAAAGAAAAACAAACTTCATAGTTAGTGACATTGTTTATGAACATAGAAGGAATATAATATAGGTAAAACCTTAAAGTTTTCAAAGAATTCTGCATATGAATATTACCTTATGAATTGACTCTTTTATAAAGTGATATCCTCACATATCCTTTCTTGATGATCATTTCTTATGCCGGGTTTTTTATCCCCTTCATCTTCTTCGTTCATGTCAGTAGACCCCTTGAAAAAGGAGTACTCTTAGGAAGACCATAATTTGAATGACTTTCCTCATCAATATCAATGACCCTTTTTCCTTGGAGAGCTACAGACTACATTTTATTTTCTTGATCGGTGATATAGAACACTTGTTTCGCTTGGTCTGCCATAATAAAAGGTTCATCTCCAAAACTTCTACCATTGACATCGACTAATGTAAATCCTAGCCGATCGATCTGAAGTTTGAGAAGCCGGGGGACAATAAGTTCTCTTTCCATATGGCCTTGGATGTAAGTCTTCGCGTATTCCCATTACTTGCAAATCCAATCTTGCCTTCACACCATCCTTGGAACTACCTTGTATGTTGAGAAGCGTGCCAACAATACTATCACATACGTTTTTCTCCACATGCATGATATCAATACAGTGTCTCACATCAAGATTGAGCCAATAGGGAAGATCGAAGAATACAGATCTCTTTTTCCATATATTTGTTTCTTTTCTACTCTTTGCAGTCTTACTGAAGATTGACATTGATATTTTTCACCTTTTCATAAACTTGCTCCCCAATCAATGCCACTGGAGCATCTTCATACTCTTGGCCACCAAAAAAGGCTTTCTTTAATCGACGATATAGGTGGCCCCGTCTAAGAAATCTCCTATGTCCAAGATAAACCGTCTTTCTTCCATGTTGAAGTTGATGGTAGCTCGTGCCTTCTTCACAAACCGGACATGCTTTATGGCCTTTTACACTATACCACGACAAGTTCCCATATGCTGGGAAGTCATTGATAGTACAAAATATCATGGCTCACATTTTAAACACCTCCTTCTTGAAAGAGTTATAAACGCCGACACCTTCTTCCCACAACTCCTTCAAGTCTTCGATCAAGGGCTCAAGGTAAACATCAATGTCATTTCCGGATTGTTTTGGTCCGGAAATCAATATAGACAACATGATGTACTTTCGTTTCATGCATAACATAGGAGATAAGTTGTAAATAATCGAGTACGAGGCCATGAACTATGTATCTTTGCTAAGGCTTCCATATGGATTCATGCCATCCGTGCTAAGGGCAAGCCTAAGGTTCCTAGGGTCTTCGCTGAAGTTTGGAAATAATTGATCGATTTTCTTCCATTTGAGAAGAATCGGCCAGATGACGAAGCTTTCCATCAAAAATCCTCTCATCTGCGTGCCACCGCAAATCTTTTGCATCACTTCATTCGCAAACAACCGCTTGAACCTTGGTATGATTGGAAGATACCACAACACTTTTGCAGGCCCCTTATTTGACTTGTACCTTGGGGTTTCACATATCGGACAGTCCCGCTTCTCTTCAAACTCTTTTCTATACAATACGCAATCATTCGGGCATGCATGGATCTTTTTGTTCTCCATCCCCAGTGGACAAAGTATTTTCTTAGCATCATAGTATCGATGCGGCAACACATTATCATCCGGAAGCATGTCCTTAAAAGCCTCAAGCATTTCAGAAAAACTTGTGTCGCTCCATCAATGACGTGCCTTCAAGCTTACCAATTTCAATACAGCGTTCAACAATTGGTATTTTTTTACACCCACGGTATAGCGAGACCTCTGCATCACTGCACATATTACCATATGCATGTGATTGATGAAAAGCCTCTTCTCCTACATCACGAATAATGTCCTCTATGCGATCATCCATATCCGTGTCATATCATCAAAGGCCACTTCCCCATGTTGAGACCCACTTGGTATTTTTTCACCATGCCATACCCATACTGTATAAGTCTTACAAAATCCTTCACAAATTGAATATGTGTATATAACTTCAGGACTTAGTCGCCTCTCATTCAAACATTTCACACAAGGGCAATAAAACTTCCCACTATCATCATGAGCATTTTGTTTAGCAAATTCTATAAAGTCCCTTACCCCATTCTGATATTCAACACTCGTCCGTAAAGCATTTATCCAACTGTGATCCATAGTAGAATTCCTATAGACGGAAAGATTTAACATACGTAATCTGAAAAAATTGACACTTGCATATAAAGTAAGGCAACACCAAATACATATTTATACTCAATGTCGGTTATTATGTCTTTTTTTTTAGGGAGAAACTTGCCACGAAAAATCACTTTTGATCATAAATGTATCACAGTGAATCCAAGAAGCAAAATAAATGCATGACGAGGAAATTAAATGCATCGCATGAAGGTCTTGTGGACTCACCTGTAGCATATAAAATCAAATGCGTTTCCTGAGTCTTTCTTCTCTCGCCACGAACGTTGATGTTGCAGACATCAAGAGTACCCTAAAAATATTTGTTGGTCAGTTGGGTAGGTCTAAAGTGCAAATATAATCTTCAAAATACAATATTCATTAACAACAGAGAAACCCACAAGAACGTTTCATTGATTTCATTCAACCCATGAAAAACCCAGAACGATAAGCAGGAAAATCATGAAGTTATATAACCGAAACACATCTTACAGCTTGGTCTATAGACGTTTAGCTAAGGAACCAGAAAGTGATTGTCGAGAGAGCAACACGAAACAAGTGTTCGAGGCAACACACAAACACTGGAGACAGAACCTCGGTAATAACTTTCGGCGCAACAAGAGAAGTTCGAAAGGGAAATTTAATTTTCGCGCGACATGGACATGTTTTAGTATTTTGGATTTTATTAAGACCGATTAATTATAACGCATCCAGTCCTAAAGATAAGCGTTTTATTAATTAAATTTTTAAGACCGGAGTTTTAAAAGACTCCGGACCTAAATTTTTATTATTCAATTTATTATTACGGGCGTAGATTTTATTAAGACAGATTAATTATAAAGTTGCCGGTCCTAAATATATAACATTTTAAGACCGGCATCTCCTAAAACTCCAATCCTAAATTCTCATTTTTTTTTAAAAAAAGTATTGGCTTTGGCGAGCGCAACAACTGAATGAATAAAAATTAAAGGAAAACTCTTTAATTACTTGGAGAATATGAACAAAAAAAAGACACAAACTTAGTTCTTAATGCCACATATATTACTTGAATATGCACGTACACCAGAAAAAATACAAAAAAAAATAAGCAGAAAATTATCAAAAACAAGAATTTGACTAAACATCCTAAAGCTTATTATCCTTCAAAGCCTTGGCAATATCGGCGTGAGCAGCATTAACTTCCCACCGGAGATCAGCAAGTTCCTATCTTATTCGCATCAGCGCATCATGGTCTGAAGGCTGGGGGGTGGGCAATCTCTTCATCATCCGAAATAACAATGGGTCCAACGACCCGAAACTCTTGTCAATCCAATAGAACGCACTCTCGATGGAGGAGGCACACTTTGTATAACGATCTACGGAAGGCACAAGCATCACCAATAAGTCTATCCCTACGAGCGGTTCTCTTGTATCTAACCATGGTTTGAGTAGTTGGGAAAGAAAGCCATGTACTGATAACTGTGGAGTTACAAAGTAGTGAGGAGTTAATAAGGATACAGATCGAGGTATGAGGAGTTAATAAAGGCAGAGAAGAAGCAGATTTTATAAATATGTGATCTAAAATGAATAAGGATAGAGATCGAGGTTATGAGGAGTTAATAAAGGTAGAGAAGAGATGCGACCTTTTATAAATATGCGGTCTAAATTTCTATTATTTAATTTTTTTCAATTCAATTGATTTTAAGACCGACCTTTTATAAAATATCCGGTCTAAAAGTCCATTATTTATTTTTTAATCAATTCAATTACTTTTAAGACCGACCTTTTATCTTTCATCCGGTCCTAAAATTCATTTATTGTAATATTTTTTCTTAAAATATATTAGTTTTAAGAACGTATCTTTTACAATATCCGATATTAAATCGAGATGCGAGTCGTACCCTTACACTTAGTTTAAATGAATGATTCGAGTCTCTTTGGCTTCCGAGATAAACTTCCCAACTAGGTGTCTCCTCGTATTACGATGAACTATGCGTCTCCTCATTAAAGTTTAGGCGTTTCACATTGTTTAAGAAGGGTTCTCTATTTAAACCCGATGTTACTTTACTTCCTTCACATTCTTCTCCATCACTTCTTTTTCCTCCACGGTAATGGTTGCTCCACCACCACCAGTCCTCCTTTTCCTCGTCATGGTCTTCACAATCTGTACCCTCCGTCGCCGCCTCCGAACCCGGCCTCTACCACCCGAAGGTCCAGCACCTTCGCTCGTGTCGATCATATAGACCGACGCTTGGGCCGGTTGTTTTAGGTCTATTACGCCGTCAACAACAAGCTGACTGTGGTACTCGACACCCAGGATGTTGAGTACCATCCTTGAAGACGATGTCTCCGACCTCTCCGACGAGTCCCTCCCCTCGGACAACAATGGGGAGGAATAAATATTTTTATTTTTTTTTTCCTTGTATTGCTACGCCCCATAAAAAAATATAATAAACTTTTTGCGTTGCTATTTCGATCGTCATGTCCTTTTCATTATATTCTTTCTTTTTCTGACAAAAAGGAAACAAACAAAACATTGTCCTCGTGTGTGAGATCAACATTAAAAATTCACAGAATACAGTTAACACCATACAAAACAAAAAAACATCGTTTACCTTATTCGAATAAAAACAAACACGGTGACAATTCTTCCCAAGGTTGGACCGTCATTGTCGTTGGTTTTACCTCACCCTGATTTGGAACAAAGTGTCCTTTTCATTATCTTCCTTCTTTTTCCGACAAAAAGAAAAAAGACAAAATAAAAGGGACACCGATAATGCTGCTCAAAACCAAGAGAGGTAAAAACGACGATAATGAAGGACCTAGCTTGAGCAGAACGCCAGAACCTTGGTTGTCTTCAACCCTAATGGTTTGTCTGAAAAGAGACAACATTTCTATTTAGGAAGACTATTAAGACCAGAGATTTAACAAATACACAGACCTAAAGGTTGACTTTTAGGAGCGGACATATAAAGATAAGGTCCTAAAAGACTTTTAGGACCGGACATATAATAAATATGCAGTCCTAAAAGTCTCTAGTCTTTAGAGACTTTTAGGACTGGACGTATATCACTTTTAAGATCGGACTTTAAACAAACCGATGGTCCTAAATGTTAACGTAGACTTTTAGGACCGGATATTTACAAATATGCGGTCCTAAAAGTCGCGAATACTTTTCAGGTTTAATATCTTATTGCTCATTGACAACATCCTGTACCTAATTTCAAGCACTAAATAGCTAGAATGAATGAATGAATCTTTGAAAAAATAAACAAATTTAATTATTGAATTATTGCATGTATATTTACAAATGAATGAATTGTTCGAATATATAAACAAATTTACAAAAAATTATTGTTGCTACAGCATATATTTACAAATGAATTTAGGACATTAATTATTGTCCTGACTTTGAGATCAGGTCATACAGATATTCACAAAACAAATTGCATATGTGCTCCACTTCATCATCAGGAAAGGGATCAGGACAGACAAACTTCTGTAAAATCAAAGACAGAAACTGAATTAACTTGCGTGCATATTTCATATGTAACATTAAGCCGTAAACCGAATTGACCATAATATGTAACATCAAATACATTTACTTTTGCATTTAATTTAGTCCTTCCTTGAGTGATAATATCATATATGTGTTTCATGACGTAGTGGCCACATAAGTTGGACGCCGTTGGTTGCCGATGGGTCTAAAAAGAACAAGAAATATATATAAGAGCATATATAGCTTACTGACCAAGTTCACAAGGCAGTGTAGCAGTGTCCAAATATGTACCAACCTTTGGTGTGTGCCATGTAGGATTAGTGGCCTGATACTAACGTTTTTTTACCCCGATTTGGAAGGTCCTCATGGGACTATCATCAAAATCACAAATTTATCAATGATGTTCACTGAAAATTCACAACAGAGATTTCAGACAAGAGAATCAAAATGACATGCTTACTCATTGATGGTCTGCACCAACGTAGTCCCTGGATCACTGTGAGTGGAGCATAAGAAGATAACTTTATGCTTCTCTATGCACATGAGGACCAACTACCAGTGGCGGCTGAAAATTCACAGCAGTAAAGTACTCAGTGATATATGTAGTAAAATTAAGTGAATTGCAGACAAGAATTGTGATATATACCTGTGGAAGTATGGAAACATGTACACCTTTCTTCTCACTTCACACAACCTCGTTGATATGTACTCTTGTCTCTCATCCTTGGATGTTGTACTTGCATAGACTGGGCACAAGAATCCAAAATCATTGATTCTTTTCTGTTGAACCAATTCTTGATGCATGAACCTACAATAAAAACATCGATTAGGGAATTAGTATATATGTATGTGTGTCTAAACGATGCATTTAAATTATGTACTCATAGAATCAAATACTTACTTCATAAACATTTGAACAATTGTATTGCTAAGCTCCTGTCTAGGAAGCAGTAGGGACGTTACATCATCGATGTCAACGTAAACCGGTTGAGGTTGACGGAGGCCTACTACTTCATTGATAGGCCACGATTTATCTTTAAAATATCTACTCTTCACCAGATCGGATATTTTTTCCTTGGCAGTCAACTTAGCAGTAGGGGATAGAGCTTGAGGAGGGGATGAAACTTGAGGATGGGATGGAGCTTGACGAGGGGATGGAACTTGAGGAGGAAGGGATAAAGCTTTAGTAGGAGCAGAAACATGTACAAAGCTTCACTGGCCAAGAGATGAAGGTTCCCTTGACATGACTCACAAGCTTCAGCTAATCAGTTGGGAGAGGGAAAAATGCATCACTGATAACCTTTTCAACTAACACTCTGACTTCATCATCAGCCATTTGTTGGTGGTGTACAGTTGATCCCAAGTTGTGGACGGTCCCTTTTGCAACTAATCATCTATGACTATCACGATCCTCCACATACTGACTCACAAAGTTGCTCGTCCAACAATGCAGCTCCTCTAGTGCCCCGTCGCATAGGTGCAGTGAATGTGTGAAGGGAACACTGCTCTCTGGATGAGAGCTCAAAAGCAGCCTCATCTGATTCAACTCCTCCTTCATCTGGCTCATCTGGGATTGAAATGTTGCTTCTTTAACAGCTGTTTCCTTACTAAATTTGGCCAGCGTCTGTTCCATCTCCTCCCGGGTAACCATATTTTGTTTATGGCGTTTGGACTTACCAAAGAATTGCTTTATGCCTACCTGTCCTCCAATCCCCTTACACACCCCCGGTGATCCGGTTTTTGGGTCGTAATCTGTCGAACATCATTCCTCCCGTCAACACAAAAGATCCCTTTGCTTCTTTCTTTTTAAGATCTTCTTGTAAGATACGGATAACGAAGCTTAGTAATGAAACTTGTTTAGTAACTAAAAAATAACAATAACGATACTTACAATTCTTTCAGCAACTACACGAGTTTGTTCACTCGTGTAGGCGCCGCTTGGCTTTTGTCGATTATGCAACCACAACTCCTCGCGACGTATTAAGATGGCTGATCAACTATCGCAGAAGGATTGGGTTCAGCTTCATCTTCCAATCTCTTCCGCTTGGCCGCCATCAATTCTTTTTCGGCCTTTTCATATCCGCTGCGAGAAGCCCTATACGCGGCAATCATTCTTTCTCCCTATCTCCCGTGCTTGTTCCCTTCTTTTTTGTGAACCAGAATTGAAAACAACTATTAATTTTGAATTCCAGCCATGTCACTAACAAAAATTAGAGAACTTCTAATTATCAAAATTGAAAAAAACTATTTAACTATGCTAATTATCAATAGGCAAAGGCAGAGCAGCCTCTTCGCTAGGGATTCCGTTCAACCATAGGGAGTTTGATAGACTATTTCTCTTAGTTAAAAAAAACAAAAGAAACTATAGCAAGAACAATTAGTATAGGCTACATACTGAATTCAGGAAAAAAAAATCACATACCTCCAACCATAGGGAGTTTGAACATAAATTGGAGCTATGTATTGTACTGCTAGATAGATAGGTTAAGAAATAAAAGAGAATTATGCTAATAGAATAATACAAACTTGATCTTTTTTAAGGCATCCAGTGGGATTAGTAGTCCCCATTAGATAGTAACAATTGGGTATATAAAGTTTCTCCCTTTCAAGACTATTCATTTCCTCCTTTGCAAGACAAACCATTACACAATTACTTTCTTAGTATTTTACCTTTTCAGGGTTTACATATCAGACTTGCATAGACAAAGGCAGGAAATGTATACTTCTATTCACACACCAAACCATTTAACTAACATGATTAGATGAACACAATAACATTCACATATCCGCACAGGTTAATAAGCAAACAAAAGGGCAAACAAAACTAAATATAAACTCATCAGAGCTTCAGGAGTGGTCCACAGATGAACAAATTGTTGCCAAGTTTGTTCATCAATAAATGTGTATTTGTCCCAAGGATTTTCGTCAGGCTGAACCTTGGCAAAAATATACTTGTTATCTAGAAAGGTTTTAAACTTCCTCCACCGATCAGCACAATAAGACAATGTCTTGTCTTTCAACTTCGAGAGTCGTGACGTGTATGTAAGTCGGATAGTGTCCCAAATAGGATCCTTTCGTGCCAAAGTCCACATTTTTCCACTTATCTTTCAAGATGCTAACCTTCTTTGCGTGCTAGATAGCCGACAAAACTAGTATATTTGCTTTTATTAGGACCGAAAGGTTCCAACCTTTCATCAAATCGAATCTCGAGCCTTGACCCGGAAGTCCGACTTAGGGTTACATCCATCATTCGTGTGCCTCTTCTACCACGGCGTGCGTGGCGGTTACGAGGCTCATTGTGAGATGAAGAGGGTTCGTTCGACTCACATCGATCACACGATGGAATCGGGCGTTCTTGGAACACGAATAGAATGATTTTCACCGTTCATTTTCGAAACAAAAAGAGAGGAATGCCTGAGCAAATGAGGGACTAACAGAGGCTATCGTACGTGGGCGAGGAAGAGAGGTAATGCAACAGGAAGGGTTTCGCAACGTGAACAAAGGTTCTTCAGTGAGAGTAACAAAAGCTTTCGCGCGAAGAAATGTTTATTTGGCGGTTCATTTTTAAGACCTTATCAAAAATGAAGTCCGGTCTTAATATTACAATTCAAGACCGGTCATATTGAACTCCGGCCTTAAAAGTACTTAATTATTTGTTTAATTTTCTTCAATATTGAGGTACTAAGCACAATTTAAGTCCGGTCTTAAAATATTTAACTTTTTGACCGGAGAAATTATAAGACGGTCTTAAAAGTTAACCTTTAAGACCGGTCCTTATGAACCTCCGGTCTTAAATTAATTACTTTTTTGTGTACCGCCTGTATTATATATCCGGTCTTAAAAGAATAACTTTTAAGACCGGCTATTAAATATGTACGGTCTTAAAACTTTTAGTCTTTTATATTTAAGTTTTTCCTTATTATGTTGGACCTCAGAAAATATAAGTACGGCTGTATGAGATTTCTCTATAAAGTAATTGAAATTTCAATTTTCTTAATAACATTTTTAAGACGGGTCGTTTTTTTGTCCGGTCTAAATAATATATTTAAGACCTATGAAAAGATGATCCGGTCCAACAAGTTCTTTATATTTACGGAACTGCCACCGGTCATTCCTTTAAGACCGGGGCGTCGATTCTCCGGTCTAGATGAGACGGTCTTAAAGCCCTTTTTGCACTAATGTTAGTGTTTATTTAATTCCATTTTCTTCAACAAACAAATCCTTAAACTTTCTACACCTAAATGTTTGTTGGGACCGTCTTTTGTGTGGAAAGGGAATCGTTTCATAATCACCCAGCCTAGCATATTTGTGTCGTTTAATAATTACTTGTTTTAGATTAAAAATACGGCTTAACAGTATTATTGCCTTTACAGTTTTATCACATTTTAGTTTTGATCCTTGTAATTTTAAATAAAAATTTTTAGTTTATCACTTTCTATTGTTTTATAAGGACTGAATTTGAGTTTAATGTTATTAATTTCAGTCAACGTTTGGTATAGGAATTTATACTTCTTTTAAACAAGTTTTGGTTTTGATACTTTTGGTTTTGGTTCTTTATTATTCGGCGCTAAAAGTTAATGTTATTAAACTTAGACTGTGTCCTTATGAAGTCATAAAAAGTGAAAACCCCATGATTTAAAATTCTATGAACCAAAATTAAAATTCGATTAAACCGATCAACGATGGTGCTAAAAGTTAATGCTAATGATGGAGTAATTTTATATTATTGTAGAGTAGTGCTGTGAAGTCACAATCATATTGGGTTCAGCAATCTTTGATTGTGTCTGGCAATAATTGTATTCCATATATGGCATTTTTTTTCACGTTGAATATTGTCAAAGGTAAATGAAATCGGTAAAAGGAGAAATTACAAATAAGATTTTATAATTAAATTAATTAAAATAAAAAACCTTGAATTTCTGAAATTATTCTAAGAAAATTCAGTCTTTTTTAATTAAAAAAAAAAAAAAAGATGTGTACATTGATCATAATGCCCCTTGAAATTAACTGTTCAACTTGAAAGCGATACTTACAAATTTTTGTATGTGTGTAACCTAGCAATATAAAATTGACTAATAAATATAAAAGAGACCCATTTATAAATTTATTTTGTGACCTGTAAATTTTCTTTTAAGAAAAAAATGGATGATATGATACTAGCCTCATTACTTAATATAATAGTTAGTTAAATATTGAATTTGGTCTTAAATATAATATCCTACGCCGTTTATCTCCTATATTCATAATTTTTTCCCTTAAAAGTTTCTCAATTGATTGGATATGCTAATGTTTTCTATATAAAAATAGTATTGATCAAAGATGACATTTTAGAATAACGAAAGGATTATCTTATTTGGGATACCAGTGGAAAAAATGACTTATGAAGAAGTTAAATTGAGTAAAAGTTAGATTGTGAAATATGATTTATGTTTGGATTGGTGGTTACATAAATAAATTTTACTCATAATCCATGTTCAAATAAGGAGTTTTTACTCTATAAGCAGGAAAACTGGCCTTTCAAATAAGTTGTTTTTACCCCATAAATCGATTCGGAAAAATTTTCATCCAAATTGAAAAAAAAAAAAAAAAGACCCATAAGTTTGATTGAAATAGTAAATAAGTCTGATTACCCCTTCTAAAAATTATACCAAACATTATTTCCAGCTTAAAAGTTGATTGCAGCGTTTTGGAGTGACCCTCATATGAGTCAATGCCTCAAGTCGTGTCAAGTTTTATATGATTGTGGTGTACGTCATCGTTGAGTCATGTATATGATGTAGAACTAGCTAGCTTGAAGCTAGTATTGTCATCAACTCAGTCTGAAACAACTTGCATTGCACATTAGTCACACAACAACCATATCCATTGCACACAAGAAATCAAAGAGAGCCCGACAAAACGTGAACTATTTAGGATACATCACAACAAGCCAAAGCTCCAAACGATCCGTTGCTGCTTGCGAACAGAATTCCCACTCTGGAATATTTACTATGTTTATTTTGCTATTTATTATTTTAATTTCACTATTTATTACCTCAAAAAAATATTATATAAAGTTATTTGAAATGTGAAAGTTCTAAATCAAGTTAACAAATTCAACAAATTTTTAAATAAGTCATTAACCCAATTTAGAATTTCGAAAATGTAGGTAAAATAACTTTATTGTCTTTTTAATCTCCTCTCTCCTATCAAAAAAGTTTCACTGCTCTCTTAGCCTTTTTTTTTTTTTTTTTTTCAATAAGTATGTGTGTGTATCAACGTGTGTGTGTCTATATAAAATATGATTTGTTTCCAGAATTAAGGATTCCCTAATTGATGATACTCACAAGAAAAAAAAAAAAAAAAAGTACTTTGATTTGTTTTGCATCCTTAAATTCGGAAAATTAAAGAGGCTAACACTGGGGACGGCATCGTAGATTTGTTGGGGTGAGAGAGCTAACAGAAAGCCCTCGAGACAAAGAAAGTGAGATTTATTCTTGCTTCTAGAACTTATGGGAGTAGAGTGATTATCAACACAGGGATGTTACGAAGAGCCCACCGAAAAATTATAAATTAAAAAAGGGTTAAGGAGCAATTTGGCTAACAAACTATTACCTTAGAAGTGCCCAGTATAAATAATTTTTAAGTGAATCAAAAATAAAAACAAAACTTTTAAATATGTGCAATCAAACATAAAAAACTTTTACTCCAGGAAAAGAAAAGTACAAAAAACAAGTTTTACTCTATTTTTTTGTCTGACTGCACATTTTTGATATTTTTGGCCTATTTAAAAGTTATTTGACTCGAAGACTCGAGGCAGTTTATTGGTCAAATCGCTCCTTAACACATTAATAAAAGAAAGCGACTGTGATTTTGTCTGCTATCATCAATTTCACAAGTTAACAAATTTTGTCAGGGCTAAGGGCTATGCTTGCTTGGATGCAGCTTTGGTCCCGCTGCATGAAACTGCGCCGTTTTGGCGCAACTTCATGCAGCCTACTCCCCAATTTTTATAAAAAAGAAAAAAAGAAAAAAATCACATTCTTTGGGTAGTAAAAAGATAATTCAGAATATTTAATAGTAGTGAAAAAATTATTCATGATCTTGAAAAATTATTTTAGGATCTTAAAAATATATTTCCATTACTAAAAAAATATTTGAGGATACTTACGGTTCTTAGAAAGAATATTTTAGGATACTAACTAGTATTGAAAAAATAATTCACGATCTTAAAAAATAATTTTAGTATATTGATTAAAAAAATATCCTAAACCATATTTTTAGTAGCAGTTAGTACCTAAATTATGTTTTCAAGATTCAAAAATAATTTTTAAAATCATGAATTATTTTTTCAGTATCCGAAATATCCTTTTAGTATTGATCAGTATCCGAGAATATTTTTTTCAAAATCCTAAAATAATTTTTCAAAATCATGAATTATTTTTTCACTATTCAGTATTCTAAATTTTTTTTTTTTTTTGCTACCCAGTAATATCAGAAATTTTTTTTTATTTTTTTAATAAAAAAGGGAAACGGGCTGCAGCTGTCCGCAGCGGAAGTCCGCAGAAGACCAAAGCTGCATCCATGCTTCCTTTGTTGTACAGTAGTTTCAATACTAGTTACACATAGGAGTAGGAGTTTTTATTTTATTTTTGGCTTTGCGGTTTCCCATAAGGGAGATATTTGCTGTTGCAATATGCAGCAATTTTGAATATTTTTAAAATGTTATATATATATATATATATATATAACACATTAATGTGTATAAAAATAAATATTAAATAATGTATACAAATAATATTGAGACTACAAAGTAAACTCAAATATTAAATTTTAAGTGAATTATATTTTAATTTATTATATATCAAAGTTGATACACACACTAATTGGAAAAAATAAGTTAGAGAGCAATCAAACTCTTTTGAGAGGAGAGAGATGAGATAGGAGAAAACAAGAAAGTTATTTTAGGCATATTTTAAAATTCTAAATTGGTTTAGTAACTTAATTAGAGATTTGTTGAATTTACCTACTTGATTTAGAATTTTTCTATTTCAAGCAGCTTTATATGATATTTTCCCTATTATCTTTAGTTCAAAATTTTGAAAAATATATTTTCTGACTATTTACTTCATTCACTTCGCTATTTGTTGCTCTTTTTTTCAAAAATAGTTAGCAATAGAAGCATTCTCCATGAATTTATTCAAGTAGTATTTATTCAAGTAAATGTAGTAAATAGTTATCAACATAGGCCTTCTCCATTAATTTATTCAAGTGTTGGAGTTCTTAATGTAGTTTTCAAAATTTTAAAACAGGAACTGTAAATATGGAAAAGAAAGTAAGAAAGTAATGAATAGCGAAATAACTGTAGTAAATATTTATGTGTGGGGTGTTTAGGGGGCATTTTTTTCAAAAAAAAAAAAAAAAAAAAGGTGAGGGAAGTGATTTCTTTTTCACAACATTTCAAATTCCATAGACTACGTATTGAAATACACTAACTTATCTTTTTAAATTTGGAATTTTTTTTTTTTTTTTGAATTTTCCCTTTAAAAATGATATTAATTATTAATTATTTACTCTTTAATATAACTTTCAATGAATATAAGTAAAATTCTAAAGTGAATTAAGATGGCCTTTTGGTTGTTTCTGGAGTTAGATGTTAGTGCATGGTTATGCTTTACGAAATAAAATTTATGACTCATATTTATGGTAACGCAAAATAAGTTAGTGTATGTAACTTTTCCAAAAATCAATTAACGCAAACTATAGACAAGGTCGGGGGAATATTAATATAAGCCCTACACAACTTAATAATGGAGACCTACATGTGTAGCCAGGATTTTTCATTAGAGTTCACCCTTACGAGCAATAATTATCTCGACTTTTCACTTAGTAATTCATTCTTTGAGAATTACTATTAATTTCATTCCAATTTCTTCTGCAACCAAATCTTTAAACTTTCCACGCTAAATCTTTGTTGGGACCATCTTTCGTTTGGAAAGGGAATCGTTTCATAATCACCCGACGTAGCATACCCGTGTCGTTTAGTGATTACTTGTTTTAGATTAAAAAGACGGGTTAACAATATTATTGCCTTCACAGTTTGATCACATTTTAGTTTTGATCCCTGTATAATTTTGAATAAGAATGTTTAGTTTATAACTTTTTATAGTTTTATAAGGACTGAATTTGAGTTTAATGACATCAATTTCTGTCAACGTTAGGCATAGGAACCTATATTTTGTTAACAAGTTTTGGTTTTGATATCTATATATTTAATGAGTTTTTGTTTTTGTTTCTATACTCAACGGCGTTAAAGTTAATCCTATTAAACTCAGACACTTTGTTCCACATAAATAATCATGTCATCTTTGTTATGATCCTTTGGTATTATTTATAGGATCAAATGAGAAGAAATCATAACCATCTTCCTTAATTCCCTCTTAATCACTTATTTGATTATTGGTGAGGGCAATAGGGATAATTGAGAAAAGAATTGATAAATATAAATAGATCTTACATTTAATTTTATATTAAAGAACGAATGAATAATTATCTTGCAGCCCAGTTAAAAATGTAAGACGTCTGTACAAGGGTGCACCTCTTGCTCAGGAAACCTACGTGGTGTTGAGATAGACATTGCCACGTTAATCTTCCACAAAGTAATCATGTCATCTTTATTATGTGATCCTTTGGTGTTATTTATAGGATCCAGTGAGAAGAATTATATATATATATATATAAGTTACACATTAAATTTTTTATATGAATGTAAAATTTTACTCTCCATCTATTATTATATCGACTTTGTTATCATATGATATTAAATATGAATAAAGTTAAAAAGTTATTAAATTTTAAGGCTTACGGGTTAAGGAAGTTTATTGTTTTTTTAATTGTATACAAGTTACTGAGGAGAGGAGTAATAGAAGTTGGCACGACACCTGGAGCATATACAAAGAAGGAGGGTCCAGCTGCTGGGTCCTGCTCCAACAAGATGCATGATTATTCCGTTAAGGGGCCCAAGGCTGCCGTTATAAATTGGAATCCACAACTTGCATCACGCATTATCTAAACCAACCACACAAATATTCTTCTTCACTTGGAGCATAATTATTGAAGCAAATGAGTCATTCTTGTGGGCAAGAGACCGAGCTGATGAACATAGAGACTGCTCATCATCATGAAGAAGATAAAATGAGCGTTCTCTATGAAGCTTCATATAAAGGCTGTGTTTCAACCTTGAATTCATTGCTTCAGGAAGACCCAGGATTGTTGTACAAAATTAGCTCACAAACTATCTTCATAGAAACTCCCTTGCACATATCAGCTTCCCATGGCCACCTCGAGTTCACAAAAACCCTCCTTTCTCACAAGCCAGAACTTGCCCTTGAGAGAAACTCTTCACAAAGCACACCTCTCCACTTAGCTTCTGCAGAAGGCCACATCGAAATTGTGAAGCAGCTGTCGGAAGCTCGTGAGGAGGCGTGCTTGGTTCGTGACCAAGAAGGCAGAATTCCCTTGCACTATGCAATTATAAGAGGCAGAAAAGATGTTGTGTTGGAGCTGATCAGAGCAAAACCAGAGTCTTTGAAGATCCTTGATGACAAGGGCAAAACTATTTTCCACCTGTGTGTGACGTACAACCAGTTAGAGATCCTTAAGGATTTGGTGAACTTGGATATTGATGGCACCCACGAGCTCCTCATCGAGGGAGACTCAGATGGCAAGAACACCATTCTCCATTTAGCTATTATGTCGAAGCAAGTTGAGGTACTTTTTTTTTATTGAAGTAGTATATATCTTTTTTCTGGTTGTTATATATATATATATATATATATATATATAAACGAGCATAAGAAATAATTGTAATGGGTATTGAATTTTAGTGATTAAGGTATGTGCTAGGTTGATCCTTAAATCAAAATGATTTTAGTCTATTTTCGTGTTTTATGTACGTGTTAGGTTGGTCTTGGTACCAAAATGATTTAAGTCAATTTGATAACCTCCCTCAACATTATGTACCTCTAATTTAATTTAATGCCTAATTAATCATGTAGGACTCATAATATATTCTAATATTCCTTCTACTCTTTCTTTTTTCAACATTTTCATTCATTTTTTTAGTCCTATAGCTCGAATGACTCTTGATTCTATATTGAATTTCACTGATTTAGGCGTGTATTAGATTTGTCTTTTTATCAAAATGACTTAAATCAATCTGACAGCATTTACCTAAACTTTATATATCTTTGATTTATTGTCTAACTAATCCACGTGAGACTCGTAGTATATTCTAATAATGAGCATATATATCCACTTGCTGATTGTTTAGACTGTGAGGTACCTCATTTCAATTCCAAGAATAAGGTCAGAAGCATCGAGCTTGAAGAACGACATGGGTTTTACTGCCGCCGACACTGTCGAGCGAATTCCACAAGACTCCAGGAGCCTCAAAATACAAGCAATACTAATGCAGCAGTGCGGCATCAATTTTGAGAATTCTGGGAAAGTCGCTGCAGCTAGAGAAGAAGGAGGACGAGGAGGACGAGGAGATGGACCATTATTTTTGAATTTATTGCGAAAGTTGTTTTATGGTGATGGTGACTGGGTAACACAAATGAGAGCAAATCTAAGTCTGGTGCCTACTATAGTCGCAACCATTACATTTCAAGCTGCAGTTAATCCTCCAGGAGGAGTCATTCAACAAAATATATTAAACTCAGGTGATAACAAGACCGTCACTTCCAGCACTGATTACAATATATGGCGCCTTGAAGGACCGCTCGGTTGCTTGCAGTACATAAACAAAAAGGGTGCTCTGCGTGATGAACTATGTCCCGGGGATGCCATACTTTCTCATACGCGGTCATCTTCTTTCAACAATTTCATAATTTTTAATACCATATCTTTTGTTGAGTCTGTCTTTCTTGCCTTCTTGCTTGTCAGTGGAATCCCTCTCAAAAGTAGAACCATGATGTGGGTGCTCAATTTAGGCATGCTTTCAAGTCTCTCATTCCTATTAAATGCCTATTTAGCAGGCATCAGTCTTGTCTTTCCACAAAAAGGTAACCGATTTGCCACAATCATCATATTCCTCATCACTTGGGCTTTTAATGCTTTCTGTTTGGTTGTTGCTGCCTACATTGTGGTGAAGCGGCTGGTGGTGGCATTCCATAAGAAACGCAACACGCGTCGAGAAGCTATGCAGGGATTGTCAAGGTCTCCATCAAATACTGTATCTTAGGGTTTATATTTTTTTCACCAACTTTTCAGGGTTGATTAGTAATATGCTACTGTTAATTTTATTGGTGTGTGAACTTAGATATTTAATTAATGAATGGCGTGTGGTTTATTATGTTTTCACTATTAACATCCCCACCTTCAGCCGTCTCATCTTTGTTTGTATTTTATGCTTCAAGTTTTTAAGTTCGTCCTTCTTGCTTACTCGGGGAGAGAGTGTTTTTTTTTTTTTTTTTTTTTTTTTTTTTTTTTTTCCTGTTGTTATAATTTTATCCCTATTATTTATTTTTCTTGTACTTCTCATATAGTAACCCATAAATTTTAGAATTTAAAATAATCATAACAATAAGATTAATTAAATAATTAATGAGTCGATAATAGAAAAATATATAATAAGAATAAAAGATAATAAATTTATTGATTTATTTCATATCTATATTCAAAGATTGTATGCTAATAGTAAAAGGGAGGTTGAGAATTATATGAAATTACTGAAATGCTCAAATTAATCATATAGTTTAAAATATCTCTATTGTGTTTTTGGACTCTTACCAAACAAGCCGTTAGCCCTCAATTAGATATTCCAATACTCCCTGCTTCTTCCTTTGATTTTCGGCGGCGAATGGAGAACAAAGGAAGCTTCAAGAAACTTTGAGAAAATCGAAAATCTTCTGGTTGTGGTGTGTGCGAGTGCGTAAGGCCTCATCATCCTTGCTGGTTCATCCGACATCTCCCTTAATCGATCTTCTTCTTCCTCTGTTTCGGGAGTCAATGTGTGTGGGGTTTGGGTACAGAAGCTCGGTGGAGAGGCAGAGGTGGCACGGCCAGACGCAGAACCTTCCATCCTTCTCCACTTCCGTCGCCGGAGACTCTTGCGCTCATCACCATTATCGCCGGCATCTACTTCACCCCAAACCAGAAAAATGGAGAGAGGCCACGATATTGAGAGGAAAGAGAGGGGAATGGATCCTCTCGTTGTCCAAATTTCTCATCCCTCCTCTTCTCTCACTCAAAAGTAATCTATACCATTTAATTCACTTAATCTTGGCCCTTTTCTTTCAAGGGGCTGAATACAAAAAAGATATTTTTACATATCTTGACCGATATTAAAAAGATATTTTATGATTTTAAAAATTTATTTTAAAATCTTGTAAAAAATATTTTAAGGTATTAAATAATACTAAAAGGATATTTTTGGATATTTGTACTTAAAAAAATTTCATGATCTTAAAAAATTATTTTAGGATCTTAAAAAAACATTTCAATCTGATTGTACTAAAAATATACTTTAAGTATTTTTTTAAAGATCATAAGATAATTTTTTCAAGATCATGAAATATTTTTTCAATCGTCAATTGTAACTTAAAGTATCTTTTTAATACCTATCGATACCTTAAAATATTTTTTAAAAAAGCGTCTCAAGCATTTTTAGGATCTTGACGATGTCTTGAAAAATACTTCATGATCTTGAAAAATTATTTTATGATATTGAAAAAATATTTAAGAGTATTAAACAATACTAAAATGATATTTCGATAATCTTGAATGATATTTCGATATTAAATTATTTTGATCCGATCAAGTATCTTTTTAATATCGGTTAGTATCTTAATTTTTAAAAAAATAAAATAAAATAAATGACCAAGATTAAGTGAAATAAATGATATAGATTGCTTTTTTGAAGGATAAGGAGGGATGATGAAAAATTTAGAAATTTAGACTATGAGAGGACCATTCCCAATGTTCAAAAAGAAAGAGGACCATTCCCCGGAAAGGAAGCCGGGATAGCTAGAGCAGTAGAGCTTGAAGAGAACAGAGCTCGGGCCACCTCCTTCACTCTCTCCTTTACCGACCTAACCTCCGGCGTCCTCTCCTCAGTCCAGCCCCAACGACGACGACCACCATTCACCTTTCTTCACATTTGCTGACCCACCTTCGCACCGCCTCCGATCTTCACCGTCAACCTTCTTGCTTGGCCGAGAATCGTCTCGGGCGAGTTTCTACACCTAACCGCCGGCGAGAAAGAGAGTCAGATCTGGTGACGCTCTGCACACAGGTGCCGTGGAGAACGAAGAGAGTTCGGAACCACCACCTTTCCTTCTCCACGCCACCGCCGATCGTCTTCCATTTTTTCCAGCACCAAACCTTCAGCTTCTGCCTTCCACAATCTCAGTTCGTGGCTCTGTTACTTTTGGATGCACAGTCAGCCGTGGCTCCTCTGATTTTTGTGTTAAAATTCAGCCACCAAGTTTCCTTGATTCAATGCTAATTGGATACTTTAATCAATGTCTTTTTCATGATTGGAATTTTGAAAGTGTTTGATGATAAGCTGCCGTGGCTAAATTCATCTTCTCCTACATTACATGAGTTGGTTCTTGAGCATGGAGATTTATAGGATGAAAGAGTGATCGTCTTTGGAAAAATAGCTAGGTAGGAAAATGTTATTTATTTGGGAGTGTAACAACTGACTGAATAAATAACATTCTATTATAATTTTTATAATGATATTTTTACTAATTGTTTCATTATAATTTTTATGAATGATATTTTTATTTATTGTTGTACTTTTATTAATTATCATATTTATAAGTATGATTTTTTTATTCATATTACATGAGGAAGAATTGATGATTTTATTGGTTACTATTTATTTTTCTCTAATTGCTTCATAATATAATTCATGATTATGCACTTAAATGGTAAGAAGATTTTTGAGATATTTTTTCATAAATTTCATTTTGAAATGGCCTTACAATTTGAAATGGAATATGTGATAGAGAATTCCTGTTATGGAATTTATTATATGAAATTTGATATGGAATCTGTGATATAGAATTTATGGTGCGAATTTAGGGTATGAAATTTGTTATTTTGAAATTTGTGAATTATATTTCTAATACTTTGTTATATAAACAATTTTACTTGACACTTCACGAGCAATTACTCATATGTCTGATGAGATGGATTGATAGTTACTTATTTTTTAGATGATAGTTCTTGTATAGCCCATCAGGGAAGATTTTGGAATCTTTAGCTACTTCTGCTAACAGCATCTTTTTAGTATATGTTGAATTATTGTATATTGCCACATTAGGGTTCATTTTGCATACTCTAGTTTATTTTAATATTTTGATAAATGATGAATAGTTTCATCAGACCCTTAATTAGTTATTATTCTTAGTAAAAAAAAAGGAGGATGTTACAGACTGTGTATCCATGCTTGTTTTCGAAGCCTCTATGCTACGCTTGGTTATTTTTTCTTTGTGGACTGTATGTCTACGCTTATTATTCTGTTCTGTTGAGGTTCTATGGGAAATTGAGGTTTAAGACTTATGGTTTAAATTGATTATGTTAAATCAAATGTTATACTACGTTCTTAGATTTATCTGATTAACGATATTTTATATAGTTTCACTTATATTTATGATTGTATACTATAGAAATTGAAGTTGATTGCTATATTGTTATGATTCAAAGTTAGATATATTTAAATATTTTCATTAGTATTTCTTTAAATTTCATAAATGAGCGTTATTCGGAAAAATATTTTTGATCTCGATAGTGCAGCTGAATTTACTCCTATTGCTAATCATTGAAAGTCCATTCTATTGTTTGAAGTTGAAGCGTCATGTCGAAAATTCCAAGTTAATGTAAAATTCAAACCTATGTATTTATTGTTGTAATTTAGGTGCTCAACATATGCTATAGGTAGGATCCTCACCTGATTTGCATGTTTTGCATTTGTTGATAAGGGAGCATAGCTCCTCTTGACAATATCAGGCTATTGTAGGATTTTGAGAGGTCTCACTTACTGGGGTGACTCTATCAAAATTTCTACAAAAAGTTAATAATTTTTGTTATATGAAATATATTTATGATATTTATTTACATATATTGTAATATATCTATATATAAGTATTAGAAATTCTATATGTTTTAAGGCTTAAGGAATGTGAGTCTTTTCACATTTCGTTACGGGTCATCCTGGAATTTTCACGGCTTGACATCTCACTTCTTAGTCTCACTCATTCCTTTATAGTAAATAGGGTAAACTTTGAAAGTTATTACAGTTTTTCTTAATTGTTTTAGATTTCTCATAATGTTTTTTTAAAAGCTAATAATGTTTTAGGTTTTTCTTAATTGCCATGAAATATGGTGGTAGTATCTTATAAATAGAAACAGGGGAATAACTAATATATGAAAAATCTTTTTATTTCCTTTCCAAAATCATGAAGGAATACACCTCTTGCTAATATGTTTGACTCGGAGACCAAATTTGAATGGAAATTAATGATATTTACATTATTCTTTATGAAAATTGTTACAATTCGCGATTACCTAGGCTGTACATGGCAACCGTTCGATCCTCGGTATTATTTCGGGATGAAACAAATTTTTTCTGATTTTGTGCCATAGAAGTGTTCGAGAATCGAATTACGTTTGTTAACTCATTTTATTTTTACTCCGAAAATCGAATTACGTTTGTTAACACATTTTTTTTTACCATTTTGTCCTTTTTTTTAATAACTAATATAATTATTATATTTTACAAATAAATTTAAATTTAAATTTTCTAAAAAACTTATTTATGTAATTTTATATTAAAAAAATTATTTATGTGGCAAAAGTGGCGTCGTAAAGTGGTGGTGGTGGCGGCAGGCGAAGAGGATGTAGCGGTGGTGGTGGTGGCCCGGCGACGGCGGTGGTCAAAGCGGAACTAGAACGTATCGCGAGAGAAAGTAGGTCGAAGTCGAACGTATTTGGGAGAGAAAAGTGATTCTCATTCGTGCCTGGAAGAGAGAAGCTAAAATTTTACGCTTCTTTTTTTTTATTCCCCGGCATAAAAAATAAACCGGTTCATCCGGGAGAAAAAAAAAAAAACCGGATTTACCAAACACAATTCTAATCCATTTTTACTCCGGGAACAAAAAAAAAAAAAAAAAAAAAATGATTTAGGAGTGTTACCATGCACACCCCTAGTGTGATGCTCTTTTTTTTTCCGTAGTTATTGATGGGAAACTCTAGCCATAAATAGAGGTGAAAACAAGATAGATCAAGTCGGGTTTTGGCTAAATAAACCCGAGCCTATAATAGAGACTTAAAGTCTGAGCCTAGGCCTATATACGTCTTTTTTCTTAGGTTTAGGCCTGAACCTTCAAAAAATCTAGTAGACCTAAAGCCTTTTTACAGGCCTACTTATACTGTAGAACCTTAAATAGGCTTAAAGCCCTATAATTTAAAGTCTACAACACGATTAAAATAAAATTTAATTCTTATAATTTAATAAATCAAAATTAAAATTAATTCAAAAATCTATTATTTGAATTTTAAATGATATATTTCGAGCCCACATGATAATTTAATAATTTTATTTTTAAATCTAAATTGAAAATTAAAAATTATAAAAATAACATAGACACATGCAATATAAATGAAATTATATTTTAGAATGTGTAAACAGGCCAAGCCTTCATAGAATAGGCCTAGCCTGTTTATGTATCTAGGCCTCTAAATAGGCTTTAGCCTGGCCCCTAACCAGGTTAGGTCATAGGCAGCCTGATAGGGGTCTGGCTTGTTTCCACCCCTAACTATAAATAATCCATATACTTTGAATATTGGAAGTGCTCGGACCCATTCAAACCGGATTTCTTGGGGGCTAGCTGGGTCATTCCTCTAATTACAAGTTTGCTTTATTAGCCAATGAGAGTGACACAGTTGGCTAAGGCATCAGTATTTACCCCCAAAAGGATGAGGTTTGATACACGCTGGTTGATATGAAGGCCTCATTGGTGGTCAATCTGTAAGTACCTCTGTAATCGTTTTTTGAGCTTGCAGACATGTTTTGGCCTTAATTGGGTACCAATATTTGCCCCTACCTAAAATTTTTTATATAAAAAAACTTTACTTTATTATTTGGCTACTGAAGAAAAATATTTTTTTTTAAAAAGGAAAGAAAGAAAGAAAAATCAAGCCTGAAAATATTAGGATGTCATAGTACCTAGGGTTAAGATGCAAAAATATATATGTGTTTTGATCGGAAGAGCGTCCGGTAATAAGTGCTTTTTTGAGGTACAAAAGTAATATGTGGTTACAAATTGAGTGCAAAAATATCGTTTGTTTGTTCAGTTTGACTTTATTTGCCGACTAGACGATGACGTGGCTTTAAATGTGCAAAAATACACATGTGGTTTGGCCAAAAGATCGCTCAACACTTAGTGCTTTTTTTCATTTTTTTATTATTTTGATTTTTAATTGATATTAATTAAATAAAAAATTTAAATATTAATTAAATAAAAGATTCATTATTTTTTATTTTAATAATAATAATAATATAAACTTAAAACATAAACTGAATCTTAATACTTAATAATATTAACTTAATTTGAATTTTTTTAATTGAATTCACAAAAAGAAAAAATAAAATTATCTTAAAGAACAAAATGTTTGTTATGCTTAATATCTTTTTTTTTTTATATACACATAGTAGGGGGGGAGGGGGCGGGGTTGAATCCGGACGTGGGGGAAGGGAGCCAAGCTCCCATACCTTCTTTATTTACTAAAGGCGCTATTTTTGTTGTTGTGCTTAATATCTTTAGTTTGATCTGTATTTGTATTAATTCAAGCTCTTTATTCAAGTAGTTTTTTCTTCGCGAAATTACCTAAAACCTATGCTTTTTTGAATCCAATTGTAGATATTTATGTCAGTAATAACTGTACTTTTTTCTCTTAGCTTTTCTTTGGCAAGTTGCTGGAAATTTTCGATGAGATCCTTAATTTATACATACACAAATTCATAATTTATTTGAAGATTTGAATATTTTAATAATCTTGATTTATAAGATAAGATAAGTTTTAGAGTGTGAATCCTTTCATGTTTATTTTTTGTTTACACGGTACTGATATTCTTTGTTTCTATTTTCATCTTGGATTCCTATCTACCGATCCAGGACATAATCCAGGATGTGAAGAATAAAAAATTATATTTTTTATTCTGTTATTTTCTTTGCTTTCCTTACTTGTGCTTGATTTTCAAATATTCTTATTATCCATTTTTAATCTTTCAATTTTAACTTTTATAAATTAGAAATTCTAAATATAAATTAGAAATATATTTCTAAACCTATTAAATTCAAGATAGAAATATATTAAATATATAAACTATAAATATAAATAAATTAGAAATCAATATTTATATTATATTTTCAATATTTCAAAAATGAAAAATAAATATAAAAAAATTAAAAAAATAATTATATTCTATTTATATTAATTATATCATATTATAATAATAATAAATATTGTTAATAAAAAAATTTAAACAAAGAAAAGAAACAAAAGGATTGTCCAGCTAGCAAAAAAGTCAAACTAACGGTCAACTAGTATTTTTGTATATAAAAATTTCACTTGGTGTTGGACGCCTGAAAGTGGAGCTTAATTACTAAAAGGGGGTGAATTGGATATTTTAAAATTCTTTTCTAGTTGCTCTGTTTTCAAACACTAAAACGAGTTGAGCAGTATGAGAAGGAAAGCAAGACAAAGGAATTTATACTTGGTTCGGTCCAACCTCTTGACCTACATCCAATCCCCAAACACTCGGGATTTCACTATCTCAATTGATTACACACTCGTAACTCTAGAGTAATTCTCTCACTAGAACTTACTCCCCTTACAAGTTGTAATCAATATCCCAATCTCCAAGTCCCCTGACTTGAGATTCTTACAATAAATGATTTTCATTAAATGAAATCTCTCTAAGAGTGGATAAATATAATTATCAAGTACGGGAGTATCAAAAGATACTTTACACAAGAAAACCGAAAGAGTAGTTGGTAAACTTGAATGCAATTCGTTTTCAGCAGATTGGTTGTTGAGAAAGAATTGAATGTAGCTCTATTTATACAAAGAAAGGATTAAATGACTGTTGTAATCTTCAATATAACCGTTGAAGACATTAAGGAAGGATAAGGTTAAGCTTTGGTCTTCTTTTCTCTCTACTCTTTGGTTAACTTGACTACATAGATGTTTATGTTTGACTTCTTGACTTTTAATCCGTTGGAAGAGTAGCTCTTGGATGTGGAAAGGAAACATTAATCCTTTTGCAACGTATGTAGAGGCGATTGTCCAAAAGGATGCAAATTTTACGTACTTTGCATTTAATGTGCCGACATCACTTTTTGCTTTTGTCTAAATCTTCATTTAATATTCTCTAAACCATTTGAAACTCATTAGCAAACTAATTAAACATAGATAAGAATAATAATGAGTGATGATAAAAAAGTATTAAGATCAAACGAGAAGATTTCACAAATTCGAGCAATTTGATTTTCAAAACCAGCGACACAAACTCGAGTTTATTTATCCAAACTGGAGTTTGTAACTATGCTCGAGAGAAGACAAACTCGAGTTTCCAAATCCTAACTCGAGTTTTCTTCATCCAGAAGAAATTCGTGTTTTGAGTTTAAAAGCACATTTTGAATCATAGAGCGAAACTCGAGTTGATTAATGACAAACTCGATTTTTGGACTTTTATAGTGAAAACATGTTTAAGTCCAAAAGCTCAAAACTGGAGTTTCCAAATGTAAACTGGAGTTTTCAAATCGAAATGAGCAAAGCTCTAAGTAAGCACAAACTCGAGTTTATCAATCCAAACTCGAGTTTTCTTTTAAATATGAAAACCTTTGAAAATTTATGCCAAGTGAAAACTGGAGTTTTCTCAAAGTGGGTAAAAACATGAAAGCTCTCGTCAAGTGTAAACTCAAGTTTACAAATACAAACTCGAGTTTTCTCAACCTTTAGAAAACTTAGAGAACTCATGGCTAGGTGCAAACTCGAGTTTGCTTAGCATGGAAAGCATTGAGGCTCTCGATCAAGCCAAAACTCGAGTTTTGAAAACCTAAACTCGAGTTTTGTCAATTTTACAAATGCTTGACAAAACTCTTCATTGAGCATAAACTCGAGTTTCCTTATCAAAATTGGAGTTTTCTTAAGTTCAAAACATTGGAAGCTCTCTATAAGATCAAAATTGGAGTTTACTATTGCAAACTGGAGTTTTGTTTACTTTGAAAAAATATTTAAGATTCTCGTATGGTGCAAACTCGAGTTTGTCTTAATGTGAAAAACTTAGAGTGCTCTCTCGTATGTCTAAAACTCGAGTTTACCTATGCAAAGTGGAGTTTTGTTTACTTTAAAAAAATTAAGCTATTCTCTGTCAAGTCCAAACTCGAGTTTTCTAGCCAAAACTCGAGTTTGCCTTTGACAGTAAGTTTTTCAACTTACCAAAGATAAACCTTCTTGAGTTTACAATTGTTAGTTATTATCAAAACCCATAGAGAACTAACAACATCCTTTTAGACAAACCACATGTGTATTTTTACACCTTTGAAAGCCATATCATCGTCCAGTCCGTAAAAAAAAAGTCAAACTTAACGGTTAAAGTCAAACTTAATGGTCAAACAATATTTGTGCACCTAATTTGTAACCACGTAGTCACTTTTGCACTTTAAAAAGTACTTATTGCTGGACGCTCCTCTGATTAAAGCACATATATATTTTTACACCTTAACCCTATTACCTAATATGAAACAGAGAAAATAAAAAAAATAATAAAAAAAGTTAAAGCCTCATCTGGCCATTCTCAAGTCATGTGCTTCGCCTTTTACTAGAAATGCAAACACTTAGCCCCTCATGTCATCATCACCTCTAGACTGTGCCGTCAGATAGAGGCATAATTGTTTTTTCAGCAGATTGCAGCAGAGGTTTAATTATTGAAAATGATTTTGGAAAATGATTTTTATTGCATTTCTTTTAACTCCACTGTCGAGTGAGATGAGTTAGTCTATCTTTTTGTGAGTTATGAAGGATGTCTCTAAGTCACTATGTGCTACAGACTAATCTCTTTCAATGCATGGTGAGCTGTCCTAGTTCTTACTTTTATATATATACATATATAGTTGGCGTTGTTATATAAGCTGCAAATTTACTCTCAAAAGTTTTGACTTAAGAGCTCTAAGTGCCTAAAAGTTTTTTTTTTTTTTTTTTTTTTTTTTTTTTTTTTTTTTTTTTTTTTGGTGGATTCAAGGTCACTCTAAAAGTTTTAAATTATAGCAATATCACTCTGACTATTATCCATGTTAACTTTAACCGTTAATTGACCAAATATATTAAGCTAAAGGTCTAAGTGTCATGTTATTTGTTTTTGTTCTAAGGTAAGGTGTACATTTACCCCAAAATTTTTACTTAAAAATGTTTGCTATCCAAAAGTTTTTTACTCATTTAATGTCACGTTAGAAGTTTTCAAATTTTAGCAATATTACCTCAATCATTATCTAAGTAAAGTTTGTCTATTAGTTGACAAAATATGTTAATGTTATTAACATATACACGTGTCATCCAAACTTCATTTTTATATAGGTCAATTTATAAATAAGGGATTTTTGTTTTTTGTTTTTTTTAATGAATGCATTCGGCATGAAGGATTGGAGAAAATTGAGGAGGTGAAAGCATGGCAGCGGGGATTGTGTTTCTCGACAATTCCCTCGGCGTGTCCTGTATCCGCTAATCAAATCTTTTTCTATACACTCCAACCACGCTAAGATAGGTAGATTCCACTTCAATTTTCTCTTTGCTACATAAGATGTTTTTACCTCTTTGATTGTCTTTAACCTTTTAGGTAGGACACATTTTATAAAAGTTTTTCCTAAATTTTGTAAATCTGACTTACTTGAAAAAAAAAAAAAAAAAAAAAAAAGAACAAATGAAGTTGATGATATGGAGACCTATCAACTCAATACATTTGATCAACTAAAGGTCAAATTTGACCTAGATAATAGCTGGACAATACTTTGAAAACTTCTGAGTCAACATTTGTTACACACCTATCGGCCTCACCTTTTTGGGTGGCGGGTAGTGTGATCCTTTACTTTTATTCAATTTTTAATTCCATTTTTCCCAAGTTAAATTACATCACACATTAAAGTATAAGCAGCAGAGCACGCATTGATCGGTTTGGACAATAATATATTGATAAAAATACGAAAAGATAAATTTTTCCCTGGAGGGATCAAAATATACAGTCATCCAGATAATGGTGCCTTACAGGCCAAAATAAAATAATACAGTCATCCGGAAATCAAAATAAATGTCCCAAAAGAAAATCATCATCATCCACCATCACACTAGCCCTGCTCTGGAGCCTTACCTCTGTCTCCCTGCTCCGCTTTAGATGAACTGCCAGAGAGCTTAAAAGGGGTTGGGATTCAAAATTTGAATCCTAGAGTAACCGTTAATCTCATATAAAATGTATAAATAATGCATATAAGAAAAACCATAAATAAATAAATATCACATAACATTCAATATCAAGGCAGACAGCTAAATTCGGAACTAGCAGTCCTAATAGCACACAACATAGAGGCTGCAGTGGTCCTAATAGCACATAGCACAGACCACCGGGCACGGCACACAACATGACCCTTAATGCACACAACATATTCTGCTTCCACAGCGTTTGGAAATAAATGATAGCTAGATGTATGTAATATACAAGGTAAAACATACATACATAAATCACACAGAATATATGAGTATTAAGGTTACTACCTAGATCGACTACGGCTAAAAAAATTTCCCCAACTCAAGATATTACAATTAAGCCTAAAATAATAAAATATAAATATAATTAAATTCACCTCAATAAATATTCCTTTGATAAATTAAAATAAGCCCAATTCATGTGTCTAGGTTTACTATAAATTAAAATAAGCCCAATTCATGTGTCCAGGTTTACTAAATTCCTTTTCTTATTAAAGAATTTAACATGATCTTATATTTCCTCTATTTTCGTTATTTTCCAACAAACAATGACTGATTTTCAAAAAGTCATAATTAAATCTAGAAAACTCATTTTAGGTTGATTCCAAAGTCCAAATGACCCTTAATATATATATTTTCAATAAAAATACTCATTTGGGCCAGACCAATTCGAAAATTCAACCATGGCTCAAAACACCACTGCCGTCCGAAATAATTTCCAGTTTTCAGGGTTAGTTTTCAAACATTTATTTATCTTAGCAAATAATTCAGAAAAATACATGCTACCTATGAAATTAATCCTTGAGATTTGTACTTTCTTCCTGTAAAATTTCATAATTTACTAAATTCATTTACTAGGTCAAATATCATGAGAAACCCAGATGACCCCACAGGAATTTCTGGAAACAACACCCCATTGTTTTTCAAACTTCTATTTATGCTTCCAAAATTATAATCCAAGTTCAACCTCATACAAAATCCCATTTTAAACACTTTAAAGCCATTAAAAACACCAAAATCCATTCATATCATCATGAAAACTCAGCTGCACGAAATTCCTTAATTAATCAACAAAATACCAAACTTTCATTCTAACTTTATATCTTCCTTGTACTAGGTTTATTCTTTCATTTTAGACCATAAACCTTAACTTTAAACCTTTGTTCCTTCTTTTCAATAGCTACCCAACCACATATACAACATGCTCAAGGAGATAGATATTTCCTAACTCAAACAACCAAGAGATCACAAGAAGGTTCAAAAGTGGCTTACTTGTCTTTGGACTTAAGCTTTCTTGAGTCTTTGTCTCCTTTTTCCACCAAGATTACTTCAGCTTACACCTCAAACCACCAAGGAAAAATTGTTCTTTAATGTCTTAGCCACATTAGAAGAGGGTAGAAGAGAGTGGACTAAGGATCTAAAGCTATAAACTTACCTTATAGCTTCAATCTTCCTCTTGCTCCTTGTATTCTCTTATGTTTTCTTGTGTTAGAATTTCTTGGACGCGGCTTTCGTCCTTTACATATAGCGTCTGCTGCGCTCCGATGCACATAAAACGGCACCATTTGGTGCAAAATCCAACTGTTCCTTCTTTTCTTTTTCTTTTCTTTTTTTGAAGAATAGAACCATCCTGTACTATTTTGTAAGTATCAGTCAGTACCTGAAATATTTTTTTTAGTATCATTCCGTATCCTGTAGTATCTTCTTAATACTAGCTAGTACCCTGAAATATTTTTTTCAACTTGAACATAAGTGTATAGTCTCAAAGGACTAGAATATTAATATAGGCTCAGGTAGCTTTCTCCTAGGTATCCATGGATGAGATACCTAAGAGGATAGGAGATCACAGAGCACAAACATGAGGGTTTTCACCCAATGGAGTGGGGTGTGTGCTCTGTGTAGGCGGAATAGTAAAGAGGATTAGTTGAGAATCAAATTCACATTTGGTGCTTTTCTCTTAGGTGCTTTTCCCTCTAATTAGAGGGATTAGACATTTTTTATAAAATATATATATATATATATTCTATTTATTGAGATTAGATTATATCTTTTGCATCTTGAAAAATTTTTTGCACCCAGTATCTCAAATTAATTAATTTCCAGGATATTTGGGTTACACGAAAAATATTTATTAATGTAGGACTGAAAATTAATTAATTTGAGATATTGGGTGCAAAAAAAATTTCAGGATCCAACATATAATCTAATTTAAACAAATAGAATATATATAAAATTTTAAAAAATAAATAAATAAAGCCTAATCTCTCTAATTAGAGGGAAAAGCACCTAATGTGAATCCTTGAGAATCTGTGTACCTTTAGGGTTTACCATCTATTTATAGAGGGTACCTTAGGGTTAGGGTTTGGTTGCCTCTTGTAGTCTTGTTGGGCTACACCTTGAATGGGCCTAATATTTATATCCATAACACTAACAAAGAGATTCCATCACAAATTTTGTTAGAAATTCTATTTACTAACGAAAATTTTCCTCGGTAAATTAACTAGCCACGAAAAAACTATTGATGAAAAAATTTCCATCAATTTATCCCTTTTCGTCCCTAAACTGAAATTTCCTTGGTAATTTTGTCCGAAATAAGCTGGTTTTTTAGTGCCTGGCAAGAAATATTGCCTTTGATTCATGCCTTCTCATTCACTCATGTCAATATATGATTCTTTCCATGTGTTAACTTACTCTTCCTTGTAAAACCCTTTTTTTTTCCTTTCTAAATTTTATTTTTTTCGAAATGGAACAAAATGGCGTGGCGACACTTAAAAAAGAAAGAGTTTACAGGTCATTACACTTACACACACACGCGTACACACCTTTTATTGAGTCCAATTCCATATTTGTGCGTGTTGTGTTGGGGGGGGGGGGGGTGTTATTTCCACATCACGTCAAGTCCTCTACACTTGCACTTGACATCTTAACATGTTCTTCTTTTCTTTTCATAGCCACGTCATCATCTCTGCAAATAATGTAAGGCATGCAATACATTAAAAACAATATAATCAATACAAAGTTGCAATCCACAGGCCAACAGAGCAACGTAATATAGATAAGACAATTACATTCCCGCTTTACGGAAGAATGATTGTAGGATTATAATTTTAAAGCTTTTATTTAAAGGGTAGGTATAAATGACTTGAGTTTACAAGTAGAATTGAACTTCTCACCTTCCACCTCTATGGAAGCTTTTAATATGCCAATTGGTTATAAATTCATTGGCAAAAGTAGTATTGGTGAGTGGAGTCACGGTTTAACATATTCTGGAAGCATGTTGCAATAAAATGAAAATAAAAAACATATTAGTGAAGCATGTGATGTGTCCCCAGTGATTATATTTCACTGCTTTTGGGTACATTATATATATATATATATATATGCCGAAATTATATAATGAAAATAAAGGTACTTTTTTTTTTCAAAGGAACAACTTATAATTTACAAAAACACCTAGGTGTGTACTTTATTGCTGATATTTATCAAGTGATGTTTCAACTGTCAGATTTAATATGGATTATTCAAATATTGTATTATTATTATTTTGTTTTGATTACTAACCATAAATTGTGTAATAACTGGTAGTTTTATGAGATCATTATAAATTGTGGTCTGCCTCTTATAAAATGAAAATAATTTCTAAATAAAAGAATGAAAAACTATGTTGAAAAAGTTTTTTGATACGCATGAAATGTGCTCCCAAAGGCAGCATAAGGACCCACCACTTGCATCAAAAGAACATATGTGGATAGTGAAGTGGCTGGTCTATAAATAGTTAACAAGCAAAACTGACATCCCACATCAACAGGCAAAAATGGAAATAACAATAGCTCAAAATAGGGAAGAAGAGAGAACAAGAGATCTATACGAGGCAGCACAAAAAGGCTGTGTTTCAACTTTGAACACACTACTCCATCAAGATCCATGGATCTTGCACAAAGTTAGCTCACGAAGAACCCTCGATGAAACTCCATTACACATATCAGCTTTACTTGGCCACCTTGAATCTACCAAAACCCTTGTTGCTCATTGTCCTATACTTACCCTTGAATTGGACTCGTCCCAAAGCACACCTCTTCACTGGGCTTCTGCACAAGGCCACATCGACATTGTGAAGGAACTGCTGCAAGCTTGGCTCGTGATCAAGAACATAGAATCCCTCTGCACTATGCAGTTATAAGAGGCAGAAGAGACGTTGCGTCGGAGCTGATTAGGTAAAAACCTGGGTCTTTGGCGTTCCATGATGACAAGGGGAAAAATATTTTGCACTTGTGTATGATGCACTACCAGTCAGAGCTCCTTAAAGATTTGGTGGCTCTCTATACTCATGACATCAACAAGCTGCTCTTTGAGGGAGACTCGGATGGCGGCAACACCATTCTCCATTTGGCCGTCATGTTGAAGCAAGCTGAGGTATTTTTTATCTATTATTGGAATTTTAGATACAAGTAAAGAAATATTAAGTTTGTCTTTCTATCAAAATAGCTTAACCCAATTTGATTATATACCTTTAATCTTTTCTCTAGTTAATCCACGTGTGACTCTCTTATATTCTAATACATATCACTCTTTCACGCATGTACGTTCATGTTTCGATCTTTTTATGGTTCTATTCCATGCAACTCATCAAACAGAAGCATAACAAATTAAATTTGCATGTTGGCTGCTGTTTAGACTGTGAGGTAACTCATGTCAATCCCAAAAATAAGATCAGAAGCATTGAATTTGAAGAACAACATGGCTTACATTGCAACAGATATTGTTGCGCAAATTCCCAAGGACTCTAAGAGCCTTGAAATGCAAGTCATTCTAATGGAGTTTGGAATTAAATGTGAAAAGAAAGAAGAGCGTTGTGGGAAGAAGGAGGAGGAGAAGTGGTGGCAGAGAAATGTTTCCAACACCATAGACAAATGGCTTGTCTATAATGGCGAGCGGCTAGACCAAAAGAAGGGGAATCTATGTACAGTGGCTTCTGTCATCTCTACCATAAGCTTTCAAGCTGCACTTAACCCTCCAGGGAGCGTCATCCAACAAAATATAAAATCAAGTAATAGTTCTGATCCTTCTTTCTATATTTTCTCTGAAGGTCCCTTCGGGTGCATGCCGTGGTTCATCGATGAGGATGGAAAAAAACACCCTAATCAAAGACCATGTCCCGGGGAAGCCATGTCTTTTTTGGCATCTCTGTGGGTTGCCCTCTTGCTTGTTTTTGGAGTTCCTCTCAGGCTTCATATTGTGTCATGGTACCTCAAGGCATGGGTTTATCATCGTCATATAACCATTTGGATTGTTAATGGTGTGCATGCGCTGGTGGGTATATACGCCGCCGTGAAATTGGTTATGGAGGCAGTGAAGAAAAACCCAAATAAGCAAGTCAAGTGATGACCACAAAACGGCTAATGCTTGATATATATGATTTTCTCAATCAATTTATGCGTCGTAGACTGTTTGGATTGCTTTTTTAAACGACATTTTATAGTATACAAAATAAATATATCACAGAAGTTTTGTCGTAACTGCGTCATAAAAGTATTTATGAGAAGCTAATGTGTGCACAACTTTTTTTCAAGGTTTGATTACTATTAATTTTCTTTGTGTATGCATATATATATATATATATAGACACACACATGGTTTATCGTTTGTCATGTCACTTGATATAAGGTTATCTCAAGTCATCTCAGAACTACGTCGTTTTGGGAGTTAGGGGAATTAATAAAGAGTATTTTAATATTTTTGTTTTTGTATTTATTATATGAATTTTACCAAAAAGATCCTTCATTAATTCCCCTTAACCCCAAAACTATATCGTTTTGGGAATTAGGAGAATTAATGAAGAATGTTTTGATAATTTTTGCTTTTGTATTTATTATATGACTTTTACTAAAACACCTTTCAAATTCCCAAAACAACATAGTTTTGGGGTGACTTAATAGAACCTTATGTCAAGTGACATTGATAAGTGTATATTTTATGATTAAATAGATGTATATTTTATGAGACTTAATTGGAATTATTGATATTATATACTTTTTTAATTATCTTTTATTGATTTTTCCATCATTGAATCAAACTTAGGATCAAAGAATAAATCTACACAAAATCTACTCATATTCTATTTTTATTGTGCAAGAGATATTTGTTGATTTGGAATGAAGTAGAAAGAGAAATTAAGAGGATATACAATTAGCCAAACTCGGTGGTCTCATGCAAGAAAAATAGAAACAAAATCAATTGTGTGATCTGGTGGAATTGATTAAAAGATATAAGATATCTTTTTAATAAGAAAAGGAGAATCAATGACCCAAGACCTAAATTATAAATAGGGAGGCAAAGACAAAGAGGATCAGGAAGGAGAAGATCGGGAGACACAGAACAAGAAGGAATTAAGAAGCAGAGGAGTAGAGGTGATCGTTTGAGTTCTCTTCATCATCTCCACGGAAGGACGGAAAGACTGTGGAGGCGACGAAGAAATTTCATTTCCTCTCTCTCTCTCTCTTTATTCTTTGAACCTGAATAGTTATATTTTTGTTATGGATTTTGTTAGAGCCATGTGGGGCTAGTTGGTTTTGCAACTTCGAGGACCTATGAACTTGTGGGTGAATTGGATTTTGTTTTCATTGTTTAGTTAAATTTGATATTAATTTTGGTTACTTAATCTTGGTTAGTTTTATCTATTTAGTTATTGGCCATCATTGAATATGATTTTGAGCATTAGGATTTACCTTGACGAGGGGATTTTAATTAGGCTCTGAGATTAAGTAATATGGGATTAGATTACGATTTAATTTGTGGTTAGGATAGACATATACCTAATGGCCCCATATAATTGTTAAAGAGTGTGTCCGAGTTTGGTTGCCTCTTGAGTAACTACATTAGACATTACAAGTTATACTCAAGAGAAGGTTGTAAGTGGACCGACAGACACTTATAGCTATTTATACTCGAGATTAACAAAATTGATATTGAAGCTGATTAAATTAGTGAAAACAAGATTTATGAAGCTAACAAGGGATTAGTAATTCTGGGTTGCTCATTTGATTATTGTAGTAGTTTTCTTATTTTTATTTTAGTTTTGATTTTCTTTTCCTTCATCTTAATTAAATTCAATTTGTTTTGCTCAACTTAAACGAAATTGTGAAATTAATGCTTAACTAAAGTTGTGATACTAAGTCCTCGTGGGAACGATACTTTTCTTATCACTTTATTACTTGATACGGCTCGTTCACTTGCGGAGTTTATAGGCTATAAAGTTTTTCCCTATCAAGTTTTTGGCGCCGTTGCTGGGGACTTGTGTGCCACACCTGTCTTGGTTAGAATTGATTGAGTTTTAGTAGTTTAAGTTTGAGTCATAAATATTTTATTTTATTTTTCTTAGAAAAAAATGGATTTGAATTGGCAACCAACTGGTCTTAATAATATTGAGAAGGAGATGAATTCTTCATCTTCTATACAAGATGGATTGATTGTTATGTTAAATTCTTTGAATGAACGTAGGCAACGTAAAAGGAGCATAAATGATGGTTGTATTCCATAAGTTGATTCTTCTCAATATGTTTGCATGTCTTGTGTTTATTGTGGAGGGAATCATTTATTTGAGCATTGTCCGTATATTACAACTAGTCATTTTGTGGGGGATGATTTTGCTAGGAACCAAGCTTATTTTGATCATTCATTTTGTCCTAGCGAAAGTTTTGAGCAACAAAAGTTTGAGGATCCATATGTCTATTGTTCTCATGAAAACAACCCTCTTTTTTACTCTTATCCACATATTGAAAAACACACCATTGAGTACAGGGAAAAATCTAATTTGGAAAGATTAGTTGAGGAGTGTGTGGAAGCATCAGAGAGATCTAGTAGAGAGCAAAGAGAGATTTTCTCTAGCCTTGAGTCAAGTGTCCAAAATATTGGGGTAAGTGTCAAAAGTATGTGGGTATATGTGAGTCAAATGCTTTCAACCCTTGAGACTATGGTGCAAGATAATTCCTTAAGCATGGTTACCACTTCTTATGATGATAATGATTATTGTGAGGAAGTTGAAGATGTGGAATTACATGAGACTATGGATAATGTAGAAAATGATTGTGGGTTTGAAATGAGTTAGATGAGAATAGTGGATGTCTAGAAGAGGTTCCGGCTGTGGAGCCTAAGTATTGTGATGTTGGTGATCAAATTGATGTAGATGTCCCAATTGTTGTTGTTCATGACCCTCCTCTTAAAGTATTGACTCTTACTGATGAGAGTCAGGTTGATTTTATTGGATGCTCCAAATTCTTGGAAGTGCCTATGTTTATTTTCAAAGATATGCATGTTGTGCTTCATTTAAATTCAATGAATACTTGTACTCCAAGATTGTCTATGATTGAGGAAGTACAAGTAATTAATTGGAATTATCAATTTTTGTATGTGATACCTTGTTTCTTGAAAAGAAATGAAGACAAGGTAATTATGGTGTTTGATACTTATGATTAGAAGTTGTTTTGAGAAGTCTGGCTGAAGACTATAAATTTAGCGCTTCTTGGGAGGCAACCCAAGGGTTTTGTTTGCATATTTTATTATTATTATTATTATTCTTTCTTTCTTTTAGTTTTATTTAGGTTTGAAGAAGATCACTCCTCTTATTGCTGCAAGGTCTTGCTTAACCACTCTCTTCTCCCTTAAAATTTGAAATATTATCGATGGTACCGGGGGTGGGAAGCACTCCACATCAGAGTTAGAGGCCTAAACCAGAGGAGTACTAGTTCCTTTTCCTCTTTATATTTCTGCAACATTGATGACAATGTTTGATTTAAGTATGGGGGAGGGATATAATTTCTTTGGTTATGGTTGTCCTTATGCAATTGAAAAAATTGTTTTTAATTTGAGATTTTTGCATTGTTGAGGATTGACCTTGATTTTGAGATTTCCCCATCTTAGAGAATATTATCAAGTCAAAAATTAAAATTAAAAAAAAAATATTTTAACCAAGTCTCTAAGCCTTGAGTTTTTTTTTTTTTTTTTTTTTTTTTTTTTTTTGCAATCTTGAGATGGACTATGAGAATAGGGATTAGTTTGTAATGTGAGCAACAAATTATTAGTTCATGGATATTTTGCTACATGATTTCTTTAGAAAATTAGATGATGACCTTTGTCAGCTAAGCAAAACTTTTGTGTAGGGAAATGACTAAAAAAAAAAGGAAAAAAACTCCAATGACTTCTCTAGACCTCACTTAGTAACCGGGGGCACTTCATCACCAATATTGGCACTCGCGTGAAACGGTAAAGTCAAAAGAGGGTTATGAGTTGGGCTAAAAGCCTCTTGAGGTGCTTGTTGGAGTAACGAGTAACCGGTGCTGCATCACGCATGTGCGGGATCGCGTCAAAAGGGGACCTACAACGGCTCAAGAAAAAAAAAAGACAAAATGAGTTATTTCCTACCTGAGGATCCTTAGTAAATTAAATGAAAAGCTTGGTTTTGCGGGGCATTTGAATTTCTCTAGAAGAGTTAAGTAGCATAATATCCCTCTTCTAATCTTATTGTTGCACTTATTGCTTGCCGATCTTGTGATCATGGGACGTTTATAGATTGTTACAACTCTATTGGCTTAGTGAGACATTAACTTAAATAAGATTTGATGATATGATCCAAGTGTGGTGGTTTTTTGCTCTCTATTTAGGAATTTCATAGGCAATGTTCTTTTCAGATAATGAATTCTCTTTCTTTTGCTTAAGGACAAACGATAAACCCATATATATATATATATATATATATATGCACTTAAATATTTAATGACTGGCTTGTGATTTGCATGTTTTCACTGCTTTGTCTTCTTCATTTTTACTCATCTTCTCCTACCTAATCACAAAATTTATGTATCTCATACTTCAGGATTTTTCCCGTGTAAATACCTCTTCGTTTCATTGATGATATGTATAAACCATTTTTTTAAGTTTTTATTTAAAAAAACAGAGATGTTATTTCAATGAAATTTAAGAAATTTTTATATGATTTACTTTACTTTAATGAGAAATTATAAAAATAAACGAAACATTTGTATAATTTCAATTAAAAAAAAGATATATTGTGCCAGTTCAATTTTTAAAAATAAAATGTACATAAATTTATTTTCTTTATTTATACAACTTCAAACTCAATTCCTCAATTGACCCTTATCTTATTTATTTATTTTTCTTTATTCAATGCATAGGAGACATTATGATTAATCAATCATCAGTACAAAAAAGTCAGAATTATTCTCTATAAAACTAGAAAAGAAGTTGAAGTAATGAGTTTCAAGTGAAATTAACAACTTTTCTCACATTAGTAATTTCTCTCTACCCAACATTCATTGATAGCCCAATAGATAATGACGATATAAACCTTAAAAATTAAAGTCAACATTGTCCGAACTACCATTATATTCAACATAGTATATTGTTGGTCAAGTTTGTGCAGACTGCTATCAATGACGTGTCCACATGATAGCTAGTTCCGTTAATCCACCAATCGATTAAATAAAGAATTAAGTAGCCAATATCATACAGAATCAATATGATAGACGACCTGTTAGAATGGGAAAAAAGCAAGAAGCTCGCATACAAATAGAGAATTTACAACAACCAAATAAGGTATTTCTATACATTTGCATCCATTCAACAGTTATAGCCTTGAACTTGGTTTATACCTCTATTAAATAATTGAGTTTATTTATTTATAGGCAAATAACGGCACATTTATTAGAATTAAGAAATTTATTTAGTTTCCTTGATCTATTTAAATTAATTAAAAACTCTTATACTAAGCAACATAGGAGTATACTCTAAGAAACTCAAAATTTGCCCTCTCTCCTTATTTATGCCGTGATGAGTTCATTGGCAAAACAGGTGACAACAAGCGACTCACCAGTGTGATGTATAGAATATTTTTTTTGTAATTATCAACATGTAAGTTGAATTGAATGTGAAGCTCTCTAAATAAATGATCGATACTTCAAAAAATAAAAAGTGGAAGTGTTCGGACCCCATTCAGACTGAAACTATTGGGGCTGGGTATTCCTCTCTTCTGGTAACTTTGCTTTATCATTTGGAAACCAAAGAAAAAGATTCAAACTAAAATCAAGCGTAAAATATTACGACGTCGTAGTGGCTATTATGAAAATAGAGAGATTAAGAGAAAAGAAAAATTAAAAGGTCGCAGCCTTATTTGGTGATCTCAAAGAGCAGGCCCCTCGTGTTTGCAAGTATTGGACCTTTATATTGTGAGGTCATATTCTTGGCTTAATTATTAAAAATGCTTTTGGAACAAAATTATATTATTGTATTGTATTTCTTGTAACTTCGCCGTCGAGTGATGAGTTTTGTTAGTTTTTTTTTTTTTTTTGGGTGTAAACGAGTTGTGTTAGTTTTTACTTCCTCATAGTTTAATTTTGTCCATGCTCTTGGAATTTAATTGTAATAAATTTGATTTTACTATTGTGTGCTTGAAGCTTTATTAGAGTGCTATCCAGCCATATTTTGATCTCACAGCCCGACTTATTTGAATTCCTTCAAGCCAAATTAAGTTAAGTGTATATTTTGGATATAATTTTTTTTTTTTTTTTTTATCATCAAACATTTGGAAATGACACATTTTTCAGCTTATATTTTTCATTATCATATTCTTAGCGAGAGTACTTTCTTATTTATGATGCAGTTAACTATTATTAAAACAACATTTTATACTACCTGCAGTCAGAGGCGGACTGAGGTGTTACACAAAGGGGGCACGTGCCCCCCCCTTGAAATTCCTTTTTTCAATTTTTTTTTTAATTTTTAATTTTTTTAAAAAAAATTCCCTATGTCTTCCGTCTCACAACCGGCTCACTCTTCTTCCTCCTCTTTTTTGACCTAGCGATTGAAATTCCCTTCTATGCCTTCCAGCTCACACGTAATATATCAAGACTGCACTTTGTAATAGGATAAACGATGAATGGTTGAATGATTGCTTAGTGCCTTATATTGAAAAAGATGTATTTGATAGCATTGATAATGAAGCAATTATGATAGAATTCCAAAAAATTAGGCCTAGAAGAATGACATTGTAATTATTTTTATTGTAATATACTTGGCCTTGTTTTTCTCTTTATATTCTTTTGTTTTTTTTTAATGTATTTAAAATTTTGCTTAAAAAATTTTTGTGGAGTAATATACAGAGCGCAAACTTGTCAGACCTTGATGTTGGTGGTATAAGTATGAACGTATTAGTATATTTTGTGGAAATCAAGCATTATATTTGTGGAGTTGCAGGCGCTGGCCGTTCATTGTTGAGGTTGCTTGGATGAATTCAGAAGTCGCTATAAAGGACAAAGTATTTATTAATACTCGATCTATGGGGGTGGATCTAGGAAACCAGCCGGCTGAATTTCTAGTAAAATAAGATCTTTAAGTATATGTTAGATAAAGCATTCATCAATAATATTTTACTAAAGCACAATTAAATTTTAGTTTAGTACCTTAAGTTCAATCCTTAATGTTAATATTGTTACTGTTATTAACAGCATTTAAATGCCGACTCAACAAATTTAAATGGTGACTCTACAATTAAATGCAAACAAATCATGTTTAAAATTAATAATTTAATATATTGTTTTTTTATTTTGAAAATGAGTTGTTGATGTCGAAAGTACATCTTCATTAAAATTAATTTTGAATATATTCAAATTTTAAATTTTATATTACAAATTAATATGTCAATATTTAAACACAAAAAGTCATCATGTAAATTCACTGAGTCAGAATTTTCTATTAATAAATAAGACTAACGGTATTAATATTAAGGGACTAAAAATACACTTTATAAATATAAGGGACTAAACTACTGAAACTTTTAATATAACCTTAAAGAATCAAAAATATACTTTAGCCATAATATTCATAAGATGTTCTCCTGAATTTTCAAAAGTAGCTTGAGTGCTATTGAGTTCGTATTCTATAAAATTAAGAAACCAAGACAAATTTTCCAGGCTTATTTCATAATATTTCTAATGTTGTCAATAAGATTCATCATCGACGGATCTTAATTAGGTGTTCTCTCTAGTTCTAGTAGTAATTAACCATGGACTGAAGAAAGCCCTAATTAATTACAGAAGACTTTATGCCCTTCAAGGATTATTAGTCCTCCACATTAGGTTTATCCTAACCTATTCACTAAACCGTCCACATCAAATTAGGTTTAAACAATTAGGTAAGCCGTTCCTCAATTTGCCGCTTTCGTTTTTCTCTAAGCCATTCCTCCATAGCGCATTGGAAACATATGAAATTAACATTTTTCAAATCCATACGACAAATTAAAATACGTTGTAGATTAACAAAGCATATGGCCCGAAGCAGAACTTTATTTGAATTGAATAATCCATGGTATACAAAGAGTGTAACCAAACGACACTCAGGACAATTATTAAGCAATCACACGCGAGCGAAATTATGATGATCAAAATGGGAACTACTTCTCATGGTGAAGAGGACAGATTGAGCCTTGTTTATGAAGCATCACATAAAGGGTCTGTATCGACTTTGAACTCACTTTTACAAAAAGAACCATTAATCCTACACAAAATCTGACAAAGTGGCTTCACTGAAACTCCTTTACCCACATCAGCTTTGCTTGGCCACCTTGAATTTACCAAGGCACTCGCCACATACAATCCCAAACTAGCCATTGAGGTTGACTCTTCCCAAAACACACCTCTTCACTTGGCTTCCGATGAAGGCCTCGTCGACATCGTGAAGGAATTGCTAAAGGTTAATAAGAAGCCGTGCTTGTTTCCTAATGAAGAGGGAAAAATTCCTTTGCATGATGCTGTTATAAGAGGAAGAACAGAGGTTGTGAGAGGGTTGGTGAAAGCGAAGCCGGAGTCTCTGAGCTTTCTTGATAATGGAAACAGTGTTTCACTTGTATGTGATATACAATCATTTGGAGACTCTCAAAGGTTTGGTGGAATTGGAACTTGCCATTTCTGGGATGCTTCTCAACTTCTCAAGTTCTGATGGAGTGGGCAACACCATTTTCCATTTAGCCGCCTGATTTGACAAAAACCTTAGTCGCCTCAGGGTCAAATCTCAATTTACCACGAATTAAAAATGCAATATACTGCAAACAACTCGGGATCGTTCTCTTATCAAGGAGCCTTTTATTTTGAATTCCCTAGGTAAAACTAAGTGCTAAAAACATGGTTAGAGAAAAAAAGGTTTTGACATTGATTTTCTCTAAACTAAACTTCATAAAATAAATATAAAGAAACTAGGGTTAAGGTGCATTTTTGCCCTTAAAGTATGCGCCCAGGAGCAATTTTGCCCCTAAAGTTTTCGGCGTAACAATGTTGCTCCTGAAGTTTCAAAACGGAGCAATGTTGCCCCTCCGTTAAAAACCCTAACGGTCAACTAACGGTGACCGTTAGTTGACCGTTAGGGTTTTTAACGGAGAGGCAACATTGCTCCATCTTGAAACTTCGGGGGCAAAATTGCTACTTTTTTTTGGGGCGATATTGCCCCTAAAGTTTAAAACGGAGCAATGTTGCCCCTCTCCGTTAAAAACCCTAACGTTGACCTTTAGTTGACCGTTAGGGTTTTTAACGGAGAGGGGCAACATTGCTCTATTTTTTAAAATTTAGGGGCAACATTGCTACGCTTGAAACTTCGGGGCAAAATTGCTCCGGCGCATACTTTAAGAGCAAAAATGCACCTTAACCCAAGAAACTAATTATATTCTTTTTTTGTATTTTTGGAAAATAGTGAAAAATGCTTTGGATTAAAAGGGATTAATGATGGATGCTCTTGGTAATGAATAAGATGGCTATCATTGCTTTAAAAAAAATACATGGGAGTTAAATTTTCATTAAGTCTAAAGAACTGCCACTTGAGTCCAATAATCTCAATTAATAGTAGCCCCTACAAACATAGCAAACTACTACCTTTTGAAATATTGTTAAAATCCACTTAATGTGTAATTAAAATTGGGATGACGTAAATTGTTCTTCTCAATTAGAATGTTCTAATGAACCATTTAAAAGCTAAAATCAACTATGATTACTAATCACCAACATGATAGCAAGCACAATTTCATCAAGTATATAAAGTAATTTGGAAAATTAAACATCAAAATAATCATCCAATTAAAACTACAATATTCAATTCACATGGACACATAACAGTAATCCAAGTCTCACCACTAAATAATGATAAACCTAAATAAGGTAGTCAAATAAATAGTCTAAGCAAAAAGATTGAATTAAATAACTCCCCTATTGAAGCCCCAATGCTCAAGCCATTAATCTTCACCACCAAGAAGCGAAGATTTAGCTACACATAGCCATTAAATAGTCCAGCACAATCTGCAAAAATGAATCAGCCATAGGAGAAGCTCGCTGGAAAATTCTGTTTTACTGGTTCAGTTCGGTGAGGGTGAAGAAAACGATGGTGTGGACTATGAAGAAGATGAATGGAAAATGACCACCGTGGGTGTTGGTGGAGTGAAGGGAAGGATGATGAGGAAGGAGTTGACCAAGGATGAAGGATCCCAACCTCGCGCGTCCTTTTCTTCTCTAAATCACGAGTCTCTGCTTTTTCTTCATTTGCGGCTCTCTGGTTTTTTTGTTTGTTGCTCTGATGGTGAGGGTCACGATGGAGTGATGAGGAATCCCATGAAGGAAGAAGACGATGTTGAAGGTTAGCGTCTCCAAGATGAATTTCCCAATCGAGAATGGAAATGAAAAAATGAGATCCCCCTTGTTTTTCCGTGGGGCTCGGTAATCAAATAATCTCTCGGGTCCTCCCAGGTTCACGGGTCTGCCAAAATGCTGAATGAATCTGAATCCCTAATTAATCAATGGCCCAAAACGCATAGTTCAGACAGGGACCTAATCAAAAATTTAAAAAGTTCTGGAGTAGGGACTAAATTGAAACTTTTACAATTTGAGTTCAAACTTTCATTTTCAAATTTGATTTAATTTTTCAACTATCTACAATCAAAATAATTAATCTAGCATCAAATATTCTCAGAAAAATCAATGATTAAGAGTAATTACATTTTTTTAACAATTTTACCCTTTTTAGCCCTAATTTAATATATTTACTCTTAATCTCAATTTATCATAAGAAAAGCATTTTAAGCTCAATAACTATGATAAAATGCATTATGAATCCCAATTTAATGATGAAAAAATCATATAAAAATATGGTCTAATCACTGCCACGTCCAAGAAATTTGAGGGTCTCATTGATATTTTTCCTTTTGTATCTTTGTGTTTGAATCAAAGTTATTAAATCCGGATCGGCCTTTGAACCAGTTGAGGTAGTGAGTCAAGGGTTAAAGGGTCAGATCGGAGTCAACCCGGAGTTAACCCGAGGTCAGACCAGTGAGGAAGTGAAGATCTCAAGGTTATTAAAATATAAAATATAAAATATAAATAAAATAAAACAATCAAATTAAATTTCAAACATAAAAAAAATACTGACCGGGTTTATGGCCCGATGGACTGGTTAGGTGGCTGGTTAGAGGTTTCTATCTTCAAACCAGGGCCTGGTGTGTGTGTATAGTTTTCTTTTAACATGAAGGGGTTGTATTTTCAGTTTATAATTTAGTTCCTCTAGTTTGTTTATTTTTCTCAATAGTTGAATCACTGGCAAAGCCATTACTCGCCTGGTCAGATGGGTGATGGCGTACGTCGATGAAGGAAAAATCAAAAAACTTTTTGGGTTAGTTAGTCGAATCATCAACTCACTAATTAGCTCAGCTGGATCGAGGGGGCTTATTTTCCTCGTATGGTAATTTTCTTTCATCTCATGACAAGAAAAAAGCATTAGAAGACGAAGCACATAAAATAAATATTTCTGTTCATGCTTCATACTTTACTAAAAAAGTAAAAGGAATTAATAAGGGATAGTTCAGTTGGAAAAAGAAAAGGACGTACAAAAAGAAGAGGATAGTAAAAAATCCAAACCCGTCAAGCCACTTAGCCACCTCGATCCAGCTGAGCTACTGAGTTTATTGGGAAAAATATGCAAACTAGAGATAAATTATAAACATAAATTTTTCTAAAATATTTGGGTCTAACTTATTAGCATGCATGTTATTTATTATTTCAGACAATAAGGTAACTCCTATCAATCCCAAAAGTATTAGAAATAGCAGGCTTGAAGAACGACATGGGACTTAGTGCCTATGATATCCTTAAACATAGTCCAAAAGATTTCAAAACCCTACAAATTTTTGTCATGCTGATGGAATCTTCCGGAATAAAAACTGATGAAAAGAATATTATCCAAACTCATTCTCACTCGTCACCACCAGTTGCAAGACCTCGAATTCGAAAGAAGCAGAAGAGAAACTGTATGATGAGGATTTTGAAATGGATTGGAGGTTGGTTCAGATACAAAGGTAACTGGATAGAAGTAATGAGAGGAAATCTGAGTTTGGTGTCCACTGTTAAAGCCACCACAACGTTTCAATAATTAATAAACCCACCCGGTGGCTTCATCGAACAAGGTTTATCTCAAGGCTCATCCAATGAAGCCCTAAATTGCACTATCCTTAATATCAACAAGTCCTATTGTCCTGGAGAAGCAGTCTCATCTTTTCTTTCTGAAATCTGTTTTTGCGGTACGCAATTTACAATACCATCTCTTTCATTTCACCGCTTAGCGTCACCCTAGTGCTTGTAAGTGGAGTTCCTATGAAGAACAAAGCTCTGATATGGCTTCTATCCGTAGGAATGTGTATCACTCTCACAACCCTAGCCCTTTGCCTACTTAACTGCCTTTGCAATGGTCATTGCGGAAGAAAAATCTTTATATGGAATTAAAGATTTTTTTTTTCACTTATCCAATATTTGCAACTCAATGAGTAAAGGACCAAGTTGTAAATAAAAGCCTTGTAGAAGACAAATGAGATTATTGTTGATCTGAACCCCACATAAACATGAAGCACAACATCTCATTCCTTCCTTTCTCTATCTATCCGCCACATTATCACACTAATTCTCCCAACTTCCAGCCACGTATCTCACTTTCTTTCGATTAACATACATACTCCCTCATTCAATTCATTTCTCATTAATTCAAATCGGTGCCAGCACACTATTTCCTCAATTCAGCAATTAACCATTGGGCCAACATTCAAACAACCTCATTCATTTATTTCTCATCCCATTCTTTTCGGCCAGACAGAGAGAAGAAGAGAGTGAGACCGAGAGGGTGAGAGACGGAGGAAGAGATCATCAATCCCACATGCAACTCTGATCTTCAACTAGGTGAGCCACCTAAGCCTCTTTGAGTCTTTTATTTTTGTGATTGGGTGGTTTCTGTTGCAGTAGGGGTGCTGGAAATCTGATTTTTAGTGAGAGAAATTTGAGAAAACTAGTAGGAAAACCATAAATTGAAGCTGATATTTATGATATTTGATGTTGCATGTGAGGTGATGTTGTTTATGGATTTGCATGATGATTTTCTCTGCTGATTAAGGGGTACCGAAACAGAAAACTTTGAAAGTTTAAAGTTGCATGCATGTGTGCTCTGTTTTAATGGCAGCTGAAGCAGAGCATGTTTCTTAAGTCTAAAATTCCAGATTTTGTCTTCTAGCCTCACACACCATTAAAGAATGCTCTAGGATGCTTAAGGTGATGATATAAAGTGTTATTTGGGTTACTTAGGTAGTATTTCAAAAATGGAAAATAATTTCCAGACTCAATATGAAGGCCGGTTCAAAAATTATTTTGGAAGTTAGTATAATTGTTTGATGGTGTGATTGAAGGATATTTTGGTACTTAAAGCTCAAGAGAAAAGGGACAAAAAAAAAAAGGGATTTTGGTAAAGGTATAATTTAGGAAAGAGCAACAAGTGAGTGAATAACGTCCCTAATTTTTATAAATAATATTTTTATTGTTGAACTTTTATGTTTATTTCCATACTTAAAAGTATGATTTTGTGAATGAATATTTGTTGATAGTATATGAGTAAAAAATGGTGATTTTATTTGTTATTAAGTATTTTCTTCCAATTGTTTCAAAGCATAATTCATGATTATGCAGTTAAATGAAAATGAGACTTTTGTTTTCATAAATTTTATATTGAAATGATCTTGGATTTTGAAAAATTTTAAAGTTAGAATTTATTATTATAAATGGAATGTTTTTACGAGTTCGATGTTTTAAAAAGATTTTATCGGATGATTGAATTTGAAAGAAAGTTTTGAAATATTATTTGTGAAAGTTCATGTTGGGGATTTGATTATGAAGTATGAGATAAAGTTGTTATTATCTTGAAAGAGGAATTTTTATTACTTTGCTAAATTGACCCCAAGCATACTTGAAAAAGTTTTGAAGAGAACTGAATACAGAACGCTAGTTACTAACAGTAGTACTATTAGTTCTTAAGCTTAGTGCACCATGTTTAACCTCGAGCTCACTTGATATTCATGGGATTTGTTCTAGTGCTTGTTTCATGAATTGTGTGTCCATGTTTGTTTTATGGCCTCGAGCCATGCTTGGTTAGTTATCCTCATGGATTGTGTGTCCATGCTTGTTTCATGACCTCGAGCCATGCTTGGTTATTTATCCTCATGGATTGTGTGGTCACGCTTGTCATTCGTTCTGTAAGAAGTTATATGAAAAGATGTGGTTTTGAGAATTAAGGTTAAAATTGATTTTGTCAAATGAACGGAAATTATGTGATTAACGGCATTTATATATAGAGTTCTACTTTATTCATTATCATATGATTTAGAAGTTACAATTTATTGCTTTACGGTTATTAGGAAAAGATAAAGATATTTAAATTATTTTGCTTGTATTTTATTAAATTATAAAAATGGAACGTTATTCCCGGAAAATTTGTTTTGGTTCGACGATATTGCTGATCTGTATCTCTGCTAAGCGGTGAAGAACCTTCTTAACGACTTGAAGCTTGTGGTCTCGTTTTCTAGTAGTACTAGCTGATGTAATTATAAACCTAAACTTTTGTATTATTATTAATGTTAGCTAGATGCTCAACGTAGTCTATAGGTAGGATCCCTACCTCCCTTTTGTTGTTTGGATCACATGAATATTTTAGATTATGGTATTATGAATATTAATTAGCATTTGTATGTAAGTTTAAGGTTTAAGGAATGTGAGTCCTCTCATATTCCCTACTAGTCACCCGTTTAGATTTCAGGGCATAACATTTGAACAGAAGAGAGAAAGAAAATTGAAATTCAAGAGCAGTATTGCATCAATAAAGTTCAGCCCTGATATTTGTTTTGACCTTTCATTTTTCTTTATCGTTAATTGTGAATTTGTTGGCCTTCTTTTTCAGTGGCTGGAGCTTGTGCAGAAATCAGTGGGCTAGGATTAGCTCTATATATTGGATGAAACAAAACTTTTAGGATTTCTTCTTATTAGCTTGTGGGAATATTAACTGCCTGACCCTGTGTTTGGTGTGTATTTTGAAATTGAATTTCGAAGACATTTGTTGACTACTTGTACAATTTAAATAGCGTTACAAAGTGTATGTAAGAGATGAGGGTATATCCTTCAGTTCTAAACATAAGAGCCAAAAGAAGGACTTTGAGTGGATGGGGGATTTGTTTTGATTATAAATATAAGATCTTAATCTAATTTCCTTTAATTTTTTAAAGTCATACTTTTAGCAGCGACTTCTCAGCGTCTGGGACAAAAGTTTAAGTGAATACAACTTCGCGTCGTTAAATATTGAGAAGCAATCCTTACACACTACTACAAAATACATAAAAGACAACCTAAATAAGACCCAATTAACATCCCATTTCTACGGGACGTCGAGGAGAGTGTCGTTGTTTGCATTATATTTAGCGACTGAAATTGTTTCAGTCGCCTCATAATAGGCGAATTCTGAATACAAATCGGGTTGCCTCTTATGAGGCGACTGAGTTGTTTAAGGTCGCCTCTTGTTGTTTAAGGTCGTCTCATATGAGGCGACTGAGTAGTTTCAGTCGCCTCATATGAGGCGACCTCGAGAGTAGCTTAAGGTCGCCTCATATGAGGCGACGAAAAAAAAAAAATTAAGGCCTCTTATGGTCGCCTCTTATGAGGCCAGGTCGCTTATTTTAATCATTTAAGGCGACCTGATTTTAAATTCAGGTCGCCTCTTCTATATTAATAGGCAACCTTGTACAATTCAGTCGCCTCTTATGTTTAACGGACGCCCGAATTAATTTTCGGGACGCCTTATATTAGTTTTTTTTTTTTAAAAAAAAAAAAAAAAAAACATTTGCTTGCTGTTTTTTTAGCCAATTTGCGCAAAACTTACAAAATAAGCGCATATGCGGTAAATGACAATAGATAACAATGAATGTGAAATAAGAACTTATATGTATGACGTATGAATTATATGTATGTGCATTACATCCAAAGAAGGTGAAATAACAATGAATAATCCAAGCAAGGTTCAATAAGAAAATTGTAAAAGTGACTTCAACAAAAGAATATTGGCTATACATACAAGATCATACAAGAGAATGACAATATAGATGTTCTGTATTCAGCTCAGTTCAACAAAATCAATCAAATTCACAACTTTCAACATAACCATTCAACACAAGGATGCAAGAATATCAACAACTCCAAGAGAAAACTTCAAGCAGAGCCTAAGAAGACAAGTTCAAGCAAAGTCGAAACTTTCAAAGCAAATTCAAGAGCGAGAAAAGAAAGAAGGTATGAACTAGATTTAGGTTACTAAAACTAGACCAAAACAACAAACAAAGCACCACTATGACAACAAATTTTTCTCACATTTGGAGGCAATTAATCTCCAAAATTTCACAACGGCTTTCACAATTTAATGCGGCAATTAGATAGCATCAACATTCCCTTCAATTGGTAATAACACGATATGCGACAAAGAGGCAAATATATATAGCAGCAATGACTTTTGCACACAAAGCTCAACAGAATTTCAAGATTTCAGCATACAGAATTTAGCTCAACTCTAATGCTAAAGTGAATGAGAGCCACCTAGTAATAATCATAGTACCACACAAGCAAATCAAACACCTCCCAAGCAAGAAGCACACATAAAACTTTCAGCAAATCAGTTATGATGGTATGATTCAACAAAATTCTCAAGTCTTGGTTATTGGAAAATCAAATGCAGTAGGTATAATGGCAAAATCAAACCTCATATGACAGTGATCTATTTCCAAAATTAAACAAGTGATCTAACCTCATATTCCAAAATCAAACCTCATATGACAGTGATCTATTTCCAAAATCAAACCTCATATTCACAAAGCAATTAAAGTGGCAAATTCAAGAGCAACACCAATAATTTACAGAATTAAACAAGTAGATGTCAAATTTCATACTGTAACAATTCTAGAAACTGAAATCAGCACAGCTTAATAAGTTTCATATTGACAATCACCCTAACAAGTAATGACTTGCCTATATATTCACAGTGAGCCATGTTTAAGAAGATATCTAGCCATCATGTCTCGAACCGAATCGATGTCATCCTGTGAGTACGGATCCTCAATACGAAAAAACTGTAAATTGGAAAACAAGATATAATTAACAACTGAAGTACCACAACAAAAAATATCATCATTTGAGGATCACGGAGCATTACGTATGTTTTGAAAGCCAGTAGTACGTCCGATGGAAATGATAGATTGCATCCAACTGATAACGTAGTATCCGCACTCGGTGTTCCCTGGTTGTTGATGGCACTATAAATCAAAAACAAATTGTTAAAACGAAAGCTACTGTGTCTCAGAAAAAACTTGAATTGAAACTACTTACCTTCGGATAAAACCACTTTGGTCCACCCTGGTCTCGTTGTTCAGCAAGCTCTCTATATGTCCTAAGACCCCTATCATCATTAAAATGGAAATTAACAGACATGAAAACAATTCATTTAAAAGAAGAATCGATGATTTAGACAAAAATTTACTTACTCGGCAAACATGTTTTTGATATCCTCGGTTGGCACGCCACCTACGGAATCGAACCAATAACATGCGTTCTTGGCGGGATAAACAACACACGGGGTCCAATGACCACTACAACATATACATATTAATATTAAACTAAGATAAGAAATCAATTTATTCTTAAAAATCTTATATAGACAAAAAAAATACGCACCTTTCATGTATTGGCGCTAGATAACAAGACGATTGTAGGTCGCCCATTGCTAAACCCACATAAATGGCCCTCCTGGCTAAGATATTGCGAGCCGAAGCCGTGGATCCAGGACATAAGAATCCATACGAACCCAATCGGCCTCCCTTTTTGCATATGTCGTGGCAGACACTATGATGGAAATAAGATGATAAATGTTGTTGAATATATTAAACAAAAAAAGAGTAACACTTACAAGATTGCAAGTTGAAGCCACTGTATATCTAAACAGTCCATATGCATAAACTCGTCAAATCTTTCTTGTCAATATTGATCGAATATGTCTTGTTGCACCGACAATGCCTGGAGGCATGCAAGCCTATAGAGACGATGTCCTTGTAGAGGCATCTGTGCTAAGTATGGAAATCTCTCCGCAACTTGTTCATGCTATAAAAACATAATAAACAGATTATGAGTGGGTTAGCAATGAAAATCAAATGGGAACCTACTCATCGTCAATCAGTAATGTATTTCCTACCATTGGAGGTGTCATCCCCATCTCAATAAGATGATGCGGCCAAAGGATGAACGATGTGGTGGCAGCGCCTAGATCGGGAACCTCCTCATCATCAATCGGGATGGTTTGTCTTTTCTTCCCCTCTCGCACACTTTTTAAAGTCCCCCTACGTTGGTTTTGTGGAATTTGCATATTGTGGTGTGTGGTTTTTCGGGTAAACAAGACCATCCGTAACAATACGCCGGTGTGGGTCATCCAAATATAGAGTGCGGGGTTGTCCCCCTGTGGAGTGTGAGAAGGCTCGCCAATAAGTACATCGGAGAGTGATGAGAAGGTTCGCCAATAGATACATCCGGAGCATGAAAACTTTTTTTTCTTTTGGGAAGGCCGGGATTCCTGGTTTGTAGGTTGCGTATTTACCTTCTCTTGTATCATAACCCTCATTTCACCCCGTAGTTGGGTCATAACCTCATTTATGAGGGACGCTCGAATTTTGGCTACAAGCTAAGGACTAGGGTTGTCATCGTCATGCGAACAACTAGAACACCGTCCAAAATATTTCACGACGCTAACTCCCCTTGGCTCCCCTCGAACAGCATCAAGGTAATCTGGCTTCCCAATCGCCATGGACAAAATGTCCATCCGTGTACCCGGCGTGAATGAACCTTGGCTGCTCTGCTGTTCAAGTGCATCATGTATCATAGGATTTTTCATAAATAGTAACTAAACTCTAAAAATATGAAACAACAGAGGCTATTTGTGACTTCTAATTTAACTACTTACAATCTTTAAGGCAACCTCGGCCACATCTTTATTTACATAATAAGAATCCATTTTTTGTACAAGATAAAATGGAAGGATCGGGTTGCACAGCTTCCTTCATTCGGCGCAACTCTTCTTCCATCAGCTTCCGTTCAAGCTTCTTATAGCCACCCCATATTTCTTCAATAACTCCATAATGTAATCACCGGGTTTTTGTCTTTTGACGAAAAGTGGGTCCTCAACCATGTCCCTGTTTTTTGCGTAACGTCATCTTGGTCTGTAGAAAGAATATCGTTTATATCATAAGCTTGTTCTTAAAGTCCTTCGACCACTCGATTGTAGTCGATACACCGGTCTCGTGCAATACCTTCTCCTCGAACCACTTTATGAATGTCTTCTTTTGCTCATTAGCTATCTGCATGTCATTCTTCCTTAGATTCATATTCTTCAAACTCTTTATGTGTTCATCAATGTATGGTTGAACTTCTTCCATATTATTCAAGATGTACACATGTGCTTGCAACACCTCTGCACCAAGTATATTCTTCAGTTTGATTCCTCGAGTTCCCTCACTTATCCCCTTATCATGTTGAGATTGTAACGTCGCCCCTGATAGATAATCTTTGCAAAAGTCCATAGCCTCTTCAACTACATATCTCTCAACTATTGAGGCTTCCGGTCGATAAGGATTTTTAGAATACCCTTTTAAAATCTTCATGTATCGCTCGAAAGGGTACATCCACCTTAGGTAAACTGGACCGCATAGCCTTACCTCCTTACCAAGTGCACTATCGGGTGCACCATTATATCGAAAATGCGGGAGGAAAATGCATCTCTAGTTGAAACAAAATAATATAACCCTCATTTTCCAATTCATCCAACTTTTCAATGTCAATGACTTTGTTACGAGATAGCATTAAAGAAAATACTCAATTTTGTTATAGTGGTCCGCACTTCATCTTTCATAATGCCTCTAATAGCTACTGGTAATAATTGTTGCATCAACACATGATAATCATGGGACTTCATTCCCACTAACTTCAAATCGTCCATTGAAACACACCTTCTCAGATTTGAACAATATCCTTGTGGAACCTTAATGTCATATAGACACCCACACAAACTTTTTTCTCCGCTTTTAACAGTGTATGAGCTGCTGGCTCCATGTATGCCCTCTTACCATCTTCAATTACTTTTGGATGTAAACGTTCTCTTATTCCCATATCAACCAGGTCTAGTCTCGCACTAATTCCATCCTTAGTCTTCCCTGGTATGTGCAAAAGATTACTGACAAGGCTATCGCAAACATTTTTTTCCACATGCATCACATCAAGACTGTGTCTCACATCAAGACTACACCAATATGGAAGATCAAAGAAAATTGATCTCTTCTTCCATATATTCTTCTCACCCGTAATCCTTTGCTGCTTACCCAATATGACATTGATATCTTTCACCCGACTATAGACTTCCTCTCCGGTTAATGCCTTTGGAGCCGTTCTATGCTCCGGTAAACCGTTAAAACGCTTTCTTAACTTACGATATGGGTGGAACCGATCAAGAAACCTCTTGTGACCGAGGTAGATCGTTTTCTTGTCGTGCTTTAGTTGATGGAAGTTTGTGTCTGCTTCACATATTGGACATGCTTTATGCCCCTTCACACTGTACCCAGACAAATTTCCGTATGCAGGAAAGTCGTTGATCGTGGTAAAAATCATTGCACGCAACTTGAAGGACTCCTTCTTATATGCATCAAACACATCTACGCCTTCCTCCCACAACTTCTTCAAATCCTCAACCAAAGGCGCCAAGTACACATCGATATTGTTCCCGGGCTGTTTTGGTCTAGAAATCATCATAGAAAGCATCACATACTTGCGTTTCATACATAGCCAGGGAGGTAAGTTGTATATTACGAGGAGAACTGGCCATGCACTATGGGTGCTGCTAAGAGTTCGATACGGATTGAAGCCATCTGCACAAAGCCCGGTAGAAGGTTTCTTGGCTCACTATCAAATTGAGGAAACATTTCATCTATTTTCTTCCATTGCAGAGAGTCAGCCGGGTGCCGTAGATATTTTCCATCAGATATTCTCTCATCAGAATGCCATCTCAACTTCTTTAATGTTGCTTCACTAGTAAACAGACGCTTAAACCAAGGAATTATGGGAAGATACCACAATGCCTTCAAAGGTTACCTTTTTTTGTGTGATCTCCAGAACCACCACCTTTCTTCACTTTGTATCGTGAAGTTTTACACTTCAGACAATTACTAAGGCCTTTGTACTCGTTTCTGTATAATATGCAGTCATTAGGGCAACTGTGTATCTTTTTATACTCCATACCCATCGTAGATAAGATTTCCTTGGCCTCATACATACGATTTGGAAGTACATTATCATCTGGCAACATATCACACAACAATTCAAGCAACAATGTGAAACTGCTATCGGTCCACCACAAGTTGCCTTTAAGTTGACCAAATGTAAGGTCCAAGTCAACCGTGTATACTTAGTACACCCAGGGAACAAAGGTGTCTCTACATCACTCCGCACGCTATCATATTCATGCGGTTGTGCAAAGGATTCGACCTCAACATCATGAATCATTCTCTCCATTCCATCATCATCTACCTCAACTTCATTTTTGTGGGATGCACTAGGAGTTACCTCCTCACCATGCCATATCCACGTTGTGTGTCGAAGGTTTATTCCATCACAAATTAGGTGATCCCTTATATCAGCAATATCTGTCGAACCCCATTTAAACAATTAACACATGGATAATAGTACATCCCATTTTTTGTAGCCACATTCCTTCTAGCAAATTCAATAAACTCTTCCACCCCATTCTCATATTTTTCACTAGTTCTCAACGCATTCATCCAACTATGACCCATTTTATTACCACCTACGACATTTCCAACAACAAGTCAAGTTCATAACAATTTCAAGAACGACATGCTTTCTTTTAAGAAAATTTCAGCAGCGTTTCCCCTTAAAAGTAAGGCATCCCAAAATTTCAATAACAACCAATTTTAGCTTAATTCAACAAAACTTACTAACTAAAGCAATTCAGAACAATATCAACTATTAAATCCAACAATTTCATCAACTAACGAGAACATTGGAATTATTCCTACGGACATATACTTCAATGGTAATGGAAATGGTAAAACATGAAGCCATCACTTTTTTAATCAAGTTCACGTAGTTCATATGGCTAATAATAAAGGAAAGACAAAAAAAAAAACACGGACTGGATTAAAAACACTTAAACTAATAATGGTAAACCATGAAGCAATCATATAATGGTAAACATGTCATGCATTCCAAAGCAAATTCGAACTAACTTCACTAAAAAAAGAGTTGCACGGATTCCAATTCTAATGTTAAAAAATTTAAATGTTTTAGCTCTACAAGGAAATTCGCACTTGCCATTGTTATGTAGATTAAATGAAAAAATTGCGGACTTACGAGTAACACGATGATGAGAAATTAGGACTGAGATAGTATAGATGAGAAAAAAGCATAAGCAAAAGCAAAATGCCGACTTGTTTTAACAAAGAAACAAAAAAATCCACCACCAAAAATCAACACTTAGAATTTTGAGCAATTTGTAGAAAATTGCTCAATCTTTCGATCTTTCAAGCACTTCTCAATGAGCTGCATAAGCATGTCGGTCCGCAACTAGATTATATTTCCTTGGCATCTAGTACTCAATAGCACAAAAGAATCATCATATTATGTGGCTAAATTATGTCACTATTTTCCTTTTCTTTTTCTTTCTTCTTTTTGTTGTTGCAAATGTTAGCTTTTTCATGTAAGCCAATTCCATCAATTTTGATGGAATTGGCTTCCAAATAGAACCAATTCCATGACCTTCTCTTTGTACCAAAAACACTCTCGATGGAAATCAATTCTATTTTCATATCCATTACCAAATGGGGCATAAGAGTTTTGTCAAGATTAACAGATTCCTCCATCCAATTCAAGCACTCCCATCCAAGCCAAAAAAAATGAAGACAAAACTCCAAAAGAAAACATAGAGAAAGCAGAAAACAAGAATAGGATCCAAGCACAACATTGATGAAACCATAGAGAAAATAGAAAGCTATGACAGAATGAGATGTGAAGCTATCAATAGAAAAAAGAACAACATCACGGCAAAAAACAAGGCTTAATGGATTTCTTAATGAATCTAAAAGTTATAAATTAATAAAATTAAACCTAAAAGTCGAAGAATGCTAATTGAACAGGAAAGGAATTCACCTTGTCGGTCGAGTCCGGGAAGAAAGAAATGGGAGATGGTCACCAAATACAAGCTGAGCAGAAGAGTACCAGCCTACCAGGATCGTGTCAGACTAAAAAAAAAGGTGAGAAGTTAGCTAAAAAAAATCCACATCAAACAAAGATGGAACCAGGGGAAGCAAAATACCTGAAGAGGAGAATGGAAGAGACCTCGTCGAACTCATGGAAGAAAGGATCAAAGAGACCAAGACGATGAAGGCCGAATGGAACTACGCAAAGCAAAATACTTCCGCCTCCAATGATTTCGGTGCCGGGTCGGGGAGAACGACGGCAAGGGGTGAATCAGCGATGCCGTGAAGGAGGATGGCAACGCCGTGAGTGGGTAAGCAAAATACCTCTGCCTCCAACGATTTCTGGTCTGGGTCGAGTAGGGAGAACGACGGTGAGGGGTGAATCGGCGATGCCGCGAAGGAGGATGGCGACATCGTGAGTGGGTGAGGTAGCGGATGATTTGGGTTTTAGGGTTTGGGAAGAAGGAACGAAGCAGCGCGGGAGTGAATGATTGACTGATGGAATTTTTGATATTTTAAGTGATTTTAGGCAACCTGAGAGGAAATCAGGTCGCCTATTTTCAAAAATAAGCGACGATTCTCTCTCAAAGTGCTTATTTTCAAAAATAGGAGACCGGATTCTCTCTCAGTCGCCTATTTTTGAAAATAAAAATAGGCGACTTGATTCCTCTCGAGTCGCCTATTTTTGAATAATATATTAAAAAAACCCATGTATTTGTCAAAAATAGGCGACTTATAAGGGAGAAGGAATCGAGAAAGAATCCGGTCGCCTATTTTTGAATTATATATTAAAAAAATATGTATTTTGAAAATAGAGACCTGAATCGGGTCGCCTATTTTTGAATAAAATCGGGGCCATTTTTTCATTATATTAAAAAAAACCCCATGTGTTTTTATAATTGGCGACCGAAATATTTATCGGGTTGTTAATTTTCCCATTAAAGATAAAATGGCGCGCAAACAAAAAATTCTCCTATATTCCCCTGGGCGCCAATTTTTTGGCAAATTTTAGGCGTCTTGAAATATTATCAGTCGCCAAAAATGATTTTTATTCCAAGAAAAAGTAATTACCATGGCGCCAAAACAAAAAATTCTCATATTTCTTATGGCGGGAAGCAATTAAAGCGTCCTGAAAAAAATTTAGGTTGTCAAAAATTTATTTTAGAAGTCCTAAACAATAATTCAGGACGTTGAAGTCTCATTTTCCTTGTATATAATTACAAGATTGCCATTGGCCTAATTTTTTACTACCTATTTCTTATTTAGGACGTATTTGAGGGTAGTATTATCAAATTTTTGTAGTAGTGACATGTCGCCGTAACATCCTAATTTTTACATTAGAATTTAATTATAAATAAGAAAAATTAATTAATAATGATACATGAATTTATTATGTAATTATCAAAGTAAAGGTTTCCATATAAAATGTCATTTATGATAATAAAAGAAATTAGTAGAATAAGAATGTAGAAATAATGAATAAAATAATATTATTATTTTATCGTTGTTCCAAAAAAAAAAAAAAAAAAAAAAAAAAAAAAAAAAAAAAAACAGAAGGAAAAGGAGAAGGTCAAAACTTGTGAAGAAGAATGGAAAAAATAGAAAGCAATGAATAAAATAATAGTAATAAAATAATGTTTATTAAAAATATATATATATATATATATATATATTTGGCAAACATGCTGCCACGTTCTGCCGGGGAGGGGAATAATTATTCCCTCAAACCGCCATTCCCCTCCCCTATGAATATATGCCATGTGTGTGTGTGTGTGTGAAATTGAGAGTGTTTGTGTGTTTTCGGTGAATGGTGAGCCGGTGAGAGAGTGAGGAGATGGAAAGGTGGAGGAAAGAAGAGTCTGGGGAATATTTTAAGAGTGGACTTGATCTCCCTCTTAAGTTTAGTTTTTGTGTTAAAAACTGGAGGTAACCACTTTCCACTTGTTATACTTATTGCTTTATGATGTTTGTGAGTGATTTTTAACTAAATAAAATTATGAAACTACATTGGTTATGAAATTGCCTTGTGGGATTTATTTTGAAATGATTAGTGATATTTCATGTTATGGATAATGTGTTTTTATAGTTTCTTAAACTGAAATAATATTGTTATCTTAATTATTATTAAAACGATGTATTATTTTTATAAATCATGTTTGGAATCTTATATATACATGCCAAGATTATGATGATATGGAGTGATAGATGATGGGAGTTATTGTGAATATAATACCACGTGGTATGCACCATTCGATGCATAGTAGATGGCTTTGATATTTTCAGGGCTCTTGGTATCACCAGGCCATTTTCCTTTCGACCAGGTTAAGGGTCAACCCTTGGGACAATAACATCTTTCTATATTCGAAGGAAAGGGAATCCATGGTCCGATATGAGTTTTATAGTCTTTGACTGGGCTATACCTCATTATTGGAGAACTTGGTGCAATCTTATCATAGAGACTAAACCTATTACGTTATAGCCCATGGGTTCTGTCAGCGGAAATAAGGGTGGGTGTGATAAGAATTGGCAGGGTATCGATCTGTTGCTTAACATGGTAATATGTGATTCATGATATGATATGGAATTGTTTGATTTTGAAATTTGTAAAATTATATGTCTAGTACTTTATTATATAAAATGTCCCACTTGGCACCTCACGAGCACGTATTAGCATTTACAATGAGTTGGATTGATTGTTACAAATATTTTTCATGTGTTAATTCTCGTGTGGGTCAATCAGGGAAGGCTTTGGAAGCTTAAGTTACTTACGCTAACGGTAGTGCTTCCACCTTTTTGGTACATGTTGAATTATTGTATATTGTCATATTAGGGCTCACTTGGCATACTCTAGTATATTTTGGATATTTTAGCAATATTTAGATTAAAAATATGAGCCTAGTAAAATCCAAAGCTTAACTATGTGTAAAAGAAATTTTAAAATGTTTAATTAAGTTAGTAATTAATAATTATCTTTAAAATAGAGGATGTTACATCGCCATTAAAAGTAAGACTCATAAGCACCTTTAATATTCTGCCACAGAAGTGAAAGTTCCAACGCCAAAAAATCTCCTGTGACTTCTTTTTACAAGTCATTGACATGAGTATGAGTATTAGATAATTTTTTAATCTTTTCATTATGAAAATGATTTTTTAAAATATAGGATGTCTTATAAAATATGGATGAAATTGTTAAAATAAAGCCGTATATATAGCTTTAATCATAAAGATTATGTAATATATCATCTACGATCATGAAAACATTGTATAATTGTTACTCAAGCTCAGATGCCGCTATAGGCTGCAGTAAATTTTTTTTTAAAAAAAAAAAAAAAAATCAACAGTGCCCTGGAAGTAAATTTAAGACTTAATTGGTGATGAGTATTACCTTTGGTCTTAAATATAAGACATAAGTTATAGTGTTTTTGCTCTACAAACTATGTCTTATATTTAAGACAGGAGAAATATATATTACTCTCAAATATAGGACAATTTCCTTATTTGTTGATCTTTTTCAAAATCCCTTTTATAAATGCTCCCTCAATAACAATAAGGGAAAAAACTTCTCATATTGTAGGAAAAATGTATTCTCATGTCACATACACATGAAATAGTGGGACCCATATATATATATAATTAGTATTTTATATATATGGGTCCACCATTTTATGTGTGTATAGAATCTTCTTCGCATGAGAAGTTTAAACCCCTAACAATAATCATGTAAGAAAGATGTAGGGAATCACGAAAGATTATTATGTTATATTAACTAATTTAACTAACAATCTTAATTTATTAAATTATATAAATATGTCTTTTATTTAAAATTTAAGAGAGTATTTTTAAAATACACATTTCCTAACCCTGTCTCCATATTAACTTTCTCCATTTTCGAAATCCTTGTTTGGTATTCATTAATTCCTTTCAAATCATAAATAGTGTGGGTGAGCCCTATTAAGCTTGTTTATAAGAGTTTGGGTTCCCCTATCTCCCAATGCAATATTTTTATAAAGCTATTATAAGAGGTCGAAGCCGTAAATTGAAAGGCCTTAAAGCCCATATTCAATAATATATAAAGTTAGTAAATTCAAGCATAACATAAAAATAATGGTCCAAAATCTAAATTACATTTTTTCAAAAGGATAAATAAAAAATACTGGGCAATAGAAACATTAAAAATTTTGAATTAACATTTTGCAATCACATAAAGAAAGAGGTGACTGATATGATTTTTATAATTAATTATTAAAATAAGCACATATACTATATGGTCATTTTTTGTCTCTTGTCCCTACCATTTTCTTCCTAAATTACCTTTATAATTAGAATTTTTTTATGATGTATAAATTATGTTGATAATATTCCATTGTAATTTTTTTTTTCACAAATAACCCTAACCCAACCATGATTAAACATCAAGTATAATGGTGAAGATGATATCTTTAGCAAAATCTTAGCATTACTTATCTAGATCCCACCAGTTAGTTCACTAATGAGCTCAAGCTACAACCTTTCAGCCAGCCACCCTTCAATCTGAAGGCACCGAGCATACACATGAAAAAGAAAAAAAGGCAAGTTGGTTCAGCCTCTAACACAATTGATGAAAGCTACAGACTACGTTTTGGCGACGACAATGTAACGACACTTATTTGCCTTCATAGTTGACCTTCAACCTTAATCAACCACCGTCGCTTCTTCCGTTTTTCATGAATCAAAAGCATGACGTGCCAACTCCTCCTTCTATTACTTTCCTTTTCTATTCCTTAGTCAACAAAGTAATTTCACATTGTTGATTAATTACAATTCAGTCCCATTCTTAATTAATTACAATCCAGTCCCTCGGGACCTTTTTGAGAGGAGAATTTTTTGCAAGAATTTTTTTTTTTGTAATTTTTTATATACTTTGGGACTTTAAAGAGATTTTCCCAAAATATAAATTAATAAAAAAAAAAAAGCGACTGTGATTTTGTCCGCCATAATCAATTTCACAAGTTCATAAATTGTATCCATGCCCATACCTTGTTTGATGCTTTATGTGCTTCAGGGCTAAGGGCTATGCTTCCTTTGTTGTACAGTAGTTTCAATAGTAGTTACATGGAGGAGTAGGAGTTTTTCTTTTCTTTTTTTGGCTTTGCCGTTTCCCATAAGGGAGATATTTGCGGTTGCAATACACAATAAGTTTGAATATATAAATGTTGATATATATACATATATAACATTAATGTGTATGAAAAAAATATTAAATTTATAACTTATACAATAATATTGAGACTACAAACTAAACTTAAATATTAAATTTTAAGCGAATCATATTTTAATTTATTATATATCAAAGTTGATAGACACACTTATTGGAAAAAAAAAACAAGTTATTAGAAAGCAATGAAACTCTTTTGAGAGGAGGGAGGAGACTAGACACTAAAGTTATGTTATTTATATTTTAAAATTTTAAATTGGATTAGTACCTTAATTAAAGATTTGTTGAATTTACCAACCTTTGATTGAGAATTTTCCTATATCAAGTAGTTTTATATGAGATTTTCTCTATTACCTTTAGTTCAAAAATTAGGAAAATATATTTTCTGACTATTTAATTTAATTTTTTTATGACAAATATTTACTTCGCTATTTGTTGCTCTTTTTTCAAAAATAGTTAGCAATAGAAGGATTCTCCATGAATTTATTTAAGTAGTATAAATAGTGAAGTAAATGTAATAAATAGTCATCAACATACGCCTTCTCCATGAATTTATTCATGTGTATGTAGGAGTTCTTAATGTAGTTTTAGAATTTTTTAAATAGGAGCAGTAAATATCGAAAAGAAAGTAATATATGGCAAAATAAATGTAGTAAATATTCATGTGTGGGGTGCTTGGGGGCATTTTAAAAAATAAGTGAGGGAAGTTATGTCTTTTCCACAACATTTCAAATTCCAATTAGTAATTTAGAATTATTGAACTTCAATACACTAATTCATCTTTTTAAGTATTGAAAGTATTTTTTTTGGGGGGGGGGGGGGGGGGGGGGGGGGATTTTCCCTTTTCAAATGATATTTATTATTTATTATTTAATCTGTAATATGACTTTCAGTTAATATAAAGGGTTAAGGTAAAAAAATACACATGTAATTTTTAAAAAATGTGTCCAACACTAAGTACTTTTTTGTGTGCAAAAATGATTATATGGTTACAAAAGTGAAGTAAAAATCGCAGATTTTGTTAATGTGAAGATGTTGACCCTAAAATTGGATTGTTTGACAAAACATGGTGACATGTACGATGAAGTGGAATTTGAAGAAGGCAACTGGAACCCTGAATTGCTAACTAGGAAAGTAAAATAAAATTAAGGGATTGAAATTGGGGGAAAACTTCGAGAATAAGACAAAAATGTGGTTTTTCTCGTAATGTGTGACTCGAAACTCAACCGCAACCAGATTGGTCTAGGGCTCTGCACTCCGTCCATGGAAGCTCAGTCTCAGCTCGACCAACCCCTGTGCTCCTAATCCATTTCGTTCTGCATATGACCCTCCTAGCGGACTCGTGATGTTGCCATTCAATGCTTAATCGAGACCCTTTCTACGCCCTCCGTCCTGTTTAAGTGCTACGGTACTTTGTCCTCCACTAACGCCTTTGATGCTACCTGCAGAATCGAGGATGAGGCTTTCTCCATTGCTGTTGTTGCTTCTACCTCTTTCGATGATGGCTGTATCGAGGTTATTCAACTCTATTATAAGGATGTCAGACATCTCATGATTGACACTGTCAAGGCTAGAACTGCTCTTGATAATGACGCCACCAATACGGCAGCCTCTGGGGCATGCCTCCTCCCTCTCATGCGGCGGTCGTCTCTGCTAATGAGTCTTAGTCTTAGTCTTGATCCTTATAAGGTTTGTTGTTCCATGTGTCCTTAGGGTGTCTGCCTGCATTGAGGGTTTGAGCTTGACTGTCTATGATGCCAATCTTCATTCTGGATTCTTTCCATGATCATCGTTACATTTCCCATTGTCTTGATTTGCTTCCTTATGAGTAATGACAACTCCACTGCTGATTGCCACATATAAATGACACTTGGACAACAACTGGTACAATTAACTTCAATCTAATGAACGTCATCTACATTTAACGAATTTGTGACTTTTGCTTCATTTTTGTAATTACATAGTCATTTTTGCATTAAAAAAACAATTAGAGTTCGGCTTAATTTTAGAAAAACCATATGTGTATTTTTATATCTTAACCTTTATATAAATAAAATGGTGAAGGAGCAAATTGGCCAACGAGTTTTATCTCGGAACGCCAACACAAAAAACTTTTAAATGGACATTTTATACCAAAATAATTTTAAAAAAATAAAACTAACACAAAACCGTTACTTTTTGCCAGCAACTCTGTTAGTGGGTCAAATTGGGAATAATGAGTTGAAATAAAAAAATAAAATGCAGATGGCAGGAGTGTGAAGGGCTCGTGCTGGTTCTGAAAGAAGAGAAAAGGAAACCATCTTCGTCAACAGTATAAATCACCGGCGAACTCCTAAGTTCTTTGAAGGAAGTAGTATTTTCATCAGAATCGTCGATACCAGCAGGAAAGAACTCATTTCCAGCGGCCTCTTTCACATCAGCTGGAACATAAGCATAGGGATTAGAAAATTCAAAAAAATCAGAAGCTACACCGAAATAACCAACGGGCTTGCCATTCTTGTGAGGTAAGTCCGAGCTCGATTGACCTAAGCCAGCGGTTCCCACCGGGTACCTGGAAATGAGATTGTGAGAGAATCAATAATTTATTCCAATAGGATGTATCCACGTGTCCGTGGAGCTTGGTCCAGAATCATGGATTGTATGCTCTGTACCAACACCAGGTAGATTCTTCATCAACACAGGGTTTTGATGCAGATCTTGGTTCCTTGTAGTTTTTTCTGTTTATTAATCATCGTTCTAGGATTTTGTTGGTTTTTTTTTTCCTTTGCTCTGTCGAGTGATTAATCTATGATGAGTGAGTTTTTCTTTCCTCTTCAATGTTCATATGGTATGAGCCATTGAGAACGAAATAATAAAATGGAATCTTTTTTTTCCCTACTGATCGATGAATGAGATCGGGTTTTGTTTTATGAATTTGCAGTTTGATTTTCCTCTTAATTTTCTCCTTTTGTCAAGTGAGAATTTTTGCTTGGGCAAAACAACTCTCTCTGTTTGGATTAACGATATGGAAAGAATTTTATGAAAGTACTTTTTAGGAGGTTAGGAAGAGGGATTTGGATTCAAGTTCAAATAGCGCAAAAATGCCTGCGTTCATCTTTTGTACCAGTTTCGCTCAGACCCAATTTCGTTCATCATTTTTTGACCCACTAACGGAGTTGCTGGCAAAAAGTAACGGTTTTGTGTTAGTTTTACTTTTTAAAAATTCTTTTGGTATAAAATGTCCATTTAAAAATTTTTTTTGTTGGCCGCTCCTGAAATAAAAGTCTGTTGGCCAATTTGCTCCTTCACCCTAAATAAAATTCTAAAGTCAATTAAGATGGCCTTTTGGTGTTTTATGGAGTTGTATGTTAGTGTATGGTAACTTTTCCAAAAATCAATTTTATGGTAACACAAAATAAATTAGTGTGTGTACCTTTTCCAAAATTAATGCAAAATAATTTAAAATAAGTTAAACTAAACACACCCCCATTTTTTTCGATATCAAACTATATTTCTTATGAAAGACAAAATCAGGGGAAGATAATAAAGACCGGCCTATATAATCTAGGGGCTAATATTAGCCTCTACATTAGTCTCCCCTCCCTTCTATTAATTTCCCCCCTCTTTCAGATCAAACACATTATATAAAACTTAATAATAGAGACCTACATGTGTAGCCTGGATTTTTCATTAGAGTTCACCCTTACGAGCAACATTTATCTCCACTTCACACTTAGTAATTCATTCTTTGAGAATTAGTATTAATTTAATTCCAATTTCTTCTGCAACCAAATCTTTAAACTTTCTACCGCTAAATCTTTGTTGGGACTGTCTCTCGTGTGGAAAGGGAGTCGTTTCATAATCACCTGACCGAGCATATATACCCGTGTTGTTTAGTGATTACTTGTTTTATATTTAAAAGACGAGCTACCAGTATTATTGCTTTTATTTTTTTATTTTTTGCTCGAAAGTATTATTGCTTTTACAGGTTCATCACATTTTAGTTTTCATCGCTGTAATTTTAAACAAGAATTTTTAGTTTATAACTTTATATAGTTTTATAAGAAAAAAGATAATGCTATTAAATTTAGACGGAGTCTTTAAAAAGCTATAAGGAATAAACAGCCAGTGATTGAAAATTATATGAACCAAAATTAAAATTTCATCGGACCGATCAGCAATGGTGCTAAAAGTCAATGCTAATGATGGAGTAATTTTATACTCTATTACTGTAGAGTAGTGCTGTGAAGTCACATCATACTGGGTTCCGCAATCTTTGCCAGCGTGATTGTGTCTGGCAATAATTGTATTCCATGGCATTTTTTTTCAACGTTGCGTTGTCACTTGTCAAAAGCAAATGAAATATGTAAAAGGAGAAATTACAAATAGAATTTAAAATTAAATTAATTAAAATTAAAAACCTTGAATTTCTGAAAGTATTCTTAGAAAATTCAGTCCTTTTTAATAAAAAAGAAACTGTGTCATGATCGGGATCCCCCTTGAAATTAACGGTTCAACTCCAAAGCATGCTCATAAATTTTTTTTTTTATTGTGACCTTGCAATATAAAATTGACTAATTAATTCAAAAGCGACCCATTTATAAATTTATTTTGTGTTGTAATTTTTTTAAAAAAACAAAACAAAACTTGATGATATGATACTAACTCTGATTCTCAATATAATAATTAGTTAAATTTTGAATTTATGATAAATATAAGATCTTACATATTTATATTTTTTTTTCAATAAAAGTTTCTCAATTGATTGGATAGGTTAAAGGTTGCAATATAATAATAGTCCTTGTTAAAGATGACATTTTAGAATAATAAAAGTATAACATTTCTTGTAAACAAAAAAGTATAACATTTCCAAGTCAAAAGTTGATTGCAGCATTTTGGAGCGACCCTCATAAGAGTCAATGCCTCAAGTCGTGTCAATTTTTATATGATTGTGGTGTACTTCATCGTTGAGTGATGGATATGATGTAGAACTAGCTATCTAGAAACTAGTATTATTATCAACTCAGTCTGAAACAACTGTATGGCAAGATTAAATTTGAATGATAAAAAATAAGCTACGTTCTTATTCAAAAAATTTCATTAAAATACCATTTGAATTTGTAAAACTTCCAGAAGTCTGTCGGATTTGTAAAAAGACTGGGAGGTACAAAAGAACTATGAGGGATATACAAATTTGGATCAAATTACCCTTTTACCCTTTAGTGTTAAATAAATAAAATAATAAAATAAAATACCCCACCCCCCACCGCACTTAGTTGGAGCCAACACCACCGTCGGACAGCCACCACCACCGTTAGAAGGTATTGGACGGTGGTGGTGGTGGCAAAGTGGTGGTCGGGGGTATTTTATTTTATTTTTTTATTTATTTAACACTAAAGTCAAAAGTTGATTGCAATTTTTGACCCTCAATTTGCATATCCCTCATAGGTCCTTTGTACTCTCGGTCTTTTACAAATTCGATAGATTTCTAGGGGTTTTGTAAATTCAAATGGTATTTATTTGAAATTTTCCCTTACTTCTTTAATTTTTCTCTTATTTTTATAATCAATGGTTCGGATTAGCGATCATTTTCTCAATCAAAGGTCCATATAGACTTATAAGAGATTATGAGAAATTGAGACAATGAAGAATCTCCTCCCTATCAATTTCATACAAGAAATTATAGCGAAACCGACAAAATGTGGACTATTTCTATTTTACTATTTATTATTTTGATTTCATTATTTATTACCTTAAAAAAAATCCCATATAAAATTGTTTGAAATATGAAAGTTCTAAATTAATAAATTCAACAAATCTTTAAATAAGTCATTAACTAATTTAAAATTTCAAAATGTGGGAAAAATAATTTTACTGTCCTTCCTTAATCTTCTTCCTCCAATCAAAACAGTTTCATTGATCTCTAGCCTTCGTTTTTTTTTTTCTTTCAATAAGTATGTGAGTGTATATCAACGTTAATTTGATATATATATATATATTCTGAATACAAATCATATTGTATTTTATTATATATCAAAAAGCATACCTAATCCTTTGGCATTCACGCAAGAGAAGACTATAATCAAAATGGGAACTTCTCATGGTGAAGATTGAGCCTTCTTTACGAAGCATCACGCAATGGGCATTTTATTATATATCAAAAAGCATACCTAATCCTTTGGCATTTTTTTGCTCGGATAATCCTTTAAAATTCACGCAAGAGAAGACTATAATCAAAATGGGAACTTCTCATGGTGAAGAGGAGAGATTGAGCCTTCTTTACGAAGCATCACGCAACGGGTCGGTAACAACTTTGAACTCACTTTTGAAACAAGAACCGTTAATCCTCCACAAGATCTCACAAAGTGGCTTCTCTGAAACTCCTTTACACATATCATCTTTGCTTGGCCACCTTGAATTTTCGAAGGCACTTCTTACATACAAACCCAAACTGGCCATTGAGGTTGACGCTTCCCGAAACACACCTCTTCACTTGGCTTCTGCAGAAGGTGAAATCGACATCGTGAAGGAACTGCTTAAGGTTAATAACAAGCCAAGCTTGTTTCCTAATGAAGAGGGCAAGATTCCTTTGCACTATGCAGTTATGAGAGGGAGAACAGGGGTTGCCACAGAGTTGGTTAAAGCGAAGCCGGAGTCTTTGGGCTTTCTTGATAATGGGTACACGGTTTTTCACTCGTGTGTGATATACAATCATTTGGAAACTCTCAAAGGTTTGGTGGAATTGGAACTTGCCATTTCTGGGGAGCTTCTTTTCTCCACGAGCTCCGATGCAACGGGCAACACACTTTTCCATTTAGCAGTCTCGTCCAAGCAAGTTGAGGTATCATTGATTTTCTTCCTTTATATCTTGATATGTGTGTATTTTGTTTCTACATGAACTGTTATATCATAGGATTGGATTTGATCTTAAACAATCCACTTTATTAAAGAACAAAAAAAAAAAAAAAAAAAACAATCCACTTTATTCTTATTAATTGCACAATAATCCACTTTATTCTTATTAATTGCACAATATATTAAGAGGAAAATGATAGTTTTAATACAAATGATTTAAGAGGGTAATTTCGGAAAATTAACATACATTTCAACCAATAATTAATTAAATTAATTTTCTTACTCTATCCATATTTGTTAATTAAATCCAAAAAATGCTCTATTAAGGGGAGGCAGTAATATGAAATTTTGAACTAAGAGATTGATGATGATTTTCATTTTTTAATATATTCCCTACAGCTAGTTTGCTTATTCCCCCCCCCCCCCCCCAACCCCCACACAAAAAAAAAAAAGTTTAATTACTGGCAAAGCCATTAGCCAACTGGTTAGGTGGAGAAGGAAAGATCAAAGAAATTTCGGGTTAATTGGCCAATGGGGGCCGACCCCAATTATAATACTAGCTACAACAATAATTCTCTATTATTTTGTAGATAAATTGAATTTAAGCTCAAGTTTAAAATATTTAGTGTTTGTTTGTGACAGTGGTAGAAATAGTTTTTTTTTTCCTAAATAAGTTTATAAATGGGAAGTCAGATTGTATATGTGATATGTGATTTGTGCTTATTTAGAATAATGTTTCAAAAGTTAATTGAGATGAAAAATGATTGAAAATGATATGAATTTTATTGTAACAATTAAAGATAAAAAATTAAATTATTATTAAGAAAAAGTTGGTCTTTTTTTCGATCGGGAACATGATTTATTTGACTCAACTTTACTGATGTGTGTGGCACATGCCACATCATCATCATTTTATTTTCAGAAACTTCCTCTGTTCCTTCCAAAAACAATAATCCACCATCTTTCTTCTCACTCCCTTCACTTCCAAAAACAAATTGCCATCTTACAGAAAGATGGTCTCTGTTTCGGCTTCTTCCAATGCTTGGAACAGTGCAGGGTTTGATCTTCGTCTCTGTTTTCCATCGTTGTAGAGGCATATTCCAACTGTGATGACGATGGAGATTGACGTTGTAAACGCTGGTGGTGTGAGCTTCATTCACTACTACAAAAAATAGATATTACTTCCCTAAAAAACGTCCGTTTTTCAAAATAGGAAGTAAAAAATAAAGGCGGTGACATTTTTATAATTATGTGTGAGAATTTTAACATATTGGACGTCCCTTTTAGAATTCGAACGCCAAAAGTTGTCTTTCAATATCCAAATTTTAAATTGGGACGCCAAAAGTGGTCTTTTAGCTTCCTAATTTAAAATTGGGACGCCAAAAATTCTTCTCAGCACCCAATTAAAATGAAACTTTCAGTTTCAATTTTTCATTTTCAATTTCGCGCTTCTCTGCTCTCACCGCCCAATTTTTCATTCTTCTCTGCTATGACTTCAGTTTTCAAATTTCGCTTCACCATCATTCTCTCTCCAATCACCAAGTGACTTCCGCTTCACCTCCACAGTCATCGACACATACTTCATCGCAGCCCTTTACCCTCTTTCAATCTTGTTGACAAAAACAGATCTGGAGCCATTGTCAAGCGAGAAGCCTAAGCAAACAGCCTTGCCGACACCTCCTCCTCCACTGCAATGCTTTAACTGACTTTGGATTGCTCTCTTGCTCGCAAATCTGATAAGTTTGGAAACGGCGAATATTATTTTTGTGTAGATTTGATATTAGTTTTGTGTAGATCTAATAGGCTTCAATTCTTTCACTGATTTTTGGTTGGAAATGACAAATTGCCCTTTGCTGAAATGCTTTCACTAACTTTGGTTTGGGATTTAAAAATAAAAAATAAAACATATACAGCGTCTGGAATTTTTTTTGGACGCCAAAACATATACTGTGTCCGGGATCTTTTTTGGGACTCCAAAATTCCCTCTTTTACCATGTCCCCTACTTAGGCATCCCCTTAAAAGGGACGTAAATAAGGCTTAAAAACGGATGTTATAACTATTTTTTGTAGTAGTAGTTCTCCCTCTCTCTTTCTTCTCCAATTTCCTCTTCTTTTCCCCATCTTTCTTCCCTCAAAACTCTGTTCGAGTCTCACGGCCTCAATGATGAAGGTTTCAGTGATGATGGTGAGTGAGGATCGAGGGGGTCCATGGAGGTGGTGGTCGACAGCGAAGAGGGAAGAAAGTGACGGTGGTGGTGCTTGGTGAAGTCAGTCCTTGGTAGTGGTGCTTGGTGAAGAGGGAAGAAAGTGATGGTGGTGGTGGTGGTGGTGCTTGGTGCAGTCAACGGTGATGATCGAAAGGCTGTCAAACACTGGAGAAGCGAGAATTTTGGGCTTCTCCCATAAGCTCCTTTTTTCAGACAAGCCTCTCTAAATTTGAAGCCATCCCAAACACCATGAAATGAGTTTTAATTTTAGATCCCACTGGACTTCTTCTCCACGGCACTGGGTTTTGATGCTATGCCAAATTGGATGAAAACGAAATGCGAAGCTTCGACTTATCTTATGAACCGTTGATGGGTTTGGATTTTGACTATTCTTTTCTTTTTGTGCTTTTCCTTTTTTTCAACCGAAATATTTTTTTCATGCTGTCTTTCTTTCATTTTATTTTCTTTGTGGCAAAGTATGAACAGAGATATATCTTTTGTATGTGCTTTGTCTTCTAATTTTTTCAAGTCTTGAGATGAAAGCAAAATTACTGTACAAGGAAAATAAGCAACCTCGATCCTGCTGAGTTAGTGAATGAGTTTATTGGGCAAAATAAGCAAACTAGAGATAAATTATAAGCATGAAAAAATATTTTTAAAATATCTGGGTCACCCAAAAATCATTCATTATGACACCTCACTAATATACTAACATGCATGTTTATTATTTCAGACTATAAGGTACCTCTTATCAATCCCAAAAGTAATAGAATTGGCAAGCTTGAAGAATGAGATGGGTCTCACTGCCTATGGCATCCTGAAACGTAGTCCAAGAGATTTCAAAACCCTAGAAATACAAGTCATGCTGATGGAATATTCTGGAATCAGAACTGAAAATCACGGAATATTCCAAACTCATTCACACTCACCATCACCACGAGTTGCAAGACCTCAAATTCGAAGGAAGAAGAAGAGAAACTGTTTGATAAGGATTTTGAAATGGATTGGAGGTTGGTTCAGACACAGAGGTGACTGGGTAGAAGAAATGAGAGGAAATTTGAGTTTAGTGTCTACCGTTATAGCCACCATAACATTTCAATCATTAATAAACCCACCTGGTGGCTCCATCCAACAAGGCTTATCTCAAGGCCCACCCAATGCAGCCCTAAACTGCATTATGCTTTCTAACAACCAGTCTTATTGCCCTGGTGAAGCAGTCTCATCTTTTAGTCTCCAAGGTACATTTTTGCGGTATGTAATTTATAATACCATATCTTTCATGTCATCGCTTAGTGTCACCCTATTGCTTTTTAGTGGAGTTCCTATGAAGAACAAAGCTTTGATATGGCTTCTATCCATAGGCATGTGTGTTACTCTCACAACCTTAGCCCTTGCCTACTTATCTGCCCTTGAAATGGTGATGCCAGACCATCTTTGGGATAATAAAGCGGTTTCGATCACCATTGAAGCGGCAATCTATGCCTGGTCTGGAATGCTTGGGCTGATTATGGTGTTAATCACATTGCGCCTTATAATTTGGATCTTGAAGAAATTTGTCAGAGCTATCAGAAAGTTGTTCACATGTGGAACTGGAGAAAGTTGATTCTAATTGTCTGGTCGCTCACAAGTGGCATGGATTTCTTTTGGTATGATTATCCATGTTATATTAGGGTTATGTTTCTCTTCGTGTAATATTATTATTTGTTTTGAGTTTGTACTTTGTTAGATAATTAAATTACTGCTATATCTATCTACTAATTAAAGTTTTCTCTCTAAATAAGACGTGTTTGTGTAGAACTCGTGTTTAAGAACGCTGGCATCAAAACAGGAGAAAGAAAGGAAAATTGATAACACTCGTATCCATGCCAACCACCGGAAACAGTGTTGCATATAGGAGAATTTGTTTTATCATAATGAATTTAAAATAAATAGGAACTTGGTTCAAGTGTTAGGATAATTGGCTAAAGGTACTCCTTCTAATCCTAAATATAGGAGTTAGACATGGGTTTTCTTTGATCCCGAATGTTGGACATCAATCTACTTTGTTTTCCAAATTTATAATCGTTTCCCATAATTGTATCTATTGATTGCATATCTAAAAGTGTAACTTTGGTTTCCAAATTTATAATTGGTTCCCAAAAGTGTTTCCCAAAATTTATATTAGATATGGGCCCGTTTGGGATAGCGATGACAAAAAGTGACTTTTCCAGATGGATTTTGTGTTTGTGATAGTGATGACAGAAGTGACTTTTTTTTCCAGATGTGCTATTGTTTGAATGATTATTTGAGAAGAAAAATGATTGAAAATAACATGAATATTATTGAATATAGTATACACACACACACATATATTAGTTGTATATATTGTAATAATTGAATATAAAAAATTAAATTTAAATTTGATGAAAAAATTAAATTATTATTGGAAAAAATTACAAAACTCTAAAATATTTAATTAAATATATTCTAATAGATAAATTAGAATATATACAAATGTATATTTAATAGTTCATTGTTTATTAGATCATCTATCTCTAACATTTTTCTTTAAAAGATGAAAAAAGTCATGTCAGAAGTTGAAAAAAGTGACTTATGGTTGCTTATGAAAAAATCATTTTTTTTAGAGAAGCCCACATCACCTACGAAGCTATCCCAAATGCCTATTTTTCCTATGTTGGGCTTTTACTTACTTTTCTTGGGCTTTTTGAATGGGAAAATTCTAAATAAATACTATTTGAATTTGTAAAACCCCCAGAAGTCTATTGAATTTGTAAAAAGACTGAGAGGTACAAAAGACCTATGAAGGATAGGCAAATTCGGGTCAAATTACCTTTTTACCCTTAGTGTTAAATAAATAAAATAAATAAATACCCCCCCCCCCCCGCCCCCTAACGCCATAGTTGGCCACCACCGTCGCCGCCACCACCATGCGCCAGCCACCACCGGCCACCGCATGGTGGTGGCCGCCGGTGGTGGTGGTGGTGGTGGCCGGCGTGGTGGTAGCCTTGATGGTGTGGTGGTGGCGGATGATGGCGGTGGTGGTGGGATGCGGGGGTATTTTAAAATTTTTTATTTATTTAATACTAAGGGTAAAAAGGTAATTTAACCCGAATTTGCATATCCCTTATGGGTCCTTTGTACCTCTCAGTCTTTTTACAAATTCAACAAACTTCTGAAGGGTTTTACAAATTCAAATTGTATTTATTTGAAATTTTCCCTTTTCGAAGTTTACAGCCATACCAAACATGCACATTAAGGGAGTTTCCATCAAAGGTGAACCAAATGCCAATGATTAAAAATAGTGGTATTTTAAGAAAATCAATACACATTTAATTTGTTACAAATAACTAAACTAATATCCACAAGTAAGTTATCTAACTTTTATATTAAGAACTAGATGGAGTGTATGATAGAAAATGTGACTCTAGTTATCATATGTTAACCTTTCAAGCTTTCAAGCTTTAATTAACACATATGGAGGCTTCATACAACAAGGTTGATGTATCTCTATTATTATGGGCTTAACCATGCATATTTTAAGGGGTTTTGTACTTTATTTGGGCCTTAAATGCATCCATTAATGTGATTAGTAGTGATTGTATGAAATTAGAGTTGAAGAGGTAAAATAATGGTAATAAATCTTGCAATTACTATTAATTAATACAATTTCTGAAATTAGACTCAAGGACTTTAATTTCCGAAATAACTGTCAAGTACCAAAATTACAAACAGAGAAGGACTCAAATTTCTGAAATTATACCAAAGGACCAACACGAAAATACTCCGTTTTTGCAGCTGAAACTTGGGGCAAAGGGAGATTCAATGTTTTTATTCTCATTCCAGGAAGAGGCCGACACTTCCTCCATTATTCTCCCCATCACCCATTCATTATTCATCTCACCTTAGCTTTCATCCATTCCTTCTCCCATCATTAAAGTCATTTTGTTTGTTTTTAAAAAAACAAAAAAACAAAATTTTGCTGTGCTTTGAGAATCCGGTAAGATCATATATATTCAATAATGCAAATTTTACCATTCAAATAAAAAAAATTTGAGTTTAAAAAAAAAAATACCCCAACTAAAATTATTTTTTAAAAAATTAATTTTCTCGTGAAAAGTACTTTAAAGTTTTAAAAAGTAGAAGCTTATTTTACGCCGACTTAGCTTCACCCTTGCCCCCATAGCTGGTACCACATAACTTTTCTCTCTCTTTCAAAAGGTTGTTTTTTTTTTTTTTTTTTTTTTTTTTTACATAAAAGTTTAGGTGGGGTAGACACGGTAACTCACCAGTCGGGCGCACCTCTAGACTCAAAAAGCTTGAGTGTACTTACAGATCGCCCACCAACAAAGCCCTCACATTGACTAGCCGCTAGCGGGTATCGAACCTCTTCCCTTTTGGGGTGAAGGCCAACCCCTTAGTCAACTATGCCACTCAGCTCACCAGTTCATTTTACAGGGGAAAAAATGGTGGGCTTTAGAGAAGAGGATGTCAGTGAGCCTTAGCAGCAAATAAGAGAAGCTTGGTCCTATTAATACTTTCTTAATAAAGACATTTTAAGAAAAACATTTCATATTTATTATAAGGTTCCTTTATTATAATTAACTAACTTAATTGACTTCTTAATCTAATCATATTACCTTAATAAGTCCAATATTAAGGATAATATGAGTACTTAATTAAATAAAAAATGAAAGCTATAAGAACTTGTCTTTTAGTACTATGTCCTCCTTATGAATGAGTGGCCGGTTATATGAATGTTTACTCACATGGTATCAGCAATACTTGTATATGGAGAGAAACCGAAAATCATATTTAATTTGGTAAACAAGAAAGCTGTTCTATCCTTCTCACGGTATATGATTTATTGGAAATTATTTATTATGAGAAATATGTTTGTAAGAAAACTCCTGATGATGTATACTTGTATATCAAGTACAACAGAAACGGGATGGTTAATTAGGGTTTTTTCATTAGGGAATAGGTTATTAATTAATCTTTTTTGGTGAAAAATTCTTAATCAATCTAGATTGCTAACATAATCTTCCACCAGCCTCGCGCAGAGTGGCATGAACCTGGCTATTGGCAAGAGCCTACTTACGATATAAATTATTAGGGAATGATAAATTAAATAAATGGATTGGGAACGCAACACTTAGATATTGTATTTTTTTATAATTTTTTATCTTTAATATACCATATCTTACTAATTTTTAACTGACACAAAAATATTTTTATCTACAAAATCATTTTTTTACATTTATATTTTCCTTTTATTTTAATTTACGCTGCGTGGTCCCTATAAATGATTGGGAAGTGAACTCGTTCCAAATGCATATATTTTGAGGTCAACTACATTTGTCTTCCATCTCTCGATTGGGATGGAAATGGAACCTTCGGCGAATATACTAAAGTTTTAAAATGTTGATTAAGGATCCTAATTATGTACTGATATTCAAGGGGCATAAAAGTCAATTAACCAAAATGACCATTTTGACTTGCAAACTAGAAAGCTAATTAAGATGTAAAATCCAATAATTTTCAATTAATTATTCTTCATATTCAATAATTAAAAAAAAAAATCCACGAGTTGATGATTGGGAGCACTTTGGATGTACAAACGCATATTCTTAGTGCTTCTTATATTTTCAATTTAAGGGCATGGTTCAAATTGCCCGTAAAGGGAAAATTAGCATGAATATATATATTCAATGCTAAAGATCAAATAAAAAAGCCACCTGGAGTTATTTAGATAATAAGAGTGGACTGGGTGGAGTTAGTTTAAAGTTAGTTAAATTAAAAAATGTTGGCGGCATGTTGATTTAGACATTTGTAAATATAGAAATCTCATTGTATTAATTATAATAATTACAGTATCTGAAGCTAGCGTTGAAATTAAATAATCACTAGAAATAGATTAAAGTGCGTGCTCTTGAAATATGAAAACTGGACACAAAATGAAGTTCTTCATGTACTAGCAATTTTAATATCACAGGCAACAACACCTTATAATTAATACAAATAAATTTTATATTTGTATTATCACAACAAGCACACTTCTTGGATTTGAACTTGTTTTCTCTTCTTTATGAGGTGGGATCCCTTACTATCTCAACTAACAAGTTGTTGGTCATTAATACACATAAATTTAGCACTAATAGATTCTTACTGTAAGAAAGAGAACAACTAAAAGCACAACTAATAATGGAGTAAAAAGAGTCACAAAAAGAGAAATACTCCTTAAAAGCACTGATAAAAATCTGCCACATGCATTCTTTCTCCCCCGTAAACTTCTTGACTTCTTCCGTGCCCAGGCGAAAAAGCGCAGTGAGATTAACACTACTATTATCAGAATCAAATAAACCCAAACCCCATACAATGCTGCATCCTTCATGGTCGATATTAATCCGTCATTCAAAAGATACATGGGAATACAATATTGATGGCATTAACGAATGCAGCTGCAACCGATGTGAAAGAGATATACATGCCCATCGATAGCGTCCATATCACAGCTTTATTCTTGTAGGAAATATTCCACTTACGAGCAAAAGGGTAACACTAAGTGATCAAAAAAAGAGATCGTAACGTAAAATAAATACCTCTGAAAATGAGGATGAAAATTAGAGTATGAAGCCGTCCAGGTCAATACGTGCGATTATCATGAAGGATGGTGCAGATGAGATCATATGATGATGAAGTGACAGTATTGAAGACTTGATTTGATGATGAGGTGGTATTTTCTTCAGATGGTAATTAACGATAAGCCTTGTTGAATAAAGCTACCAGGTGGATTAATCAAATGCTTGAAAGGTTATAGTTGTATAGCAGTAGATACTAGACTCAGATTCCCCCTCATCTCTTCAAGCCATTCATCCCCGTGCCTCAACCAGTCTCTAAAAATTTTCTTCCCTTTGCACAACATGTGATGTATTTCACATATTTTGAAGTCTTTTGGACTTTGTTCTTGGAGGATATCATAGGCTTCTCACATGTATGCACTGTATTAATTGGAAATTAAGCTGTGATATAGAAGTAGTATAGTCAGGGATTGGGAATAGAAAATTAATATGGTAGTGGGGTTTAGTACAATTAATAAGGATACTATTGAAAACTAATTCAATTTTATGATAGCTTTAATACTTTAACTAGCCTTTAACTACCTTTTTAGTATGTGTAAATTACTCATGCATATAAATTAGAAAAAACATAACGTTCATCACAATGGAAGAAAAGGATAATAAAAGAATATTGTACCTCAACTCGCTTGAACTTGGAAGCTAAATGGAGAATGGTGTCCCCAGCCCGATCAGGACAAAGAAAGATGTAAGGATGAGGCTCGCTTGCCGCAATATTGGCCGCGGCGTAGTCCAATTTAACCAAAGTTTCGAGAGTCTGTAAATGGTTTGTATTGTATATGACACAAATGATAAAGAGTCTTCTTCTCCATCACCAAGACTTATAGAATCTGGCCTTGCTAAGATCAACTCTTGCACAACCTCGGCTCGTCCTCTCAATGCTGCATAGAGTCACATTTTACATTTAAGACTACATATTTGCAATAAGCATTTTTGAAAATAATGCAAGATCTCGTTCTATTTTATCTCATTCTATTTCGTGTTATCTCCTAAAGTCATTTGTGTTATCTCCTAAAGTCATTTAAGATTTCAAATAATAATTATACATCTAAGCTAGTATTTTTACTATACATGATAAATCTTGCATTTAAATATCTAATTATCGTCTAAATGATAAGTCTGCATATTATTTATATTGTATAGTGAAAAAAAGTACTTGCTTAGATGTATAATTATTATTTTAAATTTTAAATGACTTTAAACATTCTCACGTTGTTGGCATATGGGGATACTAACAAATAATTTTTTTTAAAAAAATATATATATTCAAAATTTTCTCACAAAACATTTTATGAAAAAAAAAAAAAAAATCCCTCAAATAATTTCATGTGAAGTTCTTTTAAAGAAAATTCATGAAAAATTTGAAAAAAGGGTGGTCTTGCAAGTCAAGCAAACAGGCAGAAAAAAAAAGGAGATTATACAAAAATATATTAACTTGTTTTGAAAAAAAAAATGAAATTATATAAAAATATGTTCACTCATGGATAAAATTTAAGTACCCACAAATCAATTATCTCATATATGACTTGTTCTGAACAAATATCAAACTCACATGTCAGAGAAGCGTTGGCCAAGATCCACCGTTGTGGTATGACCAAGGGCTGCAAGCAATTTCACCAATAATTCAGCATTTGTATGTGGCATCGTCAGAGGGAAAGAATCCACTCTGCAAGCTAAAGAAGACCCTAAACCAAATAAATAAAACCAAAAAAGCAATTGGATATACACGGTTAAGTTATTCTTAAAGCTTTTTATGCATAACAATCCGCCAGTCGCAAATACGAACATGAATTGATAACTGTTGCATAACCAACATGAAGGAAGCATTGCATATTATTCAAATCCAGAACCATGTCATCATGCTAAGAGGTTCTTCTAAGGATTTTGTTCAATTATCATATATTTAAAAGATCATATCTAGAACCATTGCATTTAGGTAGACTGGTTGGACAATCATCCACAATAAAACCTTGAATTCTGCCCATATTTTTAATTTCACAAAAGTAACTTTCACGTTAACTTTCATTCCGAGCCAATATGATTCTCACAGCTATTTCCCGAGTAATTACAGTCAAGACCTGCTTTAAGAATTCTAAAATGCAGATTGTTAAAACTAATTTGCAGCCTAACACAAACCTTCATATCATTAGTCTCAGAATACAGTGACGCGGTAATCAGAGCAATAAACTTTTGGCCGCGGCCCCCCGGGGGGGAGGATGAGCTAAGGGTTAGCTAAGAAAGTTGGAAAGCTTTGGTCACTAATGCAAATAAGGCAGAGATTCTATAGGATACCCTTCTTAGTAGCATTTAGAGAAGCTTGCACTAGTGTTCGCAATTTTGACATGTCTCCCAACCTCGAAGCTCCTCTTTAGTTTCACGTTCAACACTAATTTTGTTTGGGATGAAAAAAAAAAACAAAGATTAATCTACACAGTACAAATCGACGCCCTATAACAAATTCAATCCCAAAAAACAATTATGACAGGAATGGCAATACAGGAGGGAAGCAAATTGAAAAATAAAAATAACCTTTCTTACAATTAACTTTAGAGTGCTAAAACTACAACAAACAAAAAAAGGGCACAAACCACGAATCTAAAATTCAATATCTGATGCATATAAACCATGATTTAGAAGCAGCAGTTTCAGGAAGATTTAGTGCAAAAAAGAAACAAGAAATACCAAGATCAGCGACAAATTTTTAATTACCTGTGTGTCATTAATACTAAGATCAAAAAATAAAAACTTGGAACATGCCGGAACACCATCGTAGAGGCATACATGTACGGAAACAACCTGATCTCTAAAATGTTTCGTACCTTTCTTTTCGGACGATGGCCACAGCCGAACCAGCTACGGCGACAATCAACGGTGTTTTGGTCTTTACACTCCAACCCCTCTTCTTCGTTTCAACCCAAAACAAGACCAACGAGCTTACAACAACGCACTCTTCGACTGGAAGTCACACGGGACGGCGACTGCGAAGACGACGGTGATTGAGGGTTTCGCCTTTCCGCCACGAGGGAAAATAGCGTCAACAATCAAGAGACGAGAGACGAGAGACGAGAGTCGACAGTCGAGAGTCTGAGTGATTTTGAATTTGAAATACCCTCCTTCTTCAGCAATCTGAACGGTTTTTGGTCATTTCATGAATGGAAGGGACTTTTTTGTCAAACAACTTTTATGAGAGATGTTTTTAAAAATATGTTGGTCTCTTGGGGATAAGGTGGATTTTCCCTATTTCTTTTAATCAGTCAACAGTTCTATGTACTTTTCTAATTTGTCGATATACGCAACTAATTCATTGGTTAGATGAACGAAATAATTCCAAGTTGAAAAATTCAAGGGAAATTTTACATAAGTGCCCTTTTTATAGAAAAAATCTCCAAAAGGTCCAAAGATTCTCAAAATTTCAGAAAAAGCCCGGGGCATTTTCTGAGATTGTCAGAATCTACGTGAGTTGTTAACGGAGCTGATTTAGTTGCTAGCAAGTTGTTGTTAATGGTACTGATTTAGTTGTTAATGACTTACTCGTTAATAACTATATCAACCCGTTAACAACTCACGTAGATTCTGAAAATCTCAGAAAAGGTCCGGGGCCTTTTCTGGGATTTTCAGAATCTTTGGGCCTTTTTTGAGATTTTTCTGCAAAAGGACCCTATGTGAATTTTCCCAAAATTCAACTATGTTAAATGATACCACTCTGGTTCTACTCCCTTTGGTCTTTATTATAAGGCACCAACTAGCAAGTTTATTTGGTCCTTTTTATAAGGCACTTGTTGATTTCCAATGAGTAATAATTATTATTTTTTCTATGTCTGCCCATAATTAATAGGGGTAGTTGGTGAGAGTAATAATTAATATAATATTAGAGTTTAGGGCAATTAGCATGGGTAATATTGAAAATTACTGAGATCCTATGACAACTTTATTGACTTTAACTATTTTTATTGGTTTGTGAGAAAAGTTGGTTGGTGCCTTATAATTAGAGCCGGGAAATCGGGCCAAGCCCGTCGGGCCGGCCCGTTTAAGCCCTGGCCCTGTAGGGCTCGGGCTTAAAAAATCATCCAAAATTTTGAATTTGGCCCCGTAGGCCGGCCCTGCGGGCCTCGGGCCTACGGGGCCGCCTGCGGAGGCTTCGGGCCGGCCCGTTAGGCCCGTTTTCGTAGCATTCTTTTTTTTTTTTTTTTTTTTTTTACTTGGCCTTTATCTATGTATTTAAGTCAAAGGAACTTGGAAGATATTTGTTAGAAACTACATAGAGCACACATGTTGCACTTAAACTAAACAATATGACTTGGAATGACATGATAATAATTACTTGGATTCCATGGTTAATTTATTAATAAAAGCTATAGGGAAAGTAAAATTTCACAAAGATTAATTTGCAAGTCTCTACTTCAACTGTGGACAATGATTTGTTTTTTGTTACGAATTAATGAATGTATTTATTTGTTGGATGATTTGTATTGTTTAGATATTGATGTTGATAATATTTATTTGATAGATTAGAACTTTGATGGTTGCAATTTACTAATTATATTTCTTTGGAAAAAACCGGAAGAAAAATAGTTAAAATTTTGAATAGTAATTTTCAGGCCCCCGTAAGGCCGACCCCGCCCAGGACTATCGGGCGGGCTTTGAAAACGACGTTTTCCTTATCTCGGGCCCATGTAGGGCCGGCCCTGTCGGGCCCAGGCCCTGTAGGGCTTGGCCCTGTCGGGCCGGGCCGGCCCTGATTCCCAACTCTACTTATAATAAGGACCAAAGGGAGTATTTATAAGTCCAATTTCATGTAATAAATAAGATTGCAACAATTTTACTCATATTAATTATACCCATAAAGATAGAGAAAGAAGAAATAGTTGAAAAATATCAATCATAATGAGGGCAAAGTTGAAAATTTACCCACATAATCATTGTGTCAACCACCTCTCTTTGGTATGTAAGATTTGGTCAAAATGGACTTATAAATAGAATCAGAGTAGTACTCTCCTTCCAAACGTCTCTTTTCACATCAAAGAGATAATATAAATAATTAAGGGGTTCACATTAGGTGCTTTTCTCTTAGGTGCTTTTTCCTCTAATTAGAGGGATTATGAATTTTTTTAAAAAAAATTGTATATTATATTTATTTAGATTAGATCATATATTGGATCCTGAATGTTTTTCTTGTACCCAATATCTCAAATTAATTAATTTCTAGTCCTCGTATTCGAAATATTTTTCCTATAACACCAATATCCTGGAAATTAATTAATTTGAGATATTGGGTGCAAAAAAAATATCAGAATACATCATATAATCTAATCTATTTAGAATATATAAAAAATTTAAATAAATAAAATAAAATAAGGTGTTAATCCCTCTAATTAGAGGAAAAAGTACCTAATGTGAATTCATAATTAAGACATGGTTAATTCAGTAGTCAAAAGTGATGGGATATAAGGGATTTTCCTTCTTTTTTTTTTTTTTTTTTTGCAATTCATTATTATAAAATAGGGATTTAACGTTCATTAACGTCCATTTTAAAAAACTAGTCACAAAAAAAGGTGGTGGCAATGTTATAATTTCAATTTATGGAAAATTCTAAATAAATACCATTTGAATTTGTAAAACCCTCAGAAGTCTGTCGAATTTGTAAAAAGAGGCGAGAGGTAACAAAGACCTATGAGAGATATGCAAATTTGGATAAATTACCCTTTTACCCTTTAGTGTTAAATAAATAAATAAAATAAAATAAAATACCCCCACCCCTCCCCTCACCGCCTACCGGAAATTCCCACAATTGAATGTTTTCAAATACCACTCTGATCCTACTTTTAAGTTTATTTTGATTAAAAAATTTTGGTCTTATTTATAAGTTTATTTTTATATAATAAATGAGATTATCACAATTTTACTTATATTAATTGTACCCATGAAGATAAAGAGAGAAGTAACAGTTAAAAAGTATTCAATCATAAATAAGAGTAAAGTTAAAAATTTACCCCATAATTATTATGTCAACTAACTTTTCTTGGTATGTAAGATTTAATTAAAATAGACTTATAAATAGAACTAAAATGATAGATAGTTTGATATTCCTGAGATTTACTTTCTCAGCAGTCCACATGTTTAAATGGAGCTTTCATATTAAAAAATGCTTAGCTTTGATATTTCCTTCTCTTATTTAAAGAATTATCTTGGTTTTTGCATTTTGTCAATACTAACATCATTTGATTTACTAGTACCTACTAGTATTCTCTCTGATCTTTATTATAAGGCATCAATTAGTAAGTTTATTTGATCTATTTTATAAGACACTTGTTTGTTCCTAATGAGCATTAATTATTTTTTCATGTCTGTCCATAATTAATAAAGGTAGTGGATGAGAGTAATAATTAATATGATATTGGAGTTTAGTGTAATCAGTAGGGGTAATATTGGAAATTACTTAGATTCTAATATAACTTTATTGACTTTAACTGTTTTTATTGGTTTGTGAGAAAAGTTAGTTGGTGTCTTATAATAAGGACCAGAGGGAGTCATATTTGGTCCTTCTTATAAGGCATTTGCTTGTTTCCAATGAGTATTAATTATTTTTTCTCATGTCTACCCATAATTAATAAGGGTAGTTTGAGAGTAATAATTAATATAATATTAGAGTTTAGTGCAATTAGTAGAGGTAATATTGGAAACTACTTAGTTTCTAGGACAACTTTATTGACTTTAACTATTTTTATTGGTTTATGAGAAAAGTTAGTTGGTGCCTTATAAAAAAAATAGAGGGAGTACCACTTTGGTCCTATTTATAAGTCCTTTTTTGACCAAATCACACATATCAATGAGAGGTAGTTAGCTCAATGATTATGAGATGAATTTTCAATTTTACACTCATTTATGATTGGGTACCTCCAACTATTTCTTCTATCTCTATTTTCATTGGTACAATTAATATGGGTAAAAGTGTCACAATCTGATTATTTGGTCAAATGAGACTTATAAAAGAGACTTATAAATAGAACCAGAGTGATATTTATTATTATTGGGAGAAGAGCCCGGCACAGGGTTTGAAAGGTGAAAGTCTCTAATGAAATGAAGCCGTAGGAGTATAGTGCAGACTGCAGAGTGAATTGGGAAAGAGCGTGGGAGCCTGGGAGGGAGGGTTCAAAAGGGGGGAGTTACTTGTGGTGTTGAAGAAAGGGAGGGAGGCGAGAGGACAAATAAGGGCGTTGGGGGACCGAGGACATGAGGCAGAAGGAAGTGTACACGTAGCAAAGCGAGAAAGCAGAGTCACTAAGTGGACTGAACTTTGGATCAAGGTCTCAGACCTTTTGTCTGTCTAATACTCTAATCTGAATATATATTATTTTTATTTTTATTTTTAAATCTCCTACCCTCTACGGTCTAGCATTAGCACCAGATGTACTGCCCCATCACTTTAATTACTTTTTCTTGTCCCATCAGTAAGTCCAAGATCAGCTCTTTGAAGACTATACAGGATATTTGAGATAGTATCCCGTAGCTTGACGATCATATCAGGTGTTATTTTTTAAATGTTTTTAGGTGCTATTCTCTCTAATTAGAGAGATTAGAAATTTTATTTTATTTTTTAAAATTTTTTTATATATTCTATTTATTTAGATTAGATTATATACTGCATCTTGAAATTTTTTTCACCCAATATATCAAATTAATTAATTTTCAGTCCTACACGAAATATTTTTCATGTAACCCCAATATCCTGAAAATTAATTAATTTAAGATATTGGGTGTAAAAAAAATTTTAAGATGCAGCATATAATCTAATTTAAATAAATAGAATATATAAAAAAAAATTTAAAAAAATAAAATAAAATTCCTAATCCCTCTAATTAGAGAGAATAGCACCTAAAGGGAATAGCATCCAATGTGAACCCATAGCTCTTCCCTTTGAAGGCTATACGGTTTGAGGTCCGGAGAACGATATCCCTCATCATTCATTTTTTAACAAGTCTATGTGGACTATTATTATTAGAAAGAGAAGGGAGAGATCTAAGAAATGTGACTTTCATATTAATTAGATGGATATGATTTAGAAATTATGAAGAATAATGAAAGAAAACTATCCAATCCTTCTAAAATTTGTTCCCGTTTTCATTATTCCTACGATTGAGAACAAAAGATGATGACTGAAAATGAAGCGGGCATCTTTTTTTGCTCAGCAGAAGCTGGCATCTTGCAGGATCCGCTTTTTGATTCTCTGTTTTCAAAGTTTGCCTGTTTATGCAAATAATAAAACCATTCTGAAATGAGCTGATATGCTATGGCCTATGGCTGTAGTGATTAGTGAACACTTAATTTCCTTGAGGCAGTACATGTTGGAAGCTTCGGAGCAGAAAAATTCCAGCAATCGCTCATCTTTCTCCGCAGCGATTGAGGAGAGTAGTTTGTCGATGGGAGTGAGCTTTTTTTTTTTTTTTTGGAAATAGAAGGTCCTGAGATCCTATTCGGACCAGACACCTTAGGTTGAAGTTAAATCCGATCTAATTTGATTCATAATCAACTCTAACTCTAACCACCATCACATCCGATTTGAGCAATCCGCTTTTCTTTTTTTTTTTCAAAAATTAAAATATTTTCAACGTTTGTTAAGCATACCATTCACGTCTATTTTTTTTATAACTAAAAACAAAAAAACAGAAGTTAAAAAGTATGACTTTCTGATTTTTAAAAACTTATAACGTTATGTCATTATATTTTCTTTTTAAAAAAAAAGACAAAAAAAATCGGTTAAGAGTCTGACTTTCTGATTTTTAAAAACTTATAACGTCACTCACATATATGTCACTCTGAAAATATTGGAAAAAGGACTTTCTGATTTTTAAAAAACTTATAACGTCACTCACATTATTTTTTTTTTTTTAAAAAAAAAAAAACAGATGTGGTGTTTTTCTGTAGTAGTGCTTATTTGATTATTGACTAGAGTAATAGGGATAATTTTTTAAAAAATTGATAAATATAAATAGATCTTACTGTATATTTAATCCTATATTAAAGAGCAAATGAATAATTATCTTGCAGCCTGGTTAAAAATGTAAGACGCCTTTACTAGTAGGCACTTGGGTCCGGATGTTCTTATTGGCGTTCTTTCATGATCTCTTATTGGCTTTAAATATGAACCATACATTTAATATAATTACCTACATTAACAATCTCATTAAATCAAATCAACCGTTTAGATTGGATAATGAAAGATAAAAAGAAAAAACGACAATGAGATAATCCGCTTCCGCAGGCACCCTCTTTCTTAGGAAACCTACATAGTGTTGAGAACTTGAGATAGACATTGCCACTTTAACCTTCCACGTAAGTTATCATGTCATCTTTATTATGATCCGTTGGTGATATTTAAAGGATTCTGTGAGACATTTTTTTTATAAGTTAAATTATTAAATTTTTTGTATAAATATATAATTTTACTTTCCATCTATTATTATATCGATTTTATTGTCATATAATATAATATTTATTAAATAGAGATAAAGTTACCAAAATTTTAATGCTAATGATTAATGAAGTTTATTGTTTTTTTAATATATAAAACATACAAGAAAAGTAACTTATAAAAAAGAGGAGAGGAGTAATAGTTGTTACGGCACCTGGCGCATACATATCCAAAGAAGGAGGGTCCCGCTGCAACAAGATTCATGAAAGTCTAATTATTTAATTCCAATTTTTTATCCGTACAAGTCAATTGTCCTTCATCCTTTGAACTCTAAATTTTTTGAACGAGCGCATTTAGAGAGAACGAACGCTGATCTGGCCATTAGCAGAGAATAAAACGCCATTTGATCCCATCCAGTAGCTGATATATCAACCGTTAGGAAACATACTACTGGGAAGAATATTCCGTTAATGGGCCCAAGGTTGCCATTATAAATTGGAATCCACAACTTGCATCACGCATTATCTAAACCAACAACACTATATTCTTCTTGACTTGGAGCATAATTATTGAAGCAAATGAGTCATTCTTGTGGGCAAGAGACGGAGCTCATGAACATGGAGACTGCTCATCATCATCAAGATAGAATGAGAGTTCTCTATGAAGCTTCATATAAAGGCTGGGTTTCAACCTTGAATTCATTGCTTCAGGAAGACCCAGGATTGTTGTACAAAATTAGCTCACAAACTATCTTCATAGAAACTCCCTTGCACATATCAGCTTCCCATGGCCACCTCGAGTTCACAGAAACCCTCCTTTCTCACAAGAAAGAACTTGCCCTTGAGAGAAACTCTTCACTAAGCACACCTCTCCACTTGGCTTCTGCAGAAGGCCACATCGACATTGTGAAGAAGCTGTTGGAAGCTTGTGAGGTGGCGTGCTTGGTTGGTGACCAAGAAGGCAGAATTCCCTTGCACTATGCAGTTATAAGAGGCAGAAAAGACGTTGTGTTGGAGCTTATTAGAGCAAAGCCAGAGTCTTTAATTTGAAGATCCTTGATGACATGGGGAAAACTATTTTCCACTTGTGTGTCACGTACAACCAGTTAGAGATCTTGAAAGATTTGGTGAAATTGGATACTCATGGCACCCACGAGCTCCTAATTAAGGGAGACTTTGATGGGAAGAACACCATTCTCCATTTAGCTATCATGTTAAAACAAGTTGAGGTACTTTTTTTCACTCAGTTGGATATAGCATACCATTTTAAGTAGTAATGGGTATTGAATTTTAGTGGTTTTGATGTGTTAGGTTGATGTTTATGTCAAAATGATTTCAATTGAATATCGTTGATTTATGTATGTATTAGGTTGATCTTGTGATTAAAACATTTAATTTAATTTAATATCCAAATAATAGTTGGGACTCATAATATGTTTTAATATTCCTTCTATTCTGTTTTTTCTACATTTTCATTCATTCTTTTCGCCACGTATCCATTTTTTTAGTCGCATGCTCTCTAATGACTCTTGATTCTATATTGAATTTCACTGATTTTGTCGTATATTATATTTTAATTTCTATCAAAATGATTTAAATCAATCCGATAGGACTTACTTCAACTTTATATATTTTTCGGTGTTGTAAAACGGCGTTTAAAAACGTAGAAACGCCTCTTTTTTTTCATTTTTTTGACCGAAATCGTGTCGAAACGGATATAAGAACGGATTTTGAGTTAACACAGTTGAAATGCCGTGTCAACTTGGTAAAATCGGTTGACACGGCGTGTCAACTTGCGGCGTTGGTGGTCGCCGAATTTTGCGCTTCTCGCCCTCTATTTCAAGTCTCCGACGGCCATGGTGGTGAGGGTGGAGGCCGCCGGCAACTTAGAGGAATGTGGATGAAGGAAGGATCGAAGGTCGAAGCACGCCCATCTCTAGCCTCTCACCTCGCGGCGCCCTGTGATATACTGATATTCGGGTCTATCGCCCTGTCTTAGGATGAAGATGACGACCTAATTAATCGCTTGGTCAAAACGTGCGTTTCGACGCAGGATTAAAATGCAAGAATTCAAAGTTCTAAGGAGGGATTAGACTGAAATATTTTTGGGGCATAACTACACTTTCTAAGAAAATGCATTAAGAATCCTAATTTAATTATAAAAAATCATATTAAATTATGAACTTAATTATTTTTTTGAGTGTTTGGACTTAAATTTGTGATAACTTTAATGTATTGGTGTGTTTTGGTTTTATATATGTTGGATTTTTTTTTTTTTTTTTTAAATATGTAGTAAACTCTTATGTTTCGTTTACGTTTTCTGATTTTACGTTTTTGTTCACCCTTACCGTTTTTATGTAGACCCTACGTTTTAACAACACAGATATTTTTGATTCAATGTCTGACTAATCCATGTGAAACTTGTATATTCTAATAATGAGGCTATATATCCATTTGCTAATTGTTTAGACTGTGAGGTACCTCATTTCAAATCCAATAGGATTAGAAGCATCGAACTTGAAGAACGACATGGGTTATACTGCCGCCGACATAGTCGAGCGAATTCCACGGGACTCCAGGAGCCTCGAAATACAAGCAATACTAATGCAGCAGTGTGGCATCAATTTTGAGAATTTTGGGAAAGTCGCTGCAGCAAGAGGAGGAGGAGGACGAGGAGACGGACCATCATATTTGAATTCCTTGAGAAATGCTCTGCAATGGATGCGAAACTTGTTTTATGGTGATGGTGACTGGGTATCAAAAATGAGAGTAAATCTAAGTCTGGTGCCTACTATAGTCGCAACCATTACATTTCAAGCTGCAGTTAATCCTCCAGGAGGAGTCATTCAACAAAATATATTAAACTTAGATGATGACACTTCCCGTACTAGTTACGATAAATCGTTCGATGAAGGACCGCTCGGTTGCTTCCAGTACAAGGAAAAAGATGGTTCTGTGTATGATGAAATATGTCCCGGGGATGCCATACTTTCTCATACGCAGACAGATGATTTCAACAGATTCATGATTTTTAATACCATATCTTTTGTTGCGTCTCTCATTCTTGCCTTCTTGCTTCTCTGTGGAATCCCTCTCAGAAGTAGATCTATGATGTGGGTGCTCAATTTAGGCATGCTTTCAAATCTCTCATTCCTATTAAATGCCTATTTTGCAAGCATCAATCTTATTACTCCAAATCAAGGCTTGGGTCACGTATTTGACAGACACATACAGGTCATCACTTGGACTTTTAATGCTTTCTGTATGTTTGTTGCTGCCTTCATTGTGGTGATGCGGCTGGTGGGACCCCATAAGAAACGCAACACAAGTGGATAAGCTATGCAGGGATGGTCAAGGTCTCAATCAATTACTGTATCTTAGGGTTTATATTATTTCACAAACTTTTCAAGGTTGATTAGTATTAATGTATTATGTTACTGTTAATTTTGTTGGTGTGTGAACTTAAATATTTAATTAATGAATGGCGTGTGGTTTATTATGTTTTTAGTACTAGCATGCCCACCTTCAGCCGTGTCATTCTTGTTTGTATTTTCTGCTTCAAGTTTTCAGTTCGTCCTTCTTGCTTGCTTGGAGAGAGAAAGAGCGTGTGTGTTTTTTTTGGACCACGCTTCAGTGCTCGTCCATAGGACGAGCAGAGAGAGCTCGTCTGTACGGACGAGCTCTGCGACCGTCAGATTTGATCCGGGCCGGTCCAGATCTGATTTTTTTTACTTTTATATTTTTTATCAAAAATAATTTTAATGGGTAGAGGACCTAAAATAAAGATAATCTCTCAACTAACATTTTTGAAAAAATGATTTTTTCATGTAGAAAAAAATAAAAACGAAAATAAAAAAATAATATGAGTGGTCAGGATCGGATCCGATCCGGGACGGCCGGAGCTCCGTCGTACGGACGAGTGATGACTTCCCATTTTTAGTAGTTTTGACACATATTTTAATATATTTGGGGAGTCATCAATGCTAAATTAAAGGGATTTATGGGAGATTTTGATAAGATATCAATTTGGTACATTATTTAGGGGATTTTATTACAAATATCTCAATTTTAATTAAATAGAAATATTTAGGCTTATATAAAAGAATAAGTAAATTTTAATGATATAAGGTAGATAAAAAAGGAAAAAGAAAAGATATAGGTTTAGGTTATTATTATTATAATAATATAATTTCCTTTTTCGCAATCAGAGGGCACCTGGGCACCACTATTATTTCCAATTCAATGCTTGCTTTTGCAACGTTTTGGATTCAATGCAATGGGCCCACAAAAGTTGAATTGAAAAGGAATGCTCAAGAAGAGCAACGACAGCGTTTTAGTGGAAAAGAAGAGAAGACCTAAAAAGGAATTGAAGAAAGAAAAGCTACGGATTGGAGCAGAGGAGGCGGACATTCACGATGATTAATTTCCTTGTACAGTGAGAACGACAGGAAGCAGCGCCGTGACTCCAAACCTTCCACCTTCTTCTTCCTATCTCGCCGGCGGCATCATCCACCACCAAGGCCGCCGGCGAGCCTCGTCTTCACAGCCGCTGGAAAGGGAGGTGTAGAACAGAGCACGAAAGCTGAGGAAGAGGTGTTGTTGAGTTTGATTTCTTGTTTTGATTCCAGTTTATTTCCTTCTCAGTATGACTTTGAACTTTGAATTCCTAACTGTTGAGATGGATTTTTGTTAAAGCCATGTTTGGCTAATTTCTTTTTACAACCTAGAGGAACTTTAAACTTATAAGTGTGGATTAGATTTTGTTTTTGTTATTTAGTTATAATTAATATTAATTTTGGTTACTTAATCTTGTTTAGCTTTATCTATTTAGTGACTGGCCATCATTGAATATGAATTTGAGAATTAGGATTTACCTTGACGAAGGAGATTTTAATTAAGCTCTGAGATTAAGTAATATGAGATTAGATTACGATTTAATTTGTGATTAGGATAGACATATACCTAATTGCCTCATATAATTGTTGAAGGGTGTGTTCGAGTTTTATTTCCTCTTGAGTAATTATGTTAGACATAACAAAATATACTCAAGAGAGGGTTGTAAGTGAACCGACAGGCACTTATAGCTATTTATACTCGAGATTAACAAAATGATATTAAGGCTAATTAAATTAGTGAAATCAAGGTTTATGAAGCTAATAAGGGATTAGTAACTCTGGGTTGCTCATTTGATTATTGTGGTGGTTTGTTTATTTTAATTTTAGTTTAATTCCTTTTTCTTAATTAAATTCAATTTGGTTTGCTCAACTTAAAAGAAAGTGTAAAATTAATGCTTAACCGAAGTTTGTGATACCAAGTCCTCGTGGGAACGATATCTTACTCACTCTTTATTACTTGATACGGCCGTATACTTGCGGAGTTATAGGCTTAAAGTTTTGCCCTATCAAGTTTTGGCGCGTTCTTGCCGGGGACTTGTGTGCCACAACTGTCTCGGTTGGAATTGATTGAGCATCAGTAGTTTAAGTTTGAGTTCGTAAATATTTTATCTTATTTTTGTTTAAAAAAAAAGTTTAAAAAAATGGATTTCAATTGGCAACCAACTGGTCTTAATATTGAGAAGGAGATGAATTCTTTGTCTTCTATACAAGATGGATTGAGTGCTATTTTAAATTCTTTGAATGATAGGCAACATAAAAGTAGTATAAATGATGGTTGTCTTCCATATGTTGATTCTTCTCAATATGTTTGCATGTCTTGTGCTTATTGTGGAGAGAGTCATTTATCTGAGTATTGTCCGTATATTACAACTAGTCATTTTGTAGGGGATGATTTCACTGGGAACCAAGTTTATTTTGATCATTCATCGTGTCCTAGTGAAAGTTTTAAGCAACAAAATTTTGAGGATCCATATGTCTATTGTTCTCATGAAAATACCCCTCCTTTTTGCTCTTATCCATCTGTTGAAGAACACACCATTGAGTATAAGGAAAAATCTAATTTAGAAAGATTAATTGAGGAGTGTGCGGAAGCATCAGAGAGATCTAGTAGAGAGCAAAAGGAAATTGTCACTAGCATTGAGTCAAGTGTCCAAAATATTAAGTCAAATGTTCAAAATATGGGGGTATATGCGAGTCAAATTGTTTCAACCCTTGAGACTATGAGGCAAGATAATTCCTTAAGCTTGATGACCACTTCTTATGCTGATAATGGTTATTGTGAGGAAGTTGAAGGTGTGGAATTACATGAGACTATGGATAATGTAGAAAGTGATTGTGAGCTTCAAATTGATTTAGATGAGAATAATGGGTGTCTAGAAGAGGTTCCAGCTATGGAGCCTAAGGATTATGATTTTGGTGATCAAATTGATGTGGATGTCCCAATTGTTGTTGTTCATGACTCTCCTATTGAATTGTTGACTCTTACTGATGAGAGTCAAGTTGATTTTATTGGATGCTCTAAATTTTTGGAAGTACCTATATCTATTTTCAAGGATATGCATGTGCTTAATTTGAATTCAGTGAATGATTGTAATCCAAGATTGTCTATGATTGAGGAAGTACAAATCATTAACTTGAATGATCAATTTTTGTGTTTGAAACCTTGTCGCTTGAAAAGGAATGAAGACAAGGTAATTATGGTGTTTGATACTTATGATTAGTGGTTTGTTTTGAAAAGTCCATTTGAAGACTTTAAACTTAGCGCTTCTTGGGAGGCAACCCAAGGTATGATTTGATGCTTTATTTGATTTTGTAGGATTGTTGATAGCCCTTGATGATGTGTTCCACTTTGGTAGCAAGGATTGAAAGCGCAAGTCACGGACAAATAGGGGAGTTTTCTTCTACTTTTCTTTGATTTGTTCTATTTGATTGTTGATGATATATTGCTTGGGAATGAGTGCTGGTCTTAGTTGGATGTGCATGTGATGACTGTTTGTGATGATTATTGAGTGACTATTAGCACTTGAGCTGTTTAATTGGTGAAAATTTGAAATCTTTGAAATTGGTGTTACCCTTACATGTATAGATGGTTGTTCTTTACTTCCATTACTTTTTGTTACTTGTTCACATTGAGGACAATGTGACATTTAAGTGTGGGGGTGAGGGTATCCTTGATTTTAACTTGCCTTGTCCTCAATACTTTTTGAAAAAAAAAAAAAATCTTTTGGAAGTTTGAATTTTATTCGTGAGCATTACCACAATTGATTTGATTTGAACATGAAAAGGAGTGAATTTGATTAGAAATTGATTCTATGTTCTTTGAATGTTAGTAAAGAGGTAAAGATTCGATTTTGGTACTTTACTTTAGGATGTCAAAGAACCTGTGAGGAAATTAAGCCTAAGTTTCATTTCTTTCAAGAGGGAGTACACCTATTGTGATTTCATCTCTAGAACTTGTCTTGAATCTCTTTTGAATTTTGAAATCCTTTTGCATGCACAAAGATGATCTAGGCATTCATTTCATACCTAGTTCGCCAAATGTCCATCCTTATCACATGAAAATCATTTGTTTACCCCATTTGAGCCTTTTTTTTTTAAAGAAAAAAAAAAGAAAAGAAATTTGCATAGAATAAATAGCCCTTTGTTTGAGATATGCAATTCTTATATTTTTTTTTCTTCCCATTCATTTTTTTTCTTTTCACTTTAGTAAGTGCTAAGTGAACCAATTTAAAAAAAAAAAAAGTGAAGGAGTTAGAAAGTCAACACCATAAGAGTATGTGTGGGTAGTAAAAAGGAAAAAAAAAAAAATAGACAAATAGAAACAAAGGAATATATGAAAAAAAAAAAAATAGAGAAAAAAAAAAAAAAAAAAAAAAAAAAAAAAAAAGAGAAAAGAGAAAAGAAAAAGATTGTTGAGATCAAAAGAATAAAGATTGTTTATGTAGAGTGTTAGTGAGTTTGTTTTCTCTTGGTGGGTATTCCTTCATTCTTCATCATGAATCTCATTAAATTACTTGGCACTAATTAAAGTATTCTCTCATACCATTTGATCACTTTCATTCCATTATCCTACCTTGATCATTATAACCTTGAGAAAGTCCTTTTAATTTGAGTGTGTAATTGGATAATATATAGTGGAGATTGAGATGATAAACAAGCTTATGGTAGATAAGTTGCAATAGGTGGAATTGAGTTAAACACAAGCCCTTGAGTATCTTGAGAAATGAGTGTAAACACTTGACTGTGAGGGACATTCTATTGTGATTTACCATTGCCAAATTAGTTACCTTACTCCTTGCATTTTTAGGAGGTGGAAAAGATTTCTAAGAGAGTTAAAAAAAAAAAAAAAATTTGAACTGACTTCAATTTTGTAGTGCTTGCTTTTAAAATCTTGCTTCCATGGTTTTCATTAATTGGTTGTTTTAGAATTTAAAAATCTTGAGGACAAGATTTGATGCAAGTGTGGGGGTGTGATGACTTCCCATTTTTAGTAGTTTTGACACATATTTTAATATATTTGGGGAGTCATCAATGCTAAATTAAAGGGATTTATGGGAGATTTTGATAAGATATCAATTTGGTACATTATTTAGGGGATTTTATTACAAATATCTCAATTTTAATTAAATAGAAATATTTAGGCTTATATAAAAGAATAAGTAAATTTTAATGATATAAGGTAGATAAAAAAGGAAAAAGAAAAGATATAGGTTTAGGTTATTATTATTATAATAATATAATTTCCTTTTTCGCAATCGAGGGCACTGGGCACCACTATTATTTCCAATTCAATGCTTGCTTTTGCAACGTTTTGGATTCAATGCAATGGGCCCACAAAAGTTGAATTGAAAAGGAATGCTCAAGAAGAGCAACGACAGCGTTTTAGTGGAAAAGAAGAGAAGACCTAAAAAGGAATTGAAGAAAGAAAAGCTACGGATTGGAGCAGAGGAGGCGGACATTCACGATGATTAATTTCCTTGTACAAAGGAGAACGACGGGAAGCAGCGCCGTGACTCCAAACCTTCCACCTTCTTCTTCCTATCTCGCCGGCGGCATCATCCACCACCAAGGCCGCCGGCGAGCCTCGTCTTCACAACGGGCCGGAAAGGGAGGTGTAGAACGAGCACGAAAGCCGAGGAAGAGGTGTTGTTGAGTTTGATTTCTTGTTTTGATTCCAGTTTATTTCCTTCTCAGTATGACTTTGAACTTTGAATTCCTAACTGTTGAGATGGATTTTTGTTAAAGCCATGTTTGGCTAATTTCTTTTTACAACCTAGAGGAACTTTAAACTTATAAGTGTGGATTAGATTTTGTTTTTGTTATTTAGTTATAATTAATATTAATTTTGGTTACTTAATCTTGTTTAGCTTTATCTATTTAGTGACTGGCCATCATTGAATATGAATTTGAGAATTAGGATTTACCTTGACGAAGGAGATTTTAATTAAGCTCTGAGATTAAGTAATATGAGATTAGATTACGATTTAATTTGTGATTAGGATAGACATATACCTAATTGCCTCATATAATTGTTGAAGGGTGTGTTCGAAGTTTTATTTCCTCTTGAGTAATTATGTTAGACATAACAAAATATACTCAAGAGAGGGTTGTAAGTGAACCGATAGGCACTTATAGCTATTTATACTCGAGATTAACAAAATGATATTAAGGCTAATTAAATTAGTGAAATCAAGGTTTATGAAGCTAATAAGGGATTAGTGACTCTGGGTTGCTCATTTGATTATTGTGGTGGTTTGTTTATTTTAATTTTAGTTTAATTCCTTTTTCTTAATTAAATTCAATTTGGTTTGCTCAACTTAAAAGAAAGTGTAAAATTAATGCTTAACCGAAGTTTGTGATACCAAGTCCTCGTGGGAACGATATCTTACTCACTCTTTATTACTTGATACGGCCCGTATACTTGCGGAGTTATAGGCTTAAAGTTTTGCCCTATCAACGAGCTCCCCCAGCTCGTCCCAGCGACGAGCTAGGAAACTGATTCCGTTTTTTTGGGGTACAATTTTACCCCTATTATTTATTTTTCTTGGACTTCTCACTTCTTAGTCTCATTCATCCCTTCATAGTATAGTAAATTTGGGTAATGTTCGAAAGTTATTACAGTTTTTCTTAATTGTTTTTGGTTTTTAATAATTTTTTCTTAGAAGTTAATAATGTTTTAGGTTTTTTTAATTGTCTTGAAATATGTTGGAAGTACCTTATAAACAGAAATAGTGGAATAACTAATATATGAAAAATATTTTTATTTCCTTTTCAAAACCATGGAAATACATCTCCTACTAAAGTTGAGTTTCTCTTATAATTCTTTTCTTATCATCCCTCATAATCTTTAAATCATATTCGTCCAATCAATCTAAAAGGTCACTTTATTACTTTAAATTTTCATACGTATTCCCAATCAATGGCTCAGATGAGACTAATAAGGGATATGGAGAAAAGGACGTGGAGAGAATCATCTTCCCTTACTAATATATTTGACTCGGAGACCAAATTTGAATGGAAGATATTTACATTTTTCTTTATGAAAATTAATGACAACTCGCGATTACCCCAGTTTGATGCTTTTTTTTTTTTTTTTTTTTTTTTTTTTTTTTGGTTCTTAATGTGAAGCTGGAAGTGTTCGGACGCCATTCAAACTGGATTTGTCGGGGGCTAGCTGGGTCATTCCTCTAATTACAACTTTGCTTTATTATTTTGGCTACTGAAGAAAAAGATTTAAGAAAGAAAGAAAAATCAAGACTCAAAATAGAGTAAATACCTTAGTTGGTCTCTAAAAAAAAAACACGGACTCCTTTTTCGTCCATCGAACAACGAAAATCTTTTTTTAGTTCCTAAAAAGGATGAATTTCCAAAAAATGGACGCCATTTTGGTCCCTCAAAAATTTCCAAAAACTCCTTTTTAATCCATCAAAATGTCCTATTTTAATCCCCGGGGACGAAAAATGGGTCCGTATTTTTTTCAGGGACCAAATAGAGTATTTACTCCTCAAAATATTACGAAGTCATAGTGCCTAATATGAACACAGAAAATAAAAAGAAAAAGAAAAAGGTCAAAGCCTTATCTGGCAATTCTCAAGTCATGTACTTCACCTTTTTCTAGAAATGCAAACACTAGGCCTCTCAAAATCATCACCTTTTGGGACCTTGGTTTAAGGAAAATTATCCTTGAATCAGATGCATCTGAAGTCATTAACGCTATTCAGCTTTTGCATTCAGACCATGATAGCTTGCTGGTAATGAAAATCAAAGAGCTGCTGCATAGAAACTTCATATTCCAAGGATCTTTAATCGGGTAGCTGATGCCCTTGTAAAGATGAGAATTTCTAAGTCTTCTATTTTAAATGTTTGCCCAGTTTTTCTTCGATCCAAAAGAGTTTAGGATTAATTTTCCCGTCAGTATAATTTTCCTTCTATTTGGTTGGCTTTAAGCCACCTCTTTCATATCCAAAAAATAAAAAAAATCATCACCTTTAGATAGAGGCTTACTTTTTTTTTTTTTTGACGAGATAGAGCAGAGGTTTAATTATCGAAAATGATTTTGGAATGATTTTTATTGCATTTCTTTTAACTCCGCTGTCGAGTGAGTTGAGTTAGCCTTTCGTTTTTTTGAGTTATAAAGGATGTTGTAATTCACTTTGTGCTAGAGACTAATCATTTCAAGACATTGTAACCTGTTAGTTCTTACTTTTATATAGACATTGTAAGCTGTTAGTTCTTACTTTTATATATAGTTGCCGTTGTTCATGAAGGTAAAAATTTACCCCTAAATTTTCATTTCAGAATGTTGAGTGTCTGAATTTTTTTTTTCTCATTTAAATCACCCTAGAAATTTTAAATCATAGCAATGGCACCCCGACTATTATCTATAATAACTTTAATTTTTAGTTGATCAAATATGTTAAACTAACAGGTCTAAATGTCATCTATATTTTTTGTTTTTTTTAGGTTAGGTTCAAATTTGCCACAATTGTTTTTTACTTAAGAGCGCTTGTTATCCAAATATTTTTTATGCATTCAATATCATACAAAAAAATTTCAAATTGTAGCAATATCAGCTCAATCATAATCTAAGTTAAGTTTGTCTTTTAATCGACAAAATATGTTGCATATTCACATACCGTACACTTCATTTTTAAATAGGTCAATTTATAAATAAGGGATTTTTTTTTTTTTCAAAAAAAAAAAAAAAAAAAAAAAAAGCATTCGACCAAAGGATTGGAGAAAATTGAGGTGGAAGCATGGCAGTGGGGATTGTGGGCAGCATTATTCGCGCTAATTCCCTCGGTGTGTCCTGTATGCAACAATCAAATCTTTTACTTTATACCAATAGGGTTGGTACAAGTGGTAAGTTGCTTGTGTTGTTTAAGTAAGGTTTCGGGTTCGAGCCTTGTGAATGCAAAAAACCTCTCGTTGGGGGACTCTCACACTATAGCTAGGTGCGTGACGCGGGTCAGATCCGGATTAATCAGGATAAAGCTTTGGTGAACCAGGTGAAAAAAAAAAAAAGAAACTTTTTCTTTATACTTCAAGGACACTAATGGCGCACCCTAAAAGTTAGGGTTTGACAAACCTAGAATATATTGAAGAACTAATGGAACAAGTTGTGGGTTTCAGGAGTATCATGAATGCAAGTAAAACAAAGTAATAGGAGGAAAAATTATATGCGACAAGACAAGACATGTTTGTGGAATCAAAGAAAAGGAAAGAGGAGAAACATAAAAATTTGGAGATGAACAGTAACAAACCAGAACAATGAAGACTCGGAGAAGCAACAAGTAGAGTCAAATAGAAAGGAGTGAAATCTGAGAGAATACTATTCAGGTGCGGCACTGTAGGAAGGACATCAGGTGATTATATAGGGGAGGTATTAGGGTTAGAATTTAACTCTCTTATTAAAATGTTATTATTTTAAAAGATAAAATAATATTTAATTATTTTTCTCTCTTATCTCTTTCTTTTTATTTAGATATTGATCAGATTATTTTATGGAGATGTTTTTTCCATATATATATATATTATTCTTATTCATTAATTAATCAAATTTAAATTATTAATTAATTATTATTATTTTTTGCCTATTAAACCACAACTAATTTTCTAAATCCTAAAAATTCAGGATGTTATACTAACTGACCACAAGCAGCAGCGAGAGAGAAGGAATCAAACAAACAAACCAACCAAAAAAAAAAAAAAAAAAAAAAAAAAAAAAGAAGAAAATCAGCCTACACATACATGGCAGCAATAATCCAACACAGTAGCTTTTCCCGAAGCATAGGATTTTGTAGAAAATGATGACTTCCACAATAACAAACAGAAACAACAAAGGAGGAAGAAGAAGGTGGAATTCTAGCACACCCACACCACAAGCGATGGAGAGAATGATGATGTAGAGAGGGAACAAAAGCTTCCAGAATTTTCTTTTTCTGCTTTCTCTTGCTCAAGTCGGTGGAATGAGGGAACCCTTTTTTTTTTTAATATCTTTTCTTTAAAAAAAATTTCCCATTTACAATACAGTCAAATAAAACTGCAGATTCCCACGCCTCAGTCATCATTATAAATGGGTCTGCTGCTTCCCTTGGTACACTTCTGGAGCAAATAGACATTAGGTGTCGAAGTCTGAAATATATAGGCCTGCTTTAAGCGATCGACCATCCACTTTTATTCTCAACTGTTCATTTTTTTTTCCTTCGTCATTTCATTCTTTCACCCTAAAATAATTCGGTCGTGTGAATTTAGATGTTTGGATACTCAGGGATCTCATCTTTATACTTACCACATTATGTAGAAACTATATATCATTTTAACAGTGATGAAGTGAAGAAAAAATTCCTAACCTTGACACATCAAATGAACATTTATTACCAATTTCAAACTAAGCCAACAGAACTTTCATTTAAGAAGTCGTATAACCAGCTGAACTTTCCTAGATATGTAATTTTGAAGCCTTAGGTAGTTTTTTTTTTTTTTTTAGGTTAATAAAATGACCGAACACACAAGCATTGATACAAAACAAGGACAAAACCAGTGACACGCATTTATCTTAAATTTCACAAAAAGTCAAGCACTTACACCAACATTTTAACACAAGGTTTAATAAAATGTGAAGCCAATCATTATGATTAATCATTATTATTTTTTCAAGTTGAAATAACAATGTGCATGTGCAACCATCAAGAAGGATTTTTTTTTTTAATATTTATAGATTTAGTTTGAAGTAACCAGGAAACAAAAAACTATAAAGCCACAAATAAGAATCTTTACTCCTTAAGCCTAGTGTCACATCCTTATCATAAAAATAAGCTAGCATCCATTTTGACTTATGACCATGGTAGTGAAAGCGTAGTTTTTACGTAAAAATGGGAGTAGAATGAAAAATCGTAAAACGTAAAATCGTAAAATAAAATGGAGTTTTTACCTGCATATATATATATATAAGGTACCTGCCTTCATACACACATATACTGATCAATGTAATATCAATCAAAATGTCTAACATTGTCATTGATCAAACCGTATTTTTTATATGATTTTACATGATTAAATTGGGATTTTTAATGCATTTTCTGGGACATTATTGTATGATTAAGTACTAAGTTGAGTTAGGAACATTTGTATTGAATTAAGTGTAATTATGGGTAAAATGATCTTTATTTATTAATTACAGAAAAGGACCCAGATTTTTTTGAAATTTCAGTTCTGCCACAAAATAGTTTGAAAATTCTCACTTTAGTCCCTCCCAGAACTTTTAAAACTTTCACTTAAGTCCCTTAGTAAACTCGGCGCTTTTTGCAAAAACGCGTTGCGTTTTTTCCACCACGTAACACATTTTACCCAAAAAAAACGTAAAGCGGCGTTTTTTTTGCGCTTTAAGCACGATTTTGACTACCATGCTTATGACTATCCATAAACCAAAACCCAATTTTACGCCTACTACATTGTATATATTTTTAAAAAATTTAATCACACGGTCAATAATTACCTTTCAACCATAAGACCTATAATGTAACAATCCAATAGTTATACCAATATGTCACATCACATCAAAATAAAGTCCATCTATTAAAGATAGCTAAACAATATTTGACCACTTCCACAAACTCAAGCTAAATTTCATTTAAACATCAAAGTCTCGAGTAAAATCCTAGACGTATGAGCACATCTTCAAGCTGAAATCTGAATCTATCCGCACAACTAGATTATTAGGGGTAGGCTAAAGTATACTTTTAGTCCTTTAAATTTATATGAGATATATTTTTGGTCCCCTAACTTTATAAAGTATCTTTTTGGTCCTATAATTCTAACACCGTTAACTTTTCTAACGGAAAATACAAACTCAAGTGATAATGGTGTAAACTTAAGTGATGACTGTGTAATTAAATGCTATTAAGTTTAAATTTAAAATATGGGTAAATTGAAGAATATATAAAAGTTGTGTAATTAAATGCTATTAGTTGTCATCACTTGAGTTCACTGCATCAGCATTTTCCGTTAGCAACATTAATGGTGTTAGAATTTTTGACCAAAAGTATACTTTATAAAGTTAAAGGACCAAAAGTATGCCTTATGTAAAACTTAAAAGACTAAAAGTATACTTTAGTCATAGAAGTATTTTCATGACTCACATTAAAAAATCATTTTATAAGCTCAAGCCAAACTTTTGGCACCAACCTAAGAAATTTTTAGGACACATTGAACTTAAGAAATTTTTGGAAGTTAAGTACTTCTAAACAAAAAAATTTTAGGATAGATTTATAGCTTAACTTCTTCAATCTTGGAATGAAATGCATATATTCTATGACCTCTGCTGAATCAAGCCGGCCCACCTAAGGAAGCGCGGTTCCAATGTGAACAATACGCTTACAAAACCCATGATGAGGCAAAGGGTGTTTATTAGGTCCAATTCTATTTATGCGCGCGTGGGCGACTATTTCCACATCAAGTCAAGTCTCTGCACTTGCACTTGGCATCTTTATATATATATATATATATATATATATATGGGTCAAGGTGTAAATAAGCCAATAAACTATTAAGCTAGGAGCACCCAACACAAAAAACAATTGAAAGGACCATAAATACCAAAAAAATTTAAAAAGTGGCAACTACCACAATTCACTTACAACTAAACTAACATCGTTGGGCATCATGTCCACGTGGCTAGCCTGGTGAGAGGATTGAAGGATAAGAATGTGAGTCCTTGCTTTCCAGCCACCGACTATCATTGAGCTCAGACAAAGGAGACTGAGAACCAAAATATGACAAAGCCAAAATCTAAACAGCAAAAATTTAGTTGGTTTATTAATCAAGCTCTCTATGACATCCTGTGCATCACCTTGGTTACCTCCATTTTCGACAGCATCTTGGGCACAGATATCTCTCAATATGCTAATAGAGTATCCAAGAACGTCAATAGCGACATAGCCGGTAGGTATACCAGACTTGGCCTTAGGGGCGTGCTCAATATACAAACAAATACATCTTAAAACTTACCAAAAGAAGCAGTTCGTAGAATTTCTACCATTATAGGCCACCCACTATCACTATACAGATTTCTAACCAATTCAGGATTTCCAACACAACATGCATAGATTATCTACACAAGGGGTCACAAATCCCCCTACTTCGGAGTCTTGCCAGGGATACAAAACCATTAGGATAGAGTTCTTCCCAAATAGCAAGCTGATCTTCCTTCCCTGCCAATGAAACATTTGCCAAAACTTGCAAACACACACGAACCAATCCCTGATCTGGGTCTGAAGAACTTGCCAACGACCTTAAACAATTTGAGATAATACCAAAATCAAGCTCTCTATCACAAAGCCAAAAGCAAAAATTTTGGAATTCAGAGTTGCAAGGCGACGAGAACGGAAAACCTTATGAAGGATATCTTCGGGATGAACAAAAGAATCAGCTTTCATAGATTGGGATTTGTGGAGGAAGAAGAGATGGAGAAAAGAGGGGCTTTACCAGAGGGAGCTGGCTAGAGATGAAGGCCAATGAAACTTTACAAAGTATTTGCCCTCTCTCCCGTCGATAATGACGAAGATGTCGCCATAGAAGCTAAACCCTCGTTTTTAGATCGCTTTCCAGATCGGTTTCGCCTTTACCTCCTCGATCACGTATTGCAGTGAAGCTCTCCGACGACGCTGAGAAGGTGAAGGAATGGAGGTGGTGGTAGTGTGGTGATGGGAGAATCTCATCGGCGGTGATGAAGGTGAAGGAGTGCTGGCGAGGAAGGAGAGAGGCGAAGGGAGAGAAGGATCAATGAATTACAGCTTTGACCCAGCTTGCTTCTTCTTCTTTTTTTCCCAGCTGACCATGTGTAGGCCACACATTTCCTCCCATCGTGCCACGCCAACGTCAAAGTCTTCCCCTACTAACTGTTTAAACGCCGTTAGTTTAGTTTGTAATGGATTGCGATAGTTGCCACTTTTTAAATGTTTTTTTTGGTATTTATGGTCCTTTCAATTGTTTTTTGTGTTGGGTGCTTCTGGTTAATAGTTTATTGGCTTATTTGCACCTTCACCCTATATATGTGTGTGTGTGTGTGTAAGTTTTGGTGGGAGTAGACACCAGTATTCCACCAGAGCTAGGGCATGCCTCTAAGTTCAAAGAGCGTTTACAGAGGTACTTACAGATCACCCACGAATGAAACCCTCACATCGACCAGCAGGTATCGAATCTCTTCCTTTTTGAAGTGAAAGCCGACGCTTTAGCCAACTGTGCCACTCCTCATTGGCACTTGCACTTGGTAGCTAAACATGTTCTTGACAGAGATTTGTCGTAAACTCCCAAAATAACCAGATTAGAAAAGGATTTGCAGTATAATGTAACCTGGGTCGTTTCCCAACGAATTCGCAGTCGGTTTAATTTGAACAGCAATAGAACAGAAACAATGGAGGTTTTGTTTTGATTCAAAGAGAATAAAAAAAACGAAGTAACAAAGACAAAACGAAATAACAAAGATTGAACAAGAAAAATAGAGGATTAAAGGATTAATCCAGGATTTTGGATTCCACCATTTCCCTTCCTTGAACGAAAACAGATTTATAACCAACTCGTGATCGATTCTGGACAAACCGAAATCTCTGCGTTCGTCTAGAAATTCCCTCAACTGAACAATCGTCCAGAATTTATTTGAATCAGTGGTGTATCTCTGTACGATCGCACAAGAATACTTTAACCTAGTTCGAACTACACCCTTGGGAAATGTCGATCCGGGTTTTTAATCAAAAACTCAATCCAAATCCAAAAATCGAATCCGATTAAAGAATGCGAAACGAGTTAAACGGTTACCGATTAAGCATGAATCCTTTGGATAGTGGATGGAATCCTCATCATTGGGCTAATCACAGAAATGTAGCCAAACATAATTAAGAAAGACGAAGAACTCGATGAAGAACGCGAAGAACACGAAGAACATTGCAGAGAATTTGAAAACTCTTATTTTGATCCACTAAAATCTAAAAACGTGAATGAATGAATGTTTGTGGCTGCCATCTAACTTAAACCTAAACCTAAAATGGAAATGGGTTAGCCCAAAACGAAAATAAAATAAAATGGGCTTTAATTACAAAATTCGAGCCCAACAGAAATCCAAAAATACATATAACTTCAGCTCCAAAATCGACCGCTCTCTTGTCCGAATTTGCTCTTCATGTCTTCATAACAATTGTAGCTCTCTGAATCATTTGAAATATGAGACAAAAATGAGGCAAATACAATGTCTGGTTCAAGAGTTATGGTGAAAATAGTGAAGCAATGTAAAACTGGAATTTTATTATTAAAAATGGCTAAAACATAATAAAAGGCCCAAAGCCCAAATAAGTATAAAAGCTATTTTTTATTAGCTAAAGAGTCCTAAATTATCAATCAAGAGACAAAAAGTAGTGTATGAAATATTCAATTATCAAATTCCCCCACACTTATCTTTTTGCACTCCTGAGCAAAATCCAAAGAGAAAAACCTAAAGGAGAAACTCTTCTTTTCTAAAAATTGCTAACAATGCAAAAATTGAACAAGGGACACAAAGCTCCAAAAGATCAATCAATCAAGACCATAATCCCTTCATCTCAAATTATAATTCATGGTAATCTTAATCAATGATGCTAATCACAAAAGATGGTCTCTCAAATGATGCGCTCAATCAATCAACCTCTCAAGTGTTTAAGGTAAATAAATGTATCGCTCAAATTCTACTCCGTAAATTTGTTCTAACATAAGCTTGCTCAATTTCTACGTCTCCACTACTTATAACACATGCATACACAAATCAAGAGAGCTTGTTATGAAAGGTTGCAATGGGGTTAGGGTGAAGGTAGGTAATAGTATGGAATGAGAGGCTAAGTACCAAAGAAATTAAAAAGAGCACTAATTAACACAATCATTTTCTATGTAAGAAATTTTTTATTTTACTTATATATCTCCTTTCTTTCTATGTATTTTCTTTCTTTATTTCTTTTTTTTTTTTTACTTTTCTTTCTTTCTTTCTTTCCTTTTTCTTTTGTTCTCTTTTTTTTTCTTTTTTTTTCTTTCTTTTTTTTTTTTTTTTTTTTTTTTTTTTGAAATGAAACTATACTATATACATAATCACAATGACAAGAGCAAACATCCCCCACACTTAAACTGTTGCACTCCTGAGCAACCCCCACACTTAAACACAAAACCAAGGTGAAACCAATGCTCAATAAATTTTCAAGGTGCAGAATAAAATGGTTTTACGTTTAAGCTTGTAATGTGGCTTAGAAAAGAATGAGTCAAAAAGGCACAAAGGGCTAGCAAATGGATCATAATGCAAGGGAAAGGCTATTTGGCCAAAGTGAGGAAAACTAAAAGAAAGAAAACAAGCTTCAATCATACTTATGAATGTAAGTGAAAAATGTAGTTTCAAAAAGAAAAGGAGCAAGTTCTAGAGAACACAAATCATGAGCAGATGCACACATGAAAGAAAGAATGGCAAAAGATGAATTGCATTCATGCAGGCCCAAAACCTCACAAGGTCAACACCAACTTAAGCAATCAACAACATCAAATCAACTACCAAGACATGTAATCGAAGAGTCAAGAATTGTAGACCCAATGAGAATGATCCATTAAAACCAAAATGTCCAAGTTCATACTATGTAGCAATGATAGAAAGAGAGGCGTATTTATTTTCAAAAAGCAAAGTAGAAAAAAGGAAAACAAATAGAAGAAAGAGGGAGAAAGAAAGAAGAATACTCCCCAAGGGGTTTATGGAGGATAAGTGGCATCAATGAGGAGAATCTCTCGCTTCCTCAGTCGCTGCGGGATCCCTCATGAAATGGCTTGAGGTGATGCCCATTGACCTTAAAGGTGCTTCCGGTGGGTGGATCACATAGCTCAACAAGACCAAATGGAAAAATGTTATTGATCACAAAAGGGCCATCCCATTTAGATCGAAGCTTACCAAGCATAAACCTCAAACGGGAGTTAAACGGAAGAACTTTCGGCCCACGTAAAATTCTTTCCTCAGAATATGCTTATCATGGAATGCCTTAGTCTTTTCCTTGTATAACCGCGAACACTCATAGGCATCCAATCTAAGCTCATCCGACTCTTGCAATTGTAGCTTCCTCTCCACCCCAGACTTAGCCAAATCCATGTTACATTGCTTAATGGCCCAATAGGCTTGATGCTCCAACTCAACCGGAAGATGACATGCCTTACCAAAGACAAGTCGATAAGGAGACATTCCAATTGAAGTCTTGTAGGCGGTGCGATATGCCCACAAAGCATCCTCTAATCGCTTACTCCAATCTTTAGGGTAGAGTTAATAGTCTTTCTCGAAGGATTTACTTAATCTCTCTATTTGAGACTTCAGCTTGACCGTTGGTCCGAGGATGGTATGTGGAGACCTTGTGAAGCACTTCATACTTGCGTAACAAGGCACCCATGCTTCGGTTGCAAAAATGGGAGCCTTGGTCACCGATAATAGCTCTAGGAATGCCAAACCCGCAGAAAATGTTGGACCTAACAAAATCCACCACCACGTAAGAATCATTAGTCCGAGTGGCTTTCGCCTCAACCCATTTCGAGACATAATCAACACCCGCCGGTATGTAAGTATAACCATATGAAACAGGAAATGGACCCATAAAATCAATACCCCAAACATCAAAGATCTCACAAAACAATATAGGGTTCTGGGGCATCTCATGCCTACGGGAAATACTCCCTGCTCTCTGACAGTTATCACATGGCTTACAAAACATATGGGAATCATGAAACAAGAAAGGCCAAAAAAATCCATTGTCTAAGACTTTCCTAGTAGTTCTTTGGGTCCAAAGTGACCACCACAGGCAGAAGCATGAGCAAAATGCAATATAGAGTGAAACTCATGATCAAGCACACATCTCCTAACTACTTGGTCACTACAAAATTTCCATAGATAAGGGTAATCCCAAACATAATATTTAGACTCACTCTTTAATTTAAGGGTTTGGGCCCTAGTGGAATCTACATGCAAAACACCAGCTACCAAGTAGTTAACCAGATCAGCATACCATGGAAGCTTACCTTGCAGCTGTAGAAGCTGCTCATCAAGGAAATCATCCCAAATAGAAGAGCGGTGAGAGGGAGAATGAGTGATGCGACTCAAGTGGTCAGCTACCCAGTTTTGTGCTCCACTTCTGTCTCGAATCTCAACATCGAACTCTTGAAGCAATGACATCCACCGGATGAGTCGTGGCTTAGCATCTGTCTTTTTCAAAAGAAACTTTAAAGCAGCATGGTTAGAGAAAACAAGTACTCTACTTGCTAGCAGATATGACCTAAACTTATCAAAAGCAAATACAATAGCCAACAACTCCTTCTCAGTAGTGGTGTAATTGGACTGGGCAGGATCCAAAGTCTTGGAGGCATATGCAATCACATGAGATGCTCTATCAACTCGCTGTGTCAAGATAGCACCAACCGCATAGTTGGAAGCATCACACATCAACTTGAAAGGGAGGCACCAATCAGGGGTTTGGATCACTGGGGCTGTAGTCAGGCAATGCTTTAAATGATCGAAGGCCGCCTTGCAAGCATCATCAAATACAAAGTCAGTGTCCTTATGCAGAAGGTTGGACAAGGGTCGGGCAGTCTTGTTGAAATCCTGAATGAAACGCCGATAGAAACCTGCATGACCAAGAAAAGAGCGAACTTCCCGAACAGATGCGGGGTAAGGCAAAGCAGTAATTACATCTATCTTAGCAAGATCTACCTCTATCCCTTTCCTAGACACTATGTGTCCCAAGACTATACCCGACTCAACCATAAGTGACACTTCTCATAATTCAGCACAAGATTAGACTCAATGCACCTATGCAAAACTCTAGACAAATTAGCTAAGCATGCATCAAAATCAGACCCATATACAGTGAAATCATCCATAAAAACCTCTATGCAGTCCTCTAGAAACTCAGAGAAAATGCTTACCATACAACGCTGAAAAGTGCCAGGTGCGTTGCAAAGGCCAAAAGGTATCCTTCGGTAGGCATATGTTCTAAAGGGGCATGTGAAGGTCGTCTTCTCCTGATCCTCAGGAGCAATATGGATCTGGAAGTATCCGGAGTAGCCATCCAAGAAGCAGTAGTGAGACTTACCAGCCAATCGCTCTAACATCTGATCAATGAAAGGTAGAGGGTAATGATCCTTGCGAGTGGCTTGGTTGAGTCTCCTATAGTCGATGCAAACTCTCCAACTATTCTGAACTCGAGTAGGAATGAGCTCATTCTTCTGATTGGCTATCATAGTGACTGCGGATTTCTTAGGAACCACCTGGACCGGGCTAACCCATTGACTATCAGAAATGGGATAGATGATACCAGCTTGCAGAAGCTTAGTGACCTCCTTCTTCACCACATCAAGGATAAGAGGATTAAGGCGTCTCTAGGGCTGCCTCACCGGCTTAGAGTCCTCTTCCAATAGAATTCGATGCATACACATGGAAGGGCTAATGCCAACGATGTCAGCTAATGTCCACCCAATGGCTTTCTTGTTCGCCCTCAATAAGCTTAGCAGCTTCTCTTCTTGGTCAGGAAGAAGATTATTTGCCACAATGACGGGCAACTGTTCATCCACCTCCAGAAATGCATACTTCAGGTGATCTGGAAGGGATTTCAACTCAAGCTTGGGTGGTTGTTGCAACAACTTTGATGTCATCACACTGGAAATGCCTGAAACCACATTCAAAGAAACAGAAGGACTGTGTCTATACAGCTCAATGTTAACATCGAATCAAGCTCATCAAAATCGGAATTAAGCTCATCAAAATCGAATCGGGATGCACATTAGGATCAGGGTGAAGCTCAAACTCAGAATCAATATCAGAATCCACGTGTAATGTAGAATCACCAAGCAAGTCAAAATCACCAAATAATGCAGCATTAAGCAAATCAGTGCAAACAGAGCACCATTCATTATCAGCACATGCACAAATGGGAGAATCACTCTCAGATGCAAAATCAGGATAATCAGCACACCAATCAGCAATAACATCATCCATAGCATCATCAATCACATCAATGCAGAAAACGGAATGTTCTTCCCTAGGATGTTTCATGGCATCAAAAATATTGAAATTCACAGATATATCACCAAACTCCATGGAAAGAGTACCAGAATGCACATCTATCTTTGTCCTAGCTGTTTTTATGAAAGGCCTCCCTAGAATGATAGGTGATCTACTACTGGGAGACTCATCCTCCATATATAAGATGTAAAAATCAACAGGAAATATCAGTTCTTTAACCTTGACTAATACATCCTCAACTAAACCGAAGGATGAACATTACTCCTATTAGCTAGCGAACAACAACACCAAGAGGACGTAAAGGACCAAAACCAAGAGATTTATAAATAGATGCAGACATGACATTAATAGAAGCACCTAAATCTAGCATGCAATCATCAAATCTATAGTTACCAAAACAGCAAGGGATAGAAAACGTCCCGGATCCTTGCACTTGCGAGGCATCATAGGCCGGATGAGTCGATACATTCTAGTTCAAACTCACTCGTTCACTCCCCTTCGCCGCCTCTTGTTGGTGCACAACTCCTTTAAACTTGGCATATTTAGGAATTTGTTTGATTGCATCTGGAATGTTGATCTCTACTCTCCTTAATGTCCCAAGTATATCCTTCTCTTGTGCTTTTTCTGCCAACTTCTTGGGTTGAACTGCTCTCTGAGGGAAAGGAAGAGGAATGAGGATGTCTTCCTCTTCACCTTGCTGCACTGCCTTTTCATTTTTAGAGTCAATCTTCACAGTTTCTGACTCTCTTTCTGATGTGGAAGTCACATCTGAAGCTAGTTTAGGTTCCTCCAATTGCTTGCTAGAGTGAAGGGAGATAGCACTCACATTCCCCTTAGGATTAGGAATTGTTTGTGAAGGAAGAGTGTTGGATCCTTGAGGTTGAAGCTGGTTCAATGATGTTGCCAACTACCCAATCTGTGTTTGCAAACTCTGAATGGAAGTGTCAGTTTGCTGTCAGAATTGCATGTTGGCTGTGACAAATTGTTTCATCATATCCTCAAGGGAGGAACCACCACTATCACTACTACTAGCCTGCTGTTGTGCTGCCTGTGGAGGTGCACATATGGCTGGTCAAGGAGGTGGTGCTGGCAAAGGCAAAGGAGGTGCAGATTGTTGTTGGAAATTCCGTGGTCCGTCTGTCTCTCGTTGGTAATTCCCATTCCGCGATATTGGTTACTCGGTTCGATTCTCGGTTCCAACGATTGGGGTGATTTCTCCAACTAGGATTGTAGGTGTTGGAGAAGGCATTATTCTCTTTGGTATTGTGGCTTTCCCGGAAAAACACCCACCGAAGCTACCGACCGGTCTTGATAAGCGGGATCATGTAAGGTAGGGCAAGAGTCGTAGAATGGTAAGGGTCGAACAGAACCCACATGAGTACCCAATCCGAGGAGGAGAAGATTGTACTTTTTTTGTGTCACGCTAACCGCCTCACTAGAGAGGTCGATCATCAAGTCTATTCTCTAATCTCTCGAGAATCGTACTGACTGGAGGTGTTTGAACATGGTAAACAGGAGTACTATTGGCCCTAGTGCTAAATTTCTGAGAGTTGGCTGCCCTCTCGATATCAATTCTCGGGCATCTTCAGGTGTCTTGTTACGCAGAGCCCCACCACTAGAAGCATCCACCAAACCTTTGTCTACTAGTAGCAGACCATCGTAGAAATGGGTAATCAAGAGTCGCTCAGTGATTTGGTGGTGTGGACAGCTTGCACATAACCTTTTGAACCTCTCCCAGTACTCATGCATAGTCTCCCCATTGGCAACCTGTTTAATGTTGCCAATTTCCTTCTTAATCGCAGTTGCTCTCGAGGCAGGGTAATATTTCTCCATAGATAACCTCTGAATATCAGTCCAGCTCCCAATAGATGAGGGCTGAAGGTACAACAACCGTCTTTGGCTACACCTTCCAATGAGAAAGGAAAAGCTCTCGGCTTGATATGATCTTCATCAATAGCCTGTGGTTTCATTGTGGCCGCACACTAGATGGAATTCCTTCAAATGCTTAATGGCACATTCACCGAAAGACCATGAAACTTAGGCAACAAGTGTATTAGACCAGATTTAAGCTCAAAGTTAGCAAGCAAGGGCGGGATATTGGATGCACAAAGGTTGATAATTAACATCAGTTCATTCAATTCCTTTAAGGTAGGACGATTTTCCCGTTCTTCCGCCATAATTTCGAGTTAGGAAAATTGCTACTAGAATCGGTGAAAACAACAAGACTATCGAAGTACTATCGAAACACAATCGAAAGATCAACGTAATGGACACAATCGAATGGTCGACTTAAGTTCAATGTCCAATTCAAGTATTAATCCCACGACTTAGCCTAACAACTCTCTCTAGCAAGAAGAATTGTTCTTTCTATTTCAGGATCAAATGGCAACAAGTCTTTGGATTGATAGCGCTCCTAGTACTCATGCAAAAGCATAATCACAAGGTAGAATTTGCGAGAAAATCAGAATTACGAAAATGCCACCAGCCAATCAGAATTAAAAATGCCACTAAAAGTGGTAAAAAGGAGAAAAACACTAAGACACACAAAAGCAAAAACAAAAACAAAAACCTATGGTAGAAATTGACCTAAACAAGTCCAGAAACACTATCAAATGATTTTTAAAATTTTTGGGACTTGGACCGGGCAACTCCTAGACCATTGGGGAACCCAAAAATGGAATAAAAAAACTTCAAAAATTGAAAAAGTGGTCTAAACGATGGAATTTGGCAAAACGGAGATTAGCACATGGAAAATCAAAGATTTTTGATGTGTCCTGTGAGATAGGCCATTTTCTATCACTGTACCAAATTTCAACCAAATCGGAGATACTCCGAAAAAAACTGACTAGTAGAAATCATGAAATCGGAAATTAAAACAGCGAAAAAGTGGTCTAAACGTTGGAATTTGGGGAAAATAGGGTATACCTCACTCTTAAGAGAGTGACTCTTTCATAGAATGCCTAATTCCTTGTGAATAAGACTTGGTTTGAGTGATCTTGGTCAGAAAAATTTCTGTCTAGCCACCCGAACCACCTAAACTACCGAAAAACGAAGCTATTTACACTACTGTTACTAATCAAACCGATGCAGATTCCCCGGCAGCGGCGCCATATTTTGACAGAGATTTGCCGTAATCTCCCAAAATTACCAGATTAGAAAAGGATTTGCGTATAATGTAACCTCGGGTCGTTTCCCAATGAATTCGCAGTCGGTTTAATTTGAACAGCAATAGAACAGAAACAATGGGGGTTTTGTTTTGATTCAAAGAGAATAAAAAAAATGAAGTAATAGAGACAAAACGAAATAACACAGATTGAATAGACAAACAGAGGATTAAAGGATTAACCCAGGATTTCGGATTCCACCACTTCCCTTCCTCAGATGAAAACAGATTTATAACCGAACTCGTGATCGACTTTGGACAAATCGAAATCTCTGCGTTTGTCTAGAAATTCCCTCAACTAAACAATCGTCCAGAATTTATTCGAATCAGTGGCGTATCTCTGTACGATCGCACAGTAATACTTTAACCTAGTTCGAACTACGTCCTTGGGAAATGTCGATCTGGGTTTTTAATCAAAAACCCAATCCAAATCCAAAAATCGAATCCGATTAAAGAATGCAGAAATGAGTTAGACGGTTACCGATTAAGCACGAATCCTCTAGATAGTGGATGGAATCCTTATCGTTGGGCTAATCACAGAAATTTAGCCTAACATAATTAAGAAAGACAAAGAACTGATGAAGAACGCGAAAAACACGAAGAACATTGCGTAGAATTTGAAAACTCTTATTTTGATCCACTAAAATCTAAAAACGTGAATGACTGAATGTTTGTGGCTGCCATCTAACTTAAACCTAAACCTAAAATGGAAATGGGTCAGCCCAAAACGAAAATAAAATAAAATGGGCTTTAATTACAAAATTTGAGCCCAACAGAAATCCAAAAATACATATGATTTCGGCTCCAAAATCGACCGCCCTCTTGTCCCAATTTGCTCTTCATGTCTTTATAACAATTGTAGCTCTCTGAATCGTTTGAAATATGAGACAAAAATGAGGCAAATTCGATGTCTGGTTCAAGAGTTATGGTGAAAATAGTGAAGCAATGTAAAACTGGAATTTTATTATTAAAAATGGCTAAAACATAATAAAAGGCCCAAAGCCCAAATAAGTATAAAAGCCATTTTTTATTAGCTAAAGAGTCCTAAATATCAATCAAGAGACAAAAAGTAGTGTATGAAATATTCAATTATCAGTTCTTCTTTCCTTTTTAGGAAAATTCCCCTCGGTGGTCCAAGTAATTAAGATATTGTCAAAAAAACCCAAAGAAAAGTCACATGTCGAAAAGGCCCTAGGGCCTTTTTGGGTATTATTTTAGAAATCTTAACAACTATATCAGTAAACATTAACAACTAGATCAGTACATCTTAACAACTATATTTTAACAACTAAATTAGTACACATTAACAATTATATCAGTACGATATTAACAACTAAATCAGTACACGTTAACAACCATGGCTTTTTTTTGACATGTAACTTTTCTTTGGACATTTTTTGACAATATCTTAGTTACTTGGACACTGAGGGGGATTATCCCTTCCTTTTCATAACCACATCATCATCTCTGCAAATAATTTAACGGCATGAAATACATTACAAACAACATAATTAATATAAAGTTCCAATCCGTTGGCCAACAAAGCAACGTAATATAGAAGCTACCAATAGTGAATCTATTCAAACGACCTCTTGAAGTAAAGATATAGATAAGACAATTGCCTTTACGCTATTACGGAAGAATAATTGGAAGATTTTTAAAGCTAATATTCTACTTTACCTAAAGATTATAATTCAAAAAAGTAGATCCTCTAGTTGTACATGGTTGCACGCAACCAAAATTATCACCGTTAGGAAATAAACGTCAAGTTAGGAAATATACGTTATGAATATGTAATCAATCATAATCCCCATAAATCAGGGATATTATCATAATGAGCCATTAAGAGTGAGGCTCTCCCTCTTTGTATATATATCGACATATTGAACATGAATATACATAAGATATTCGATTATTTGCTTATTTGTTTACATGGTACCGAGCCTTACAAATTTTAGGGTTTATTTTTTTTGTGTTCGTCACTATTTTCTTTGTTTAGAGTACTATTCATCACTTGTCGGTACTGTTCATTGGATATTGTTTGTCACCGTTCGATACTTGTTCATCGGGCATTGTTTGGGTACCGTTCATTGGTTGTTCACATCACTTCGTCTTGTTCGGTGTTTTCTTGATTCGATTTCTTTTAGGCGCCTTTCTTTTGTTTCGGATTACTTTTTGGCACTGTTTTTCACTGTTGAGAAGTATTATTATTGTGAGTATTTGGTTATTAGTCTATGGCTGAATCTAAGACCTCCGATATGCTACCTATGTCTGCTAAGATTACCGATGCAAAATTAAATATGACTTCGGCTCCAAAATCGACCGCTCTCTTGTCCGAATTTGCTCTTCATGTCTTCATAACAATTGTAGCTCTCTGAATCATCTGAAATATGAGATAAAAATGAGGCAAATAAAATGTCTGGTTCAAGAGTTATGGTGAAAATAGTGAAGCAATGTAAAACTGGAATTTTATTATTAAAAATGGCTAAAACATAATAAAAGGCCCAAAGCCCAAATAATTATAAAAGCCATTTTTTATTAGCTAAAGAGTCCTAAATATCAATCAAGAGACAAAAAGTAGTGTATGAAATATTCAATTATCAGTTCTTCTTTCCTTTTTAGGAAAATTCCCCTCAGGGTCCAAGTAATTAAGATATTGTCAAAAAAAACCCAAAGAAAAGTCACATGTCAGAAAAGGCCCTAGGGCCTTTTTGGGTATTATTTTAGAAATCTTAACAACTATATCAGTAAACATTAACAACTAGATCATTACATCTTAACAACTATATTTTAACAACTAAATTAGTACACATTAACAATTATATCAGTACGATATTAACAACTAAATCAGTACACGTTAACAACTATGGCTTTTTTTGACATGTAACTTTTCTTTGGACATTTTTTGACAATATCTTGGTTACTTGGACACTGAGGGGGATTATCCCTTCCTTTTCATAACCACATCATCATCTCTGCAAATAATTTAACGGCATGAAATACATTACAAACAACATAATTAATATAAAGTTCCAATCCGTTGGCCAACAAAGCAACGTAATATAGAAGCTACCAATAGTGAATCTATTCAAACAGCCTCTTGAAGTAAAGATATAGATAAGACAATTGCCTTTACGCTATTACGGAAGAATAATTGGAAGATTTTTAAAGCTAATATTCTACTTTACCTAAAGATTATAATTCAAAAAAGTAGATCCTCTAGTTGTACATGGTTGCACGCAACCAAAATTATCACTGTTAGGAAATAAACGTCAAGTTAGGAAATATACGTTATGAATATGTAATCAATCATAATCCCCATAAATCAGGGATATTATCATAATGAGCCATTAAGAGTGAGGCTCTCCCTCTTTGTATATATATCGACATATTGAACATGAATATACATAAGATATTCGATTATTTGCTTATTTGTTTACATGGTACCGAGCCTTACAAATTTTAGGGTTTATTTTTTTTGTGTTCGTCACTATTTATCACTGTTTAGAGTACTATTCATCACTGTTCGGTACTGTTCATCGGATACTGTTTGTCACTGTTCGGTACTGTTCATCGGGCATTGTTTGGGTACTGTTCATTGGTACTGTTCACATCACTTCGTACTGTTCGGTGTTTTGCTGATTTCGATTTCTTTTAGGCGTTTTTTCTTGTTTCGGATTACTTTTTGGCACTTTGTTTTTCTTGTTGAGAAGTATTATTATTGTGAGTATTTGGTTATTAGTCTATGGCTGAATCTAAGACCTCCGATATGCTACCTATGTCTGCTAAGATTACCGATGCAAAATTAAATATGACTTCGGCTCCAAAATCGACCGCTCTCTTGTCCGAATTTGCTCTTCATGTCTTCATAACAATTGTAGCTCTCTGAATCATCTGAAATATGAGATAAAAATGAGGCAAATAAAATGTCTGGTTCAAGAGTTATGGTGAAAATAGTGAAGCAATGTAAAACTGGAATTTTATTATTAAAAATGGCTAAAACATAATAAAAGGCCCAAAGCCCAAATAATTATAAAAGCCATTTTTTATTAGCTAAAGAGTCCTAAATATCAATCAAGAGACAAAAAGTAGTGTATGAAATATTCAATTATCAGTTCTTCTTTCCTTTTTAGGAAAATTCCCCTCAGGGTCCAAGTAATTAAGATATTGTCAAAAAAAACCCAAAGAAAAGTCACATGTCGAGGAAAAGGCCCAGGGCCTTTTTGGGTATTATTTTAGAAATCTTAACAACTATATCGAGTAAACATTAACAACTAGATCAAGTACATCTTAACAACTATATTTTAACAACTAAATTAGTACACATTAACAATTATATCGATACGATATTAACAACTAAATCGTACACGTTAACAACCATTTTTTTTTGACATGTAACTTTTCTTTGGACATTTTTTGACAATATCTTAGTTACTTGGACACGAGGGGGATTATCCCTTCCTTTTCATAACCACATCATCATCTCTGCAAATAATTTAACGGCATGAAATACATTACAAACAACATAATTAATATAAAGTTCCAATCCGTTGGCCAACAAAGCAACGTAATATAGAAGCTACCAATAGTGAATCTATTCAAACAAACCTCTTGAAGTAAAGATATAGATAAGACAATTGCCTTTACGCTATTACGGAAGAATAATTGGAAGATTTTTAAAGCTAATATTCTACTTTACCTAAAGATTATAATTCAAAAAAGTAGATCCTCTAGTTGTACATGGTTGCACGCAACCAAAATTATCATTGTTAGGAAATAAACGTCAAGTTAGGAAATATACGTTATGAATATGTAATCAATCATAATCCCCATAAATCAGGGATATTATCATAATGAGCCATTAAGAGTGAGGCTCTCCTCTTTGTATATATATCGACATATTGAACATGAATATACATAAGATATTCAGATTATTTGCTTATTTGTTTACATGGTACCAGAGCCTTACAAATTTTAGGGTTTATTTTTTTTTGTGTTCGTCACTATTTTCACTGTTTAGAGTACTATTCATCACTGTTCGGTACTGTTCATTGGATATTGTTTGTCACTGTTCGATACTGTTCATCGGGCATTGTTTGGGTACTGTTCATTGGTACTGTTCACATCACTTCGTACTGTTCAGTGTTTTGCTGATTCTGATTTCTTTTAGGCGCTGCTTTACTGTTTCGGATTACTTTTTGGCACTGTTTTTCACTGTTGAGAAGTATTATTATTGTGAGTATTTGGTTATTAGTCTATGGCTGAATCTAAGACCTCCGATATGCTACCTATGTCTGCTAAGATTACCGATGCAAAATTAAATATGACTTCGGCTCCAAAATCGACCGCTCTCTTGTCCGAATTTGCTCTTCATGTCTTCATAACAATTGTAGCTCTCGAATCATCTGAAATATGAGATAAAAATGAGGCAAATAAAATGTCTGGTTCAAGAGTTATGGTGAAAATAGTGAAGCAATGTAAAACTGGAATTTTATTATTAAAAATGGCTAAAACATAATAAAAGGCCCAAAGCCCAAATAATTATAAAAGCCATTTTTTATTAGCTAAAGAGTCCTAAATATCAATCAAGAGACAAAAAGTAGTGTATGAAATATTCAATTATCAGTTCTTCTTTCCTTTTTAGGAAAATTCCCCTCAGGGTCCAAGTAATTAAGATATTGTCAAAAAAAACCCAAAGAAAAGTCACATGTCAGAAAAGGCCCTAGGGCCTTTTTGGGTATTATTTCAGAAACGTTAACAACTATATCAGTAAACATTAACAACTAGATCAGTACATCTTAACAACTATATTTTAACAACTAAAACATTACAAACAACATAATTAATATAAAGTTGCAATCCACCGGCCAACAAAGCAACGTAATATAGAAGCTACCAATAGTGAATCTATTCAAACTTGACCTCTTGAAGTAAAGATATAGATAAGACAATTGCCTTTACACTATTACAGAAGAATAATTGGAGGATTTTTAAAGCTAAAATTCTACTTTACCTAAAGATTATAATTTTAAAAAGTAGATCCTCTAGTTGTACATGGTTGCACGTAACCAAAATTATCACAAAGCTTTTTTTTTTTTTTTTTTTTTTTTTTTTGAGTAAAATGAAGTGTTAGGAAATAAACATAAGTTAGGAAATATAGTATTATGAATATGTAATCAATCATAATCCCCATAAATCAGGGATATTATCATAATGAGCCATTAAGAGTGAGGCTCTCCCTCTTTGTATATATACAGACATATTGAACATGAATATACACATTATTCAGATTATTTATTTTACATGGTACCAAAGCCTTACGAATTTTAGGGTTTATTTTTTTTTGTTGACACTGATCCATCACTGTTGGTTTATTGTTCATCGGGTACTGTTCGTCACTATTCATAGGTACTGTTCACATCACTTCATACTGTTCATTATTTGCTGTTTCGGACAGTTTTTTGGACGCTGTTTTGCTGATTCTGACTGTTTTGGGCGCTGTTTTTCTGTTTCACTATTTTGTGGGATTGCTTTTTTTGCATTGTTTTTCATTTTGTTGCAGTTACTTTTATTGTTTCATCATATTGAGAATTTATTATTTGGTAGTTAGTCTATAGCTGAATCTAAGACATTCGATATGCTACCTATGTCCGCTAAGATTACCGATGCAAAATTAAAGTGGACCAATTATAATGATTTGAACAAAACTGTTCGGTTTACCTCTTGGGGGTTGAAAAGGAAGCCCACTTGACTCAGGATCCTCCTTCGGTGCTGATGAGAAGAGTATGGCTTGGACTCGAGCAGATGCTCGTCTTTTTTTTTAGATTCACAATTCTATTGAGCCTCGAATTTTATGTTCCGTTAGCCATTGCAACACGGTAAAAGAAATTATGACTTATCTGGAATTTATGTTCTCTGGCAAAGGGAACTTTACTCGTATTCATGAGGTTTGCAAAGGCTTCTATCGCTCTCAGCAGCAGGGTCGACCTTTGAAGGATTTCTACTTAGATTTTAAACGGTTGTATGAAGAAATGAAGGTACTTATGTCTCCACAGGCAGATCTCCAGACCCGTATCAAGAATCTAGAATTTCAAGCTATCTTTAGTTTTCTTGAAGCTCTTGATCCGTCTTACGACACCATTCGTTCTCAGATTATGTCTAGTCAGGAGCTTCCATCTCTTGAAGATGTGTTCTAACGGGTACTTCGTGCTGATAGTCTGCTTCGTTCATCTGTTGATCCCAATGCCAGTGCTTTAGCTTGGCATGGCTCCTTTGACACCAGGAACTCTGGGCCTAACTCCTGTTCCACCCTCTGGCAGTATTATCTGCTATTACTGCAAGGAACCTGGGCACGTCAAGAAAAATTGTCGAAAATTGTAGACTAAATAGCAACGTGATCAGCAGCATGGCTTTGCTCATATTGCTCAGACACTTGATCAGTATGATTCTGGTCCAACCTCTGCAGGGGCACTTGCTATAGGTACTTTGTCTTCTGGCCTTGCTACCACTTCCACAAAGTGGGTCATTGATTCTAGTGCTACCGACCATATGACAGGTAACCATCATTTATTTTCCTCGTATGCCCCCTATGCCAACCCATCCTCCATATTTGTCGCCAATGGTTCCCGGTCCGCGTCCTAGGATCAGGAACTGTTTTACCAACCTCATCCATTTCCCTCTCTTCCGTCTTTAATGTTCCTGATCTCACATTTAATCTTTTGTCTCCTAGTAAACTGACTCGTCATTTGAACTGTTGTATCTCACTATACCTTGACCATTGTTTAATTCAGGATCTTTCGACAACGAAATGAATTATTGGTAGAGGCTATGAATCTGGTGGACATTACATTCTTGATGATCAGGTGCCGCGTTACATTTTTGTAGTGGTGGGTCATCTCCCTTTGAAGTTCATTGTCGTCTCGGTCATGTGTCCCTGTCTTCCCTAAAACGGTTGTACCCTCAGTTTTCGTCTGTGTCTTCTTTGGATTGTGAGTCATGTCAATTTGCCAAACACCATCGTGTTCATTTGGCACCTCGAGTCAATAAACGGGTTGCGTCCCCTTTTGAGTTAGTTCATTCTGATGTTTGGGGTCCTTGTTCAGTTGTGTCTCAGACTGGTTATCGATATTTTGTTACCTTTGTTGATGATTTTTCCCGAACTACTTGGCTTTACTTAATGAAACAGTGTTCCAAATTGTTTACTCATTTTCGTCATTTCTGTGTTGAAATTCAAACACAATTTAATACTCCCGTGAAAATTCTTCAAAGTGATAATGCAAAAGAATATTTTTCCGCACCTTTCATTGATTATATGCATAATCATGGCATCCTTCATCAATCCTCATGTGTTGATACACCTGCTCAAAATGGTGTTGCTGAAAGAAAGAACCGTCATCTCTTAGAAATTGCCCGTGCTCTCATGTTTCACTCTTGTGTACCAAAATCTTTTTGGGCTGATGCCGTGTCTATTGCCTGTTTTCTCATTAATCGCATGCCTTTGGTTGTCCTTAGTGGTTCCGTTCCATATTCCATTGTTTCCCACCACTAAGGTGTTTCCTGTTAATCCAAAAAATTTTGGTTGTGTTTGCTTTGTTCGCGATGTCCGTCTGAGTGTTAGTAAACTTGACCCCAAGTCCTTGAAATGTGTATTTCTTGGTTATTCTCGAGTTCAAAAAGGCTATCGGTGTTACTCTCCTGACCTCCGTCGTTATCTTGTGTCCGCTGATATGACCTTTCATGAGTCTTCTTCTTTCTTCCAGTCTTCGACCTTATCTGAGTCATCCTTTATCATTGATGAACCTGATGATCTTCTAGTTTACCGTGTTCCTCTCTCACCAGTCCCGGCTGCTTTTCCGGCCCCTGATCTTCTTGATGATGCTGATGTTGCCACTGCTTCGCCTTCGCCAGTAATTGCTTCGCCGACGGATCCCATTCATGCCCCTCCCACTCCCATTCCTGACCCCATTGTTCTTGACTCTGCCGTTGACTCATCTGTTGACCTACCTATAGCACTCCGAAAAGGTACCCGTCCTCCTTTCCCTCCCAAGCGATATGCTGATTGCACATATCCTATCTCCTCATTTGTATCCTATCAAGGATTGTCCCTTGTTTCCTATTCTCTTGTGACCACCCTTGAGTCCATTTCTATCCCTACTACCCTTCACCAAGCTTTGACTCACCCTGGTTGGCGTGCTGCGATGGAAGAAGAAATGATGGCCCTTGATACGGCTGGTACTTGGACACTTGTTGATCTACCTTATGGGAAGAAGGCCATTGGTTGTAAATGGGTGTTTGTTGTCAAGACTAAGGCTGATGGTTCCTTAGATCGGTTGAAAGCTAGGCTTGTTGCCAAGGGGTATGCTCAAACCTATGGCATTGATTATTTTGAGACTTTCTCCCCTGTGGCTAAGCTTACATCTGTTCGTCTTCTTGTATCTCTGGCTGCCACCTATCATTGGGATTTGCATCAGTTGGATGTTAAGAATGCATTTTTAAATGGTGATCTTCTTGAGGAAGTTTATATGGAGCAACCACTGGGTTTGTTGCTCGGGGGAGCATAGGAAAGTATGTTATCTTCGAAAGTCGTTGTATGGTTTAAAGCAGAGTCCTTGTGCCTAGTTCGATAGGTTTTGTGGTGTGGTCAAGAAGTTTAGTTTAAACCAAAGTAAGAGTGATCATTCTGTATTCTACCAACAGTCTAATGCAGGCATGATTCTTCTAGTAGTGTAGGTCGATGATATTGTGATTACTGGGAGTAACATTTCTGGCATCTCAGATCTTAAGGTCTTCCTCAACTCCCACTTCCAAACAAAAGATTTAAGCCCATTGAAGTACTTCCTTGGGATTGAAGTCTTGAGAAGCAAGAAGGGCATCCTTTTGACTTAGAGGAAGTATGTCCTTGATCTGTTAAAAGAGATTGGAAAGCTTGGAGCTGCACCGAGCAGCATTCCCATGATTCCAAATCCATTCCTAGATCTTAATGATAGCATGTTTGATGAGCTTCTTGATGACTTAAAGCAGAAAAGTGATTTGCACCCCTGAGAGATACATAAGACTCATTGGAAAGATGAATTATCTGATAGTGACTCGTCCTGATATAACCTTCTCGGTTAGTGTACTTAGCCAATTCATGGCATCTCCAACAGTGGCACAGTGGGAAGCCTTAAAGCATATATTGCACTATTTGAAAGGTTCCTCAAGTCGTGGCATTCTCTATACATATTATGGGCACACTAAAGTCAAGTGTTTCTGTGATGCGGATCATGCAGGATCTAAGGCCACAAGACAGTCCACTACGAGTTACTGTGTATTTGTTGGTGGAAACTTGATATCTTGGAGAAGTAAGAAGCAAGGTGTTGTGTCCAAATCAAGTGCGAAGCGAGAATACGTAGAGCCATGTCACAATCGGTGCAAGAAATTGTGTGGGTATTTTACCTCATGAAGGAAATCGGCATTACCACGAATTTGAAACTATGGTGTGACAATAAAGCAAAGACTCCATATAGCATCAAACTCTGTGTTCCATGAACGCACGAAACATATTGAAATCGACTGTCACTTTATTCGTGACAAGATTAAAGAGAATGTTGTGTCTACAGGGCATGTACGATCAAATGACCAGCTAGCCAATCTTTTAACGAAAGTTTTAAATGGGACACGGGTTGAGTATCTTTGTAACAAGTTGGGCATGATCAATATATATGCTCCAATTTTAGGGGGAGTGTTAGGAAATAAATAGTTAGGAAATATATGTTATGAATATGTAATCAATCATAATCCCTATAAATCAGGGATATTATCATAATGAGTCATTAAGAGTGAGGCTCTCCCATTTGTATATATACATTATATTGAACATGAATATACATAAGATATTCAGATTATTTGCTTATTTGTTTACAATGCACAAACTTTTTTGAAAAAAAAAGTTTTTTTTGAGTGAAATGAAAATATGATAAACATAACATTCTCAAAGGTATCACATGTTTAACATTTTAATAATATGTCTCTTCCAAATTTATTTGAACTTCTGAAGGTTTTGACATCAAATCACAGATACATTCTTTTATATTTGTGTTCACATGCACATCTTGTTGTTGTTGTTGTTGTTTTTTTTTTTTTTTTTTAATTTTAACTTGGAATTTTCTTCCTTTAATACTCCTCTTTCTTATTTTACCCTCCTCAAGAGCACAACGTATGTGCTTATATCCGGATTCTAGAGGTATTTTGCACGTAGCTCATGCTATGCTTTATCGTGCAAATTGCTATATAAATTTGCTTACACTGTCATATTGCTATAAATAGGGAATCTATTCAGACAGCCTCTTGAAGTAAAGACATAAAGTAGATAATATAATTGCATTTACGCTATTGGAAGAATAATGGGAGGATTTTTAAAGATTATAGTTTAAAGTAGATCCTCTACTTGCACCTATATGCTTACACGTTTTACTTTCATTACAAAACAAACATTATTTTTCTGAAAGCAATTTTTTTTTTTTAAAAAAAAAAAATGCTGCAATAACTATTATTTTAACCAAAATTATCAGAAAGCAAATCTTTGCGGGTGAGTGAAATGAAATATAATAAACATAACGTTGTTTAAGGTATCATGTTTAACATTTCAATAATATTTCTTTTCCAAATCTATCTGAACTTTGGAAAGTTTTGATTAAATGATTATCACAGATACTATTTCTAGATTTTCCAACAACAACAACAACAATAATGCCTCCCGCTATAATAAAGTACTAACCTTAAACCAATAATAATATTACTTTATTTAAAGGGTATGTATAAATGACTTAAGTTTACAAGTAGAATTGAAGTTCTTACCTTCCACCTATGCGGAAGCTTTCAATATGCCAATCGGTTATATATTCATCGGCAAAAGTAGTATTGGGGAGTGGAATCCCGAAGATGCTGGGTTTAATATATTCTGGAAGCATGTTGTAATAATTTTTTTTTTTTTCAAAAAAAAAAACATAATAGTGAAACGTGATGTGTCTCCAAAGATTATATTTCACTGCTTTTGTGTACATTATATACGTCGAAATTATATAGTGGAACAACTTCTATGTTACAAAAGCACCTAGGTGTGTGCTTTAATTTATAGCTGATATTTATCAAGTGATGTTTCAACAGTCAGATTTAATATGAATTATTCAAATATTGTATTATTATTATTATTTTTTGATTACTAACCATAAATTGTTTAATAACTGGTAGTTTTATGAGATCATTTTAAATTGTAGTCTGCCTCTTATAAAATGAAAATAATTTCTAAATGAAAAACTATGATTATTTTATTTTATTATTATTATTATTTTTTTTTTATGAGCATGAAATGTGCTCCCAAAGGCAGCACAAGGACTCACCACTTGCACCAAAAGAACATATGTGGATAGTGAACTGACCGGTCTATAAATAGTTAACAAGCAAAACGCACAGTCCGACATCGACAGCCAAAAATGGAAATAACAATAGCTTTGACAAAATAGTGAAGAAGAGATAATGAGAGATCTATACGATGCAGCACTAAAAGGCTGTGTTTCAACTTTGAACAGACTACTCCAGCAAGACCCATTGATCTTGCGCAGAGTTAGCTCACAAAGAACCTTCTCTGAAACCCCCTTACACCAATCAGCTTTACTTGGCCACCTCGAATTCACCAAAACCCTTCTTGCTCGTTGTCCCCACCTCGCCCAGGAGTCGGACTCATTCCGGAAGCAGACCTCTTCACTTGGCTTCTGCACAAGGCCACATCGACATTGTGAAGGAACTGTTACAAGCTTGGGGAGAGGCGTGCATGGTTTGTGACCAAGAACACAGAATCCCTCTGCACTATGCAATTATAAGAGGCAGAAGAGACGTTGTGTTGGAGCTGATCAGAGCAAAGCCAGAGTCCTTGACGTCCCATGATGACCAGGGGAAAAATATTTTGCACTTGTGTGTGATGTACAACCACTTGGAGATCCTTAAAGAATTGGAAGCTTTTACTCATTATGACACCAACAACCTGCTCATTGAGGGAGACTCGGACGGCAAGAACACCATTCTCCATTGGGCTGTCAAGTTGAAGCAAGTTGAGGTATTTTTTTATCTCTTTGTTAGAAATATAAGGAGATTAATTAATTAGTTAGTTAGGGCCCTAGTCTATATGAGGGGTTTAGCTAATGTGATTAGTGAGTGGGATGTGGGGTCCTCACTAAAGAGAGGGAGTTAACTTGGTCTCCCTTCAAAAGAAAGTTAACTTGGTTTTCTTCCAAGATCCTAGAGTTAGGATTAATTTAATAATCTCCCTCATGTGAGGGTAGATTAGAGATAACCCAAGTGGGTTATAGATTGTATGAGCATATTGCTCCTTTATGAGATTAATACAAGATTGTTCATTTTCTTCAGATTGTTTCTTTAATTACTTTTGTTAACATGACATCAGAGGAAGGTTGATTTTTCAAGACCAGCAGTCAAGTAATCAAGATCCAATTTGCACACAAACTTTTAGGATGTGTTTGGTTTGAGAGGAGGTTAGGGGAGGGGAGGGCATACTTTTACCAAATTGCCCATGAAATTTGGTGAATATTTATAGTCTCCAGTAGGGTCCATAGGATGGCAGAGATTGGAATTACAATGGGGTCCATAGGTTATTTAGTAAAGATGAGAGAAAAAATTTCTCTCTCCTCCCTCCCTTCCCTCAAACCAAACACACTTTAGGCCCCGTTTGTTACAGAGAAAATTTAAGGAGGGAAAGGAACTTAGAGGAGGGAAAAGAATGGAAAGTTCGGAAAGAAAGATTAAGAGGGAACTTTAAAAAGTTGAACTGTTTGGTAGATATGGAAAATAGGATGGAAGATGATAATTTTAAAAAATTTAAATTAAATTATAAAACTTGAAATTCCCAAAATACCCTTTACATCATAAAAAAAAATCCCTCCTTCTTCATCCCACGTCCCCACGACCATGAAAGGAAAAAAAAAAGGGTCGATCAGTGAGTTCCGACCGGTAGTGGTCGTCTGCCGGCGACGAAGAGAGCCGAAAGTGAGATGAAGCGGAGACGGTGAGAAAAGAGGAAGAAGAAAGGGACCTAATGGGAATTTACTCACAATCTTCCGGGAAGATTTCATCTTCCATCCAATATGTGAGGAAAGATTAAGGAAGGAATCTTCCCATAGATGAAGGAATATGGTACCTCACTGAAAGATGAATTCTATGTAACAAACACCCAAAATTGAGGGAAGATTGGAATCTTCCTTTCCCTTCCCCAATCTTCTTCCTAACAAATATGGCCTTAATGGACAGGAACAAAGCTTCATGGAAGAATAATGCTCTCTGTGTTGAAAGCCCAGATTCAAGAAACATTAAAACATCGCTCAAGATCGAAGGCCCGGATTCAAGAAAAATTAAACCCTGTCCAAGGTTTCGGGGGTTTTTCAAGATCCGATCCGCACAAGTCCACAACCCATTTCACATTTGGCTTATCGAGTTTGATGCATCGACACCCAGGGTAGTGCATCGGGTTCTTTCTTTGTTTCTCCTTCCTTATGCGATGAGTGCCCTAATTCTCTAAACCCGCCATGTTTCGGAGCCCGATCCATGTGTTCTTGGTCATCCGTCGTGCTTCCGGCGTGATGTTGTCCAAGCACGATCTGGAAATTTTTTTCTAAGAACGGCTGGGTGTTCTATTTGTCTTCTCCGATTCGAGTTCCGGCCATCAAGATTGAAGACATCTTCCATTGAGCGGTGAGTTTTCTGGCCGTGATTTCCTTTCCGGCATTGTGTTTTTGGAGTTCTCCACCGTGGGCTCTTTTTCTCGGGCGACGTGTGTTGCTGGAAAACTTCAAAGATCTCCCTTAACCGATCGATGATTTTTCTGTCTGTTGCCGTGATTTATGTCGCCGGACTCCACTTCCAAGATTCGGATTCTCGAATATTCTTCTTGATGCCGAGGAAATACCTCACAAACCGTTCGACCTCTGCTCTCTGGTAACGAAGATGGTTTTTCTTGTTCTCTGTGGTTCTTGATTGTTCGATCGCTCTTCATCACGCTTTCGTCGTCCTGATTTGTACACAAAGATACACGTCCTAGTTCTCGGTGGGTCTCTCCGGTATTTTCAAGCCGAGTTTTGCAAGAAGTTGGAGGTCTCGGTAGCCTGTTCTTGGTAAATCTACGGTTGGAGGTCTTTACTGTGAAAGATCGGTCTCGGTGGCGCGATTCTCAGTAAATCTGAGGTTGGGACTCTCGGCTGGTTTTGCCGAAGGATGTTCGCTATGGTGAAACTCGCCGGTGTTTTTCCTTCTGGCCGGCGGTTGTTCTTGACCGTGAATCGTGCCGGTGTTCTTGTATTCTCTTGTTTGAGATTTCGTGATTAAAGATCTGTCTTGAATCACCGCAAGTTTCGTGTACTCCTGATCGCAGCAAATTTCTCGCATGATTATTGGTGATTGCATTTGAATTCAAATCACCGTTTGTTCCTTTGTCTTCGGCTTTCCTCTTCACTGCAATTCTCTGATATTGTTTTGCTATTCCACTGCAAAGATTGTCTTTACCCTGTATCTTGTAGTGAAGAGCTCATCCATGTTCTCGGTACATCTCAAGTGTCAACGTCCCATGGTGATTGGTTTCTTTTGGTAGTCTTCCTGTTCAATCCTCTTCCCTGCGTGAGGCTTTATGAGGAATGGCCTTTGCATTTAAATTCATTACAGAGAAGGTGGGAGGATACCATCGTGGGAGTAACAATCATAAGAGAAAAGAGCCATGAGATGGAAGGACTAGTGGACAAGGACCAGGGGTGGAGCTTGTGCATCGCTCTGGACCAATTTTACTTTGGCTGGAAACTGGATGAAGGTAAAGAGTATTCACAAGGCGCTGTTTCTGTGGCTCTATTTGTACATGACAGGGGCATTATTGTTGTTTGATTAAATTCCCAAAAGGAGATGCAAAAGTGCAAGACTATCTTCTTGACAAGGGAAAGCAACCTTTACATCTCAAGTTGCTGCTGGAGGAAGAAGGGTTGGATCTGAGAGAGCATCTCCATCAGTACTTAAAGAACCTAGAACCGAACAAAGAACTGTGTGTTCTCCTACATTTCATTCTTCTCTGTAGCTGGAACTTCCATTTTTATTTTTGTATCTGATTTGCTTCAGTGTTCATTGTGAACAAGTTGACGCATCTAGATTGGTTCTGTGACGTATGATTTGGTTAGAAACTGGCTAAATAAATCAGGTTCAATTGTGGCTATTGTGGCCTTGGAATTGTTTGGTTTATTCTTGCTCATATTGAAGGCTGAAGTAGTAGGGCAATGAACTTGACAATCAGGTAGATTCCATGAGGCTATGCATGAAGTTGCTGCAATGAGAAAACAATTTGATAGTTGATCACATTATCACAATATGTGGTACTATTGTAGAAACATTGATCATAGGGCTTCCTGTAATACTCAGTGACACGTCCACCCATACTCATTTGCTTCAGCGTGGCGTCTTCAAGGTTGTATTTTTGCCACTGGGAATCAAGACAATAATGACGCTTGCATCAATCGTTGAGAAAGAGTGGGGAAGAATGTTATGAAGGAATTTTGTATTATTGTAAATGGAAAACTATTCAATTTAATTTACCTTACCCCTTATTTTTTGTGTTGTCCAAGTTGAATATATTTGAGATAAATAGTGTTCAACTTGAGGGGGCGTGTTAGAAGTATAAGGTGATTAATTGATTAGTTAATTAGTTAGAGTCCTAGTTATAAGATATAAGGGGTCTTAGTAAATGTGATTAATGTGTGGGATGTGGAGTCCTCACCAACTTGGTCTCCCTCCAAGAGGAAGTTGACTTGGTCTTCCTCCGAGATCCTAGAGTGAGGATTAGGATTAGTTTGGTAATCTCTCTCATGTAAGGGTAGATTAGAGATAACCCAAATGGGTTATAAGATTATAGGATCATGTTGCTCCTGATGATATTAATACAAAATTGTTCATCTTCTTCATATGGTTTCTCTAATTGCTTCTTTAATTACTTTTGTTAACACTATCATTTGATTTTTATATACATGTATATAAATATTAAGTTTATCCTCCTATCAAAATAGCTTAACCCAATTTGATTATGTACCTTTAATCTTTTCTCTAGTTAATCCACGTGTGTACTCTCTTATATTCTAATACTTATCACTCTTTCACGTACGTTTATGTTTCGATCTTTCTCCGGTTCTATTCTATGCAAGTCATCAAACAGAAGCATAACAAATTAAGTTTGCATGTTGGCTGTTGTTTAGACTGTGAGGTACCTCATGTCAATCCCAAAAATAAGATCAGAAGCATTGAATTTGAAGAACAACATGGGTTATAGTGCAACAGATATTGTTGCGCAAATTCCCAAGGACTGCAAGAGCCTTGAAATGCAAGTAATTCTAATGGAGTTTGGGAAGAAAGGATGGCTTATCTTGGCTAGAAGAAATGGGGAGATCCGGACGGTCCAGATCTGATTTTTTTACTTTCATATTTTTTATCAAAAATAATTTTAATGGGTGGACCTAAAATAAAGAAATTTTTTGATTTTTTCATGTAGAAAAAAAATCCGAAAATGGACAAATGGCTTGTCTATAGTGGCAAACGGCTAGAAGAAATGAGGGGGAATCTATGTACAGTGGCTTCTGTCATCTCTACCATAAGCTTTCAAGCTGCACTTAACCCTCCAGGGAGCGTCATCCAACAAAATATAAAATCAATTGATAGTTCTGATCCTTCTTTCCATATTTTATCTCAAGGACCCCTGGGGTGTATTCCGTGGTTCATCGATGAACATGGTAAAAACCAAACTCGCAGGGTACCATGTCCTGGGGAAGCCATGTTTGCTCATCATGAACCAGACGACTTTAACTTCTTCATGATTTCAAATACCATTTCTTTTTTGGCATCACTGGGGGTTGCCCTCTTGCTTATATTTGGAATTGATCTTAGGCCTCGTATTGTGCAATGGATGGTGTGTCAAGGCATGGTTTTATCTATCACGTTCCTAATAAGTTCATATTTTCTCGGTGTTCAATATGTCTCCCCTATTGTTCATTATCATTACACCGCCATCGCCAGAACCTTTTGGATTGTTAATGGTTTGCATGCGCTGCTTGGTATATACGTCGTCGTGAAATTGGTTATGGAGGCAGTGAAGAAAAAGGCAAATAAGCAAGTCAAGTGATGACCACAACACGGCTAATGCTTGATATATATGATTTTCTTAATCAATTTATGCATCTTAGGCTGGTTTGGATTGGTTTTTTAAAGTGATTTTATAGTTTGCAAAATAAATATGTGAGAGAATTTTTATATTAGCTTGCGTTATGAAAGTGCCTATGAGAAGCTAATGTGTGCACAACTTTTTTTCAGGGGTTGATTACTATGAATTTTCTGTGTGTATGCATATATGCATGTGTGTGTGTGTATATGCACTTAAATATTTAATAAATGGCTTGTGCTTTACATGTTTTCACTACTGTGTCTTCTGCATTTTTACTCGTCTTGCCCTACCTAATCACAAAACGTATGTATCTCATGCCTCAAGATTTTCCCCATGAAAATGCTTTTTCATTCCATTGATGATATGTATAAACCATTTTTATAAGTTTTTATTTGGAAAAGGAAAAAAGAGAAATGTTATTTCAATGAAATTTAAGAAATTTTTATATGATTTACTTTACTTTAAGGAGAAATTATAAAAATAAACGAAACATTTATAATTTCAATTAAAAAAAGTTATATTGTTCCAGTTCAATTTTTAAAAATAAAGTGTACATAATTTATTTTATTTTATTTATTCATCTTCAAACTCAATTCCTCAATTGACCTTTACCTTAATTTTTTCTTTATTCAATGCATAGGAGACGAGACAGTATGATTAATCAATCATCAGTACAAAAAAGTGAGAATTATTCTCTATAAAAAAAAAAAAATTTGAAGTAAAGAATTTCAAGTGAAATTAACAACATTTCTCACATTAATAATTTCTCTCTACCCAACAGTCAATGATAGCCCAATTGATAATGACGATATAAACCTTAAAAATTAAAGTCAACATTGTCCGAACTACCATTATAATCAACATATATTGTGGGTCAAGTTTGTGCAGATTGCTATCAATGACGTGTCCACATGCTAGCTTGTTAATCGGTTAATTAAAGAATTAAGTAGCCAATATAATACAGAATCAATATGATAGACGACCTGTTAGAGTGGGAAAAAACCATGAAGCTCGCATACAAATAGAGAATTTACAACAACCAAATAAGGTATTTCTATACATTTGCATCCATTCAAAAATTATAGCCTTGAACTTGGTTTATACCTTTATTAAATAATTGAGTTTATTTATTTATAGGCAAATAACGGCACATTCATTAGAATTAAAAAATTTATTTAGCTTCCTTGATCTATTTAAATTAATTAAAAAATCTTATACTGAAGAACATAGGAGTATACTCTAAGAAACTCAACATTTACCCTCCTTATTTATGCCTTGATGATGAGTTCATTGGCAAAACTGGTGACAATAACAAGCGACTCACCAGTGTGATGTATAGAATTTTTTTTGTAATTATTAAAATGTAAGTTGAATTGAATGTGAAGCTCTCTAAAGAAATGATCGATACTTCAACAAATAAAAAGTGGAAGTGTTCGGACCTCATTCAGACTGAAATTCTTGGGGTTGGGTCATTCCTCTCTTCTGGTAACTTTGCTTTATCATTTGGAAACCGAAGAAAACGATTCAAACAAAAATCAAGCGTCAAATACTACGACGTCGTAATGGCTATTATGAAAATAGAGAGATTAAGAGAAAAGAAAAAGGTCGTAGGTTTACCTGGTGATTCTCAAACAGCAGGCCCCCCGTATATTGTGAGGTCATATTCTTGGCTTCATTATTAAAAATGCTTTTGGCAAAAATTATTATTATTATTTTATTGTATTTCTTGTAACTTCGCCGTCGAGCGATAAGTTGTGTTAGTTCTTACATCCTCATAGTTAGTTTAATTTTTCCATGCTCTTGGAATTTAATTGTAATAAATTTGATTTTACTATTGTGTGCTTGAAGCTTTATTAGAGTGCTATCCATCCATATTTTGATCTCACAGCCCAACTTATTTGAATTCCTTCAAGCCGAATTAAGTTAGGCGCATATTTTGGATTTAATTTTATTTCATCATCAAACATTTATTTTTCTTAATTGTTTTAGGTTTTTAATAATTGTTTCTTAAAAGTCAATACTGTTTTAGGTTTTTTTTTTTTTTAATTATCGTGAAATATGCTGGAAGTACCTCATAAATAGAAATAGTGGAATAACTGATATATGAAAAATCTTTTTATTTCCTTTTCAAAACCATCGAAATACAGCTCTTGCTACTCGGAGACCAAATTTGAATCGAAGTTAATGATGTTTACATTATTCTTTATGAAAATTGATGACAACTCGCGATTACCCAGTGTGATGCTCATTTTCTTTTTTCTTTTGTGTTGTTGTTGTTAATGTGAAACTCTAGCCATAAATAATCCATATACTTTGAACAGTGGAAGTGTTCGGACCACATTCAAACCGGATTTCTTGGGGCTAGCTAGCTGGGTCATTCCTCTAATTACAAATTTTCTGTACAAAAAAAGAAAAAAAGAAAAATCAACCCTCAAAATATTACGATGTCATAATGCCTAATACGAAAACAGAGAAAAGAAAAATAAAAATAAAAAGGTGAAAGCCTTATCTGGCCAATCTCAAGTTACGTGCTTCACCTTTTAGTAGAAATGCAAACGCTAGGCCCCTCATGTCATCACCTTTAGATTGTGCGGTCAGATAGAGATAGAGGCTTAATTTTTTTTATTTATTTTTTGACCAGATAAAGGAGAGGTTTAACTATTGAAAATTATTTTGGAAAATTATTTTTATTGCATTTCTGTTAACTCCACTGTCGAGTGAGATGAGTTAGTCTTTCTTTTTTTGAGTTATATATCACGGATGTCTCCAACTCTCCAAGTGACTTTGTGCAAGAGACTAATCTCTTTCAACGCATCGCATGATAAGCTGCGTTAGTTCTTACTTCTAAATATATAGTTGGCAATGTTACGTGAGTGAAGCTGTAAATTCGCTCTAGAAAATTTCACTTTTTACTTAGGAGCATTGAGTAAGTGATTTTTTTTTTTTCCCTTTTTTCTGTTGGATTCAAGGTTACCCTAGAAGTATTAAATCATAGCAATGTCACCCGTATTATCCATATTAACTTTGATAATTAGTTGACCAAATATGTTAAGTTAACAAATCCAAGTGTCATCCACGTTATTATTTTAGTTTTTTTTAAGGTAAAGTGCAAATTTATCCTGAAATTTTACTTAGGAGCGTTTGGTTTCCAAAAGTTTTTTATGCATTCAATGTCACCTTAAAAGTTTTCAAATTATAGCAATATCGCCTCAGTCATTAAGGCTATAATAATCCAAATCAGCGCTTAAGATTTAGAGTCATCATTTTCCTTAGTCTTAGTTAGATTTGATTTTTATTTTTTTAGTTAGCTTTTATTCCTATCTTTGATTCAAATTGTATTGACTCAACTTAAACAAAAGTGTTAAATCATTGCTCAACTGATTTGTTAGTACCAAGTCCTCTCATGGAAATGAAACTCTTCTCATCACTGTTTTTTACTTCTTTTTATTAGTTGATACGACTTGTGCACTTGTAAAATCTTAGGCTTTATAATTTTTCCGTATCACCTTCCCTAATGACACTGATCTATACATGCTCTAAGAGATACTCTTAAATAAATGCGACCTCACCACCCAAATTATCTAAATTCTGTAAGAAATCCCATTATTCACTTGGTGTATAATCTTCCTATTTATTATCTAAATTGCAAAGAAAGTTGTATTATTGTTTTGTTGGTAAGAAACTGTTGCGTTATTTACAAAACATAAATAATGCATTCTATTACCAATGCACAGTCTAGTTATAAATATCTAGTAACAATTAAAGCAAATGGACATCTTTTTAACTTTGTCCAGTTACATCCAAATATTTTGGGCGAGTAAAATACAGAGATATGTATTGCCACGTACTTCCTAGATCTGGCCTTTTTTATAAGAGAATTTTTAATTAAAGGGTTCTCTTGATTGATTTATTGAAAAAAAAAAAAAAAAAACAACAACCACGTCTTGTTTCGACTATTTTTTTTTATTTTTTTCATCTCATTAAAAAGTAATATTTATTAATGGGATTAATTGTTTTGAAAATCACCAGTCAAGTATTAAACGATGGTATTTTGAAAAAATAAATTTACATTTGTAACATATTTATTGAATCCAACTGACTGTGATTGCATTTGTCGATTGTTAAGAATCAGTTATTCGTCTCTTATTAAAAAAAAAAAAAAGACGGGGTGCTGAAAATTAAGAATTAAGAATTATTGGAAACAGATAAAGTTAAGAGATAGAAATTTTTTTTTTTCCCGGGGTCTTTTAATTTATTTCCTGACTGAAATTGTCATATTTTTTTTTGGTAAAAAAAAAAAAAAAAAAATGGTGCCAAAGTGAAGATTGAAGTTTTTTGCATTCACAAAGGCTCAAAACCAAGGCTTCTTGCTTAAGTGACCAAAATCCCTTTCACTCAAGCTAACTTCCGCTAGTGAAATTGTCATATTTTTATTTCCCTAGATTAAACTAATTTGCTCGAAGATATTTTTGGTTTTATTTTTTGTCATATGGGCCTTAACTATGTTGTAATTTGGCCCAAAAGTTAAGGCCTTTTTCATGGGCATCAACTATGTTGTTATTTGACCTAAAAACAGTATTAAGGCCTTGTTTTTTATAGATCATTTTGCCTATGCGAATTTCCATATTCTTTTCCATTACTAATTGTCTTGTTTACTTTTAAGTGTTTAATGTTTCTATTTTTACTTCAGAAAAGTTTTTCTAACATACTCATATCAAAGTGAGTGAGTTCTATTGTAAAACAAGAGAGATAAAATATTAATGGGACTCACTTGCTTTTATGTAAGTGTAACAGAAAAAATATTTTATGTAGCAAAAATAGAAACATTAAACTCTGATAATACCAATTAAGAATTAAGGTATGATGAATTTTAAATAAAAGTTTAAACCACTTATAAAATGTTTTCAAAAGTTTTGTGAATTTCTAGAAAAACCCATTTGAACTATAATATTGAAATTTTTTTATTGGGTTAAACTCTGAAGTTTGAAAAAGGGTTTTTGTTTCCAGGTTCAAACCTGGCATAGTGGTTTGAACTCATTATTATATTATGCATACAACTTATATCATATGTTGATAAGGAAGACGTCACTCTATTCCTCGGGACACGAGCAATGGGGTGTTACACAAGCTTTGCGTAGAAGGAAATGTAAAATTGGATTTCTCAAATGGAAAGAGGAGCTTGGCAATTTCAAGCTTTGGGGCGGAAGGAAATATAAAATCGGTTCACGATTCTGCGATTTATATTGGAAGTATGAGATCTCCAGTATAATGTTTGAGGAAGAGCATGCAATGCCGATGGATAGTGTAACACCCCATTTTACAAAAAGCGGAATAGTTTTTTTTCCATTAGAGTAGAGCATCGGAGCAACAGATTAACTGATAACCATTAGCTGTAGCGTGTCTGTTCGTTCATAAAGAACATTACATTTAACTAAGTATTACAACGGTATAAATCTACAAATGGCAAACTTCGGTCGGGACTTGCGCGTGCTGCTTGCTCTTGTCTTCGGTCCTTGATTCTCAGGACCCTGAAGCTATAAGAGCTAAGGTCCAATGCCCATTGGACTTCAGGTAACGGTTAACCTCATGCTTATGTAAACAATATATGACAGATATTCATGGCATTATAGCATTAATCACTACAAAAGTAATATGTCACAATAACAGTACGTCGTTATCTTAGTCTGCACTATCCAGTGCCACGATAGCTCATCGTGTCCTCAGCGCAAGGAAAACTCACAGCATTGACAAGACTATAACCCGTGTAAGCTGAATGTATAATTAGTGATCTAAGTCCCATACCTTAGTCACAGTGCATGACCCAAGACCTAGTCTTGTCCATCACTTTATGAAATTATCTATCACATACAAGCATACAATAAACATCAAGTTAGTGTTACAGTACGTCGCGAACGTACCTTCGTCCGTTTGAATAGCGGTACGCTTGCCTGGTCGGTCTCCCGATTTTTCCCGGATATCCTATAATAGTATTATCGCATTATTACCTTGTAAACAATATCCTAGGAGATATTCTACCCACCACTGACCTTTTTACCCTGGTAAATTTGTTATTCCAATTATATCCCTTTATTTTCTCAAAAACGTGGTTTTCAGCATTCTTTGTGATTTTTCGCCTAACTTCGATAATTCATAATTAAAAAATCGAAACGAGGATCCGTAAAATTCCTCGGAATCCTTAGGATGTCTATTTTTGAATAAAAATACATATTTTCACCCAGAATTAGTGAATAATTCCCAGTTTAATATTCTTTAACCTTTGCCAAGAATTTTCGAGAAAAACGTAGCCTAACTTTGGGAATTTTTATCTCTCTGCACAAAATTCAAAATAATATGTTCTTGGTATATTTGAAAAGCCATATATGTCTAATTTAACCATGAATAGTTTAAGAGTTTTAGCATCTCATCTTCAACATAAAAGTATGACGTTTTTGCTACTGATTTTAGAAATTCCTAGCCGATGAATTTTCGCCAGAGCTTCGCTACTTTGCTTTTCAACTCCCAAAAATTTTGCTATACACTATGGCTCATCTAATTTTCAAAATATCAACATTTTTAACTATAAAAACATGATACCCAAAATTACTCTAGCATATTTGAGATTAAAGCATAAACTATCTATGAATTCAAAAGCTAAAACTCACGAACTTACTTGCTACGCTTCAACTCCTTCAAGAAGCTCCTCACTCTCCCTCTTTTTCTCTATATTCAGATGTTATGCTTGCTCTTGCTTGTGAAGGTGTGAGGAATAATGAAGCCTAAGCCCTCCTATTTATACTAAAAGGTCATGGCACTCTTGTTAATTATTTCTAACCTAATTCCTTTTGCATGTGAGCCATGGGTTTACCTTAAACAATCTGAATTCTTCTTCAAGACAAGGCCAAAAACGTGGCCCTCTCTCCCTCCATCACTTTCTTCCAATTCAAAGAGAATATCCTATCCAAAGGTACCTTATCCTCTTCCAAAATTGAATATTATTATCACATGTGTGTTTTTGTTTATTATAAACAACTCTTGGCTCCAAGAGTGCATTGGTGGCCTTTCCACCTTCATGCATTCTCCAAGCATGCACTGGTAGCCTCTCCACCTTCATGCATTTCCCAACTTGGTGCTTTAATTTCCTAGTTACTCTAAGCATGTTTGTAACTAGATGACTTTGGTAGTTGGTTAGCAATTAAGCAAAAATGCTCTTAGGGTTTAATTTGAAGTTTAATCAAGTTCCCTAATTAGTCTTATGATTCTTGAACATCATGGCTTAATTAAAAGTATTTAATTACCCCTTTATCATTTTAGAATTTATTGTATTTGTTAGGTAACAATGATAATTCATCCTAAGCCAAATTTGTGTTCTTGTCTTGGATTAATGCTTGTATTTAATCTAGGATTAAAATCCCTTAATTGTATTTGATAATACTTGATTGAGTAATTAATTGATTTATGAACTTATTATGAGAATTAGTGGTTAATTAGGCAAATTTTACTTCACCTTAATTGTCTTTGAGATTTTTACCTATGGAACACTTGCTCCACATTGAGCCAACAAGGCTATTTCCCTTTAATCACTACATACACACACACTAAAAAAAAGTGGCCTCCCCTTCCCTCATACACTCTTGCTTTATTTTCCATGGTCTAAAATCATCCACACACAAGCCTTTGTTGCCTTATGAACTTTCACTTGAGTTTAGTCTTCAATTAGCTTAATATTTGGTCATAAATCCTAAAATGGTGTTCTAGGTGTTATCAAATTTATTTGATTGGCCACTTTATTTGTTATGATTATTAGTAATCATCTTTATGCTAATCTTGATCCCTTATTAGCCATTTGTTCTTAATTAGGTTATACATCCCAAATTATGTCTTTGAAACATGTTATTAAATTAATCATGAAAGTTTTATGAAATTAATTTAATTAATGTAGATTTAATTATCTACTAATTGTTGGCAATTTTCTTTAATTGGTTTAATTATTTTCTCACAACTTTTTGATTTTCTATGGTCGAATAAGCTCCATGCATTAATTTAATATTCATAGGGCAACTTATGGTCCCTAAAATAAAATTGGATTTTTGCCTCTTTAAATTCCAAGAAAATAAACAAATAAATTACTAAAATTAGGGACAACATACTTTCCTATTTTAAATAGAAAATTATATTACCAAAATATAATATTCAAGAGAAATATGAATTTTGGGGTATCACATTAGAAGGTTTAACCTTGGATTATTTAATTTCAAGGGAATATTTCTTAAAATAATAGTTAGTAATCTTCCAAGGTTTGAGACCACATATTCACCTATCTCTAATAGGTATTATTTACCAACATATAATGTTTATAATGAATATGAATTTTAGGGTATTACAAATAGTATTCTTGATAACATGTTTGCAAAGTACGAGTGAACCGAGAAAGTGTTCCCTTTTACCGTCTTTAGAAATGAAGCGGTAACCATTGTGCCAAAAGCTTTGACTAGTTATAGACCCACCTCCCACTACTACAAAAATTGGATATCACTACCCTAAAAAACGTCCTTATTTAAAAATAGGAAGTAAAAAATGAAGACAGTGGCATTCTTGTAAATATACGGAAGGAAAATGAGTCTTCGGCGTCCGAATAAAAGTTTAGGACTTGTAAAATTGATTTTTGGCGTTCTAACATAATTTCGGGACGTTTTAAGTAGTTTCGCGCAGAATTTTTTGTTTGGCGCCATGATATTTAATGTTCTTTGGAGTAAAAATCATTTATGGCGTGAATTTAGGTGACTCGAACTCAATTCGGGTCACCAATATTTGAAATTAGGCGACTGAATTGAATTCGGGTCGTAAATTTTGAATTTAGGCGACTGAATTGAATTCGGTGTAGTTCAAATTGGAATAAATTTTTTTTGGGAATAAAATTTATTTGTTTGGCGTAAGTAAGTGGTTTTGTTTTTTTAATTTTTTTAACATTGGCGACTGAATTAAATTCGGGTCGCTAATTTTGATTTTAGGCGACTCGAATATTAATTCGGGTCGCCTAAAATGAAATATTTGGTGGATTTTTTGGCTCCAAAAAATCTTAAAAATTGATATCATTTTTGAGACTTTAGACAACCTAAATATTAATTTAGGTCGCCTAAAATTTTTTGAGACTTTAGACAACCTAAATACTAATTCGGGTCGGCTAAAATGAAATATTTGGCGGATTTTTTTGGCTAAAAAAAAATCTTGAAAATTGATATCTTTTAGACTTTAGACAACCTAAATATTAATTTAGGTCGCCTAAAATTTTTTTTGAGACTTTAGACAACCTAAATACTAATTCAGGTCGCCTAAAATGAAATATTTGGCCCCATTTAGGATTTTTTGGCTCCAAAAAAATCTTAAAAATTGATATCATCTTTGAGACTTTAGACAACCTAAATATTAATTTAGGTCGCCTAAATTTTTTTTGAGACTTTAGACAACCTAAATACTAATTCAGGTCGCCTAAAATGAAATATTTGGCGCCATTTAAGATTTTTTTGGCTCCAAAAAATCTTGAAAATTGATATCATTTTTGAGACTTTAGACAACCTAAATATTAATTTAGGTCACCTAATTTTTTTTTGAGACTTTAGGCAACCTAAATACTAATTTAGGTCGCCTAAAATGAATTTTTTTAATTTCATTTATCCCTTTTCTCCTCTCGCACACCATTTAATTCCCCCACGTACGCCTTCCTCTTCTCATTTTCGATCTCGCACATACGCCTTCCCTCTTCTCTCCTCTACACCCCATCTTCTCTTTCGATCTATTCCTACTCCTTCAACACTCTTCGATCTGGTTGGGCGAGGAGACCGAGCAACGAGACGCCAGAATCTTCACTTTGGAACAAGAGTCACCATCGATTTCATCCAAAATGCTACCGCTAGTAAGTGTTTTTCCAGATCTGACTCTTGTTGATTTTTTAGATCTGAGAGGGCACCAATTTTTGCAGATTTGGAAATCTCCTTGTGGCTCCGAGACGATACTATGAACACCAAGTCTCTTGCAGATCAGAAATTACTCTGTTTTTTGCATTCTTGTTCCTTATTCCTTCCATTCGGGGGAATAGAATGTGAGTCGTTGGTTACTTGTTAGTTTTTTTTTTTTTTTCATTGCATCTTCCTTGTTGTCTCTATTTCGATTACTCTCTTTGTGTTCTTTTCTTGTTCTTCTTTGGTTTTGGAATTTCTTGCTTGTAACATAAAAAAAGTATTTACGGAATTTGATTTTTGATTTGTTCTTCCGTGGCCAACCCCGTGGGGAGTTTTTTTTTTTTTAAAAAAAAAAACAAGATAAGGCGACTGAATTTAAATTCAAGTCGCCTTAACTAAGGCGATTCAGGTCGTCTTACATAAGGCGACCTAAATTAAATTTAGGTCACCAAAAGTATTTTTTTTATTACCCCTCACGAAACGTCCCTAGAAAAAAGGACGTTAAATGGGTCAAATTTAGGACGTTTTTGATGTTTTTTTGTAGTAGTGTCCAATTCCAACTAATATTTTAGGATACCTTCCTAAATTTCCGGTTTTAAATGTTAATTCATCTCGTTTTCAGGACAAAATGAGGCAATGGATTCGAGATCTCTCAACTCCAATTTGGCAAGTGGTTTCTTCATTCTTGATAATAATCCTCGTGGAGTCAATTTGCAAGTACAAGGTATTCCTTATTTTGATGTATTATTGAGTATATAACACTGTAGTTTTCTTTTTATGACTTTCGATTATGAACTACATGAAGTATACAAGAAGGTATCGTTAAAACTTAAACTCCGAGTAATGAATTCTTTTATTCATGCCTACATAATTCCTCTTGAATGAGGTACATTTATAGATATGGAAATTAACAACTTCTAGCATGAAAATAGGAAAAAACCTAGCAACTTGCTATTTATTTGAATCTCCTAAAAGTGTTTCAAAATAATAAAGTGTTTCAAAATAATAAAAGTGACCGAACTTTTAAGACCGGATGAATGACTGGTCTTAAAAATTTAGACCGAACTTTTGAAAATGCGGGTCTTAAAAGTGTTTCAAAATAATAAAAAAAAGAAAAAGAAAAAACCCAAATGAAACAATCAGTCCCAAATCACCAGATCTAGCAACATTTTGAATGACCCTTCGTCATCAGTGATTGAGAACCAAGATGTAACACCCCAAAATTCCATGCTTCTTATTGTGTCTGTAGACATGTATTATTGCGGAAACATATTATCGTATGGATTAAAAATGCCCATATATATGGTGATATATTAAATAATCCCGAAGGAAAATTCAAGTGATACACTTATCCAAAACTTGTATAATTTAAAACTCTTGATATAGTAATTATATAATCTCAAATCAGACCTTAACTGATCTTGTGGTTTGGAACCCAATACAGTTAATTAAACCCATTGGCCAGGACGGATGTTAGTCTAGTGGAAGTCTCCCCGTCTCTCACGGTGACTTATGACTGAACCACATAGAATAACCCTTCCTTAGTTTAAGCACCAAATGGTTATAATTAACTCTATCAGATTCATGCCAGAACTTGTCTCTGTTAAACTTCTTTTGGCATTCACTCCGTCCAATGCCTCTACACGTATTCCGTCCATCGGTGCCTCTTCATGGCTCCATTCACGACGTCTTCTTAAATTCTGGTTCCTTTCCTGAACCTTTAGTCAAGTCTAAGATTCAAAACAAATTGAATCTTAGGTAACAGTTAACCTCATATGAAAAGTATAAACAATATATATGACAGATATTCATTACATTTCAGCATCAACCATACATAGCACACAGCAGATGTAAGGTTACAACAATACATAAGCACACATCAGATGTAAAGTTAACAACACAACAATACATAGCACACAACACATGTAATGTTATCCACGTTTGCACTAACCGGTGCCACGATAGCTCCTCGTGTCCTCTCGCTAGGAAAAACACTACTACGGCGTTATCAAGACTATAACCCGCACAAAGCTGAATGAATCAACAGTGACCTAACACCGAGTCTTAGCCACGGTACATGATCCAAAACAAAGTCTTGTTCATGACCCAATGAAATCATCTATCACATATAAGCATATAAGACATATCAAAGTTAAAGTTACGTACCTTCCTTCCACGTGAATAGTAATATGTCCGTCCATCGAATCCGACTCCGAACTTCTCGGATATCCTAACATATTACCATATCACTTAGAACAATATCTTAAGGGTTACCTTTGTCACTATTGACCTTTTTACCTTTGGTGGATTTATTATTCCAATTTTACCCTTACATTTCATAAAAAACGTATTGCTGGATTTTCTGGGCAGATTTTTTTAGAAATTTTGGAAAATCATAATTAATTCTACAAAAATCAAAATGAGGTTCCGTAAAATTTCCCATGACCCTTGACATGTCTAATTTTGAGGAAAAATAATGGAATCAACTCGAAATTAATGAGGCATTCCCAGATTTTCTGTTTCCAAATACTGTTCCAATTTAAATCCTGAAAACATGGCTTATCTTCAAAAATTCGTAAGTCCTTGTACAGAACTCAAAACGTAACATATTTTATATATTTGGAAAGCCCTGCATGTCTAATTTAACCCTATAAAATTTCATGATTTAAAGACTTCATTTGATATATAAAATAACGCCTACAACATGACCGGCTCCAAAAATACTGTTATCTGGGAATTTTCTCAATTTTGATAATCTTGACCCTTTAGACACAAGAATCATTTTCCACCTTCTTCTTCATCCATTTTGCGTTTTAAACACCATAGTAATCTTAAAAGTATGTAAATAAAATTATTTTACAATTTCCTAGATTAAACTAAAAATTCTACCAACATCTAAAAACAAGAGCTCAAGAACTTACCTCTTGAAGTTCTTTCTCCTTCACCTTGCTCCTCAACTTTCACCACTCTCACTCTCACTCTCACTACTCAATACTCAGCTACTTGGAGCTGATTGTGTGAAGAATGAAGAGAAAACCTTGTCTATTTATAGGCTAATGCAAGCTCAAGGTGGAACATTAAAATAATCAAGTGCATGTCTACGTATAGGCTGCTGAAATATTCAATTAATTCAGTTGGTTGGCCTAACTTGTGCACAATGAAGAAATGAATACAATATGGAAGGTCCCATATAGTGGAGAAATAAAATCACGTATTTGTGGATATATTGAAGGAGTGTGGTATTTGAGTCATCCTTGCATTATTTTATCTTCATCATGTCTGCCAACTAAGAATGAAGTAATGGAAGATTGGAGTGTGTTTTCATTAATTAATCAAGGAGATGAGATGTATACGTGGGTTTTCCAATTGGTTTGTATGGTGGAGAAATAAATATCATATCATCTATCCATTATTCCTCTCTTTTGCACTAAATAATATGAAGAGTGAGTGCATGCTTTTAGTATTGTTCACTACCTTTTCTAATCCCCTGGAGAAAAATAAGATGAGTGGAAATGAGGCTTTATCCAATCATGTGTGCACTACTAATTATGAATTCATGTGGTCATTGTTTAAGGAAAAGTTGCTCATATGCTATCATAATATCAAATAAATAAGAGATAACAAGCATTGGGTGTCTGCATGTTCAATAAATAAATACTAGCTGGACTAATTATTCTTATGGAGGGATGTATGCATCATAAATATCCAATTGGTTTGTGATATTGCCATTTAAAAATAGAAATAGTGGAGTATTTGTATATTACCACTAATAATAAAGTGAGTGGCTAATTGGGGTATTATACAAGAGAAGATTGGAAGCAACACCAATAAGAAAAACAAAAAAGATGAATACAAAGTCCAGAAATAAGAAAACATAATAAGAAATAGAAATCATTCACCATGGAAATCGAATTTGAACATATCTACAAAAAAACCACAAGCTTAAAGCAACCAAATCTGAGTAGGATCCTCTTGTCAATCGTCGGCAAAGCTTCAAGCAACCAAAATCAAAGTCCGAGATCGAAGCGGGGAGCGGTCAAGGTAGGAGCAAACAGACTTAAGCAAGAAGAGATCTGGGTTTGATTTTAAGCCGGATCTGTGTGAAGGCGGTGTGGGAGGAGCCATAGATCGAAGAGGAAGGAGCCGCCGTCGTCCAGAATCCTCGAAGCAGTACGCTTGCACCGCTGCTGAGGATTGGAGTTGATGCCATCGCAAAACCCTTGAAGCATCTCACCGCCAACGTTGCGAAGGATTTGATTGTGTAGCTCTTAGGATGACTTACGAAGATTGCAAGTAGGTTAGAGGAAGAGGATGTCATTCTTGCTGAGAATTTGACCCGTGAGGCTTTTGGGACACTCATTGAATCTATAACTAAGCAAATGTTATATCACCAAGAAGACAAGCACGCTCACGGACTTAACGAGTTTAGCGAATTTAGTTTTTTTATAACACCTTTAAGACCAGTTGTTTGTAAAAACAGGTCTTAAAAGTATATTTTTAAGACTGGATCCTTTATAATCCGGTCTTAAAAGTGTTATATATGTTTATGAAATTGCCACCGGTTATACTTTTAAGACCGGATCTTTTATAATCCGATCTTAAAAGTCTTCTATATATTTATAAAATTGCCATCGGTCATACTTTTAAAACCGAATCTTTTATAATCCGGTCTTAAAAGTGTTCTATATATTTGTTGGAAATTTAGATTTAATTAGTTAGCATATACGATTATATTGTGCAATTATCTTAATTAAGTTGTTAGAGAGATTTTAGGAATTAAATTAGCAATCATGGTTTTTTGAATTTCGTAATTATATTCCTGATTCTAATTATCTTAATTAATTTGTTAGAGAGATTTTAGGAATTAAATTAGCAGATCATGGTTTTTTGAATTTCGTAATTATATTCTTGATTGTAATCATCTTAACTAAATTGTTAGAGAGATTTTAGGAATTAAGTTAGCAGATTATGGTTTTTTGAATTTCGTAATTAATTCCTAATTGTAATCATCTTAATTAAGTTGTTAGAGAGATTTTAGGAATTAAGTTAGCAGATTATGGTTTTTTGAATTTCGTAATTATATTCTGATTGTAATTCCTAGATTATAGGAGCTGCCCAAGTGAGAAGATTATTTACTTATTAGCATCTCGTATATAATTCCAATTAAGCAAGGAATAAATCATCTCATTCTCGGACTCATCTCGATCGGCGTCTTCTCAAAATATTACGAAATTGCCACGGTCATACTTTTAAGACCGGATATTTTATAATCCGGTCTTAAAAGTGTTCTATATATTTATGAAATTGCCATAGATCATACTTTTAAGACCAGATATTTTATAGTCCGGTCTTAAAAGTGTCCTATATATTTATAAAAGTGCCGCTAGGTCATATTTTTAAGACTGGATCCTTTATAATCCAGTCAAAAAGTTCTTTATATTTACGGCGCCATAGGTCATACTTTTAAGACGACTCTCTATAATCCGGTCTAAATGAGGCGGTCTTAAAGCTCTTTTTTGCACTAGTGAGAGTTGCTTTGCTTGTATCCAAACTTTGTCATTGCTAATGAGAATCTCCCAAACCATGCCCTAGGAGATTGTTTGAGGCCATATAACGCCTTCTTGAGTCTGCATACTATATTTTCCTTTGATAATTCCATTTTTACTCCCGGTGAGACCTCTATGTAGACTTATTCTTCTAGATTACCATTGAGGAATGCGTTCTTGACATCAAATTGCTTTAATGGCCAGTTTCAGTTTGCTACTATGGAGATTAGGATCCGGATTGTGTTCAGTTTTACAACCGGTGCAATTGTGTCTTAGTAATCTATCCCATATTTCTGTGTGTACCCCTTTGCTATAAGTCTTGCCTTGTATCCATCAATACTTCCATCTAGGTTGAGTTATACTGTGAATATCCATTTGCAACCAATTGTTTTCTTTCCCTTTGCTAGTGAGCTTAATTCCAAGGTTTCATTTTTTAAAGTGCCTCCAGTCCCGTATTCATAGCTTTCTTCCACCTAGGATCATCTAAAGCTTCCTGCACACTATTAGGAATGGATATAGTAGATAATCGATTGACAGTTAGAGCACATGATTCATATAGCCTATGAGATGACACATAACTGCTTATAGGGTATTTAACTTTAATTTTTGGATCTGGTTCATAAACAGGTTTCGATACACCCTTGGTTAGGCATTCTGATCTTCTCAATGTTGTGTTTTGAGTAGTAGAGTTTGCGGGGACTGAAAAGTGTGTATTAGGGTCAGAAATTACCTCTTTGGCAGTCTGAATTTGTACCTTAGGAACATCCATAGCAGGAGATCCGGTTGTGGGAGCTAAACATAGTGTTTCAGCATGTGAGGGAACATTTTGATGGACTGGATCTGGATTTTGAATTTGGTTGGAGACCATAGGAGTAGAGAACCACAATTCTTCTTCTCCAATAGCAAGGAATGGATTCTCCCCCTGAGAAGAAGTGGAGTCTCTGTAAAACCCTAAAATCTCTACTTATAAAGAAAGCCATATTTTGACAAATACCACATGTTTGACAAAGGAGAGTATGTTGTCTCTAAATTGTGTAAATTTGTTAGCTATATTTTAGGCAAATTTCTCTTGGGAATTTATAACAATAGAAGGCAAATATTTAGGCTGCATTTAAGGATCCTAAAATACAAATAATCATTATATTAAATTATGATTCTTGAATTAAAAAAAAAAGAAAGAGCAAAATAATGTGATGTAAATACTTAGGAAATTTTTAAGGATTGATAAGCAATTAAGTCCTCACTCAATAATGGTGTAAACTTTTATGACGAATTATGGTGCATAAAGCTTGTGTGAATTAAACACTAAGTCTCCATGGTTAGCTAATAAATACCAATTAGGAGTTAATTAAGCTTTGATAAATGACACTTAAGCCTTTATGATGTCATCAAAGTGACATCACAAGGATGACATCACAAGAGCTCATGCTTGAAGGTGTAAGGCCAAGATTTAATGAAATCACCACAAAATCAAATCTAATGGATAGGGTTCAAGATGAGAGGATAATATATTATTTAACAAAATTAAATAAAGGCATAATTAAATATAGCACATGGGCTCATAAATGTAAAAGTGGAAGAGGATAAATAGGAGAAATTATAATAATACTAAAAATAGGATAAAAACACTTGCACATGGGACCACAAGCAAAGAAAATGCAAGAAGGCAAGAGAGAGGGGAGGGAGCACGGATAAGGGGGAGAGAAAAGAGAGGAAAAAGAGAGAAAAAAGAGAAAAAGGAAAAGAGAGAAAGAGAGAGAGAGAAAGAGAGAGAGAGAGAGAGAGAGAGGGGAAGAGAGAGAGTGATTAAAATATGATTTTTATTAGAACACATGTTGAATTTAATTTTCGAAATTAAGATAATTAGCTAAATCCAATGTAATTATTTCTAACCAATAAGAATCATTTGCTCACAAATTGTATCATGCTAGAAGCACAAAGTGATATTAGCCATTGATAAGAAAAATTGATCCAAGGGATAGAATTCTTGAGCTCTTGCTATAAATAGAGGCCTTGCCTCTCCTCATTCTTCACACCAAATCAACCACCAAGTGGTGATTTCTAAGAAGGAGGAAGGAGTTCAAGAGCTTCAAGAGGTAAGCTTGTCTTTAGTTTTTAGTTTCTAGTCTTTAGCTTTTAGTTTCTAGTTTTTAGTTTTTAAAATTCTTAGATAGAAGTAGTTTAGATCTTAAATATTCTAGAATAATTTTATTTACATGTTTTTATGGTCAAAATTGGCTTAGTTTTGAAAAAATGATGAGAGGGGTTATATAGCAAAATTTTTGGAAGAGAATCATTATAGTAACGAAGTTATGGCGAAATTTCATCGGTTTTGAAAATTCTGGAATCAGTGATGAACATGCCAAAGCTTCATATTGAAAATACAGTCACGAAATTCTGGAACAATTCATGGATAAAGTAGACATATAGGGATTTTTAAATATGTCAAGAACATGTTAAAGTGATTTCTGTACAGTGAGATAAAAATTCTCAAAGTTAAGCTACGTTTTTCTGGAAAAATTCTGGGCAGTGGTTGAAGATCATTAAACTGGGAATGAATCAAGAATTCTGGGTGAAAACCAATATTTTTTCTCAAAAATATACATCCTAAGGATTACAAGGAATTTTACGGATCCTCGTTTCGATTTCTCTAGAATTAATTATGATTTTTCAAAGTTAGATAAAAATCTGTCCAGAGTTCTGGACCAGCGTTTTTAAAGAATTAAAGTGATAAGTTGAGAGATAATCCTACCAAGGGTAAAAAGGTCATTAGTGACTAGGATATCTCCTAGAAAGTCATTTTGAATTAATAAATATGGCATTGCCATTATAGGTCAAACGCGATCACAGTCCGAAGTCAACGTACCAACATCACGACAAAGGTACGGACGCGTACTGTAATACTAACTCTGATGCTTATGGTGAACATATATGTGATAGATGTATTCATAGACTCCGACATTGTTTTAAAGTCTCATACACATACAGATGTACACGGGTTATGGTCTTGATAACGCCGTAGAGTTTTCCTAGCGAGGACACGGATGTACACCGTGGCGGTGAATAGTGCGGGCTATAATAACATTCATATGCGTGGTTGTGCTTTGTTATTATTTTTCATATGTGAACATTGCTGTTTTGTCATGAATATCTGTCATACATAACTGTTACATAAGCATGAGGTTAACCGTTACACCGAGGTTCAATGGGAATTGAACCTCGGCTCTTACCATAGCCTCAGGTTCAGGAGGAGGCAGGACCATGGACAAGGGTAAGCTGCCCGCATGAGGTCCCAAACGAAGAATGTCCTTTTTGATTTTTGTGTATAAACATACTTATGACTATTTGGATGACTGTAATAGCAACTAAACACACCAGCTATGAATGTTTATCAGTGACTCGTTTGTTTTTAAATTAATCCGATGCTCTACTCTGATCAAACCATTTCAAACTCTGATTAAAATATTTCGAAAATGCTTTAGAAAATTGGGGTGTTACAGTCTCCCCTTGAATAATATGGTTTAGATTCATGAAAGGAAGGTTCAAGGGTGACATACAATTTATGAGAGTGAGGGTCAAAGCAGCGGTAGCCTTTTTGGAGATCTGAATATCCTACAAAAATACACTTCTTTGCACAAGGATCAAGTTTGGTATGTAGGGATTTGGGAACATGAACAAACACAATGCAACCAAAGATATGAGGTTCAAGATGTAAGGTATGGAGAATGAAGAAATAAGACTCAGTTTTTGTTGAGGGGTGATGAAATTCAGGGCGCTAGAAAGGGTACGGTTTATGAGATAGGCGGTGGACATAATGGCCTCCCCCATACTGATGTGGGACATTCATCTCAAATAGAGAAGCCCGAATGACCTCTAAAATATGGCGATTTTTCCTCTCAACTAAACCATTTTGCTGAGGGGTATAGGTACAAGAAGATTGGTGTTTGATGGCATTAGAGGAGAGGAATTCAAAGAAAGGGCGATTCATATATTCCAATCCATTATCAGAATGGAAAATCTGAATTGGGCACCCAAATTGAGTATGTACCATGCTATGGAACTTCTTGAAAACAGTAAAGACTTCACTCTCATGTTTTTATAGAAAAATCAAGTCATGCGGGTACATTCATCAATAAAGGTGACAAAATACAAGGAGTGAGAAAAAGAAGCAATTTTTGCAGGGCCTGATATATTGAGCGAATCACTTGAAATGGAATTGCACTTTTATTTAAACTGGGAAAAAAATTGAATATGATGACTCTTGGCCATGTCACAAATAGAACATTGAAAAACATATGACCGACATTTTGAAAACAAGTTAGGGAACAATTTTTGAAGGTTACTAAATGACAAATGGCCAAGTCTCTTGAGGTATCTATATCTGGTAAAGAATACGCATACCGAATAGCTTTGCAGGACTTCTGAGCAAAAAAAATAGCTTTGCAGGACCATTCTTTACTTGTGGAGTGATAGTACTTAGAAGATCTTAAGCAATTCATTAAATAAAATATGAATGAATTAAAAAAATATATCAATATTCTGATAATGATACTAATTATTAAATATTTATTCTTGTTGGAAGAGGTGAACCTTTGCGCTCTAAATCTTTATAGGGATTATACCTTTGATCAAATAAAAAAAAAAATTTATTCTTTTATTTTCAGTTAATATAAAGAAAATTCTGAAGCAAACTAAGGTGCCCTTCTAGTTGTTTTTGCCAGTGTTGAAGGCAGTAAGGCCCATAATTTTACGCCAATTTGTTTCATTATCTTTTTTTGCTCAGAACAAGAACATATATTGATACTAATAATAAGAGTTACATCAAAAGATTACATAACAAACTAAACAAACTAAACGAAAGCAAACTAGAATAAGCAGACCAACACATACAACAACACCAATCCAAATGTACGGAAAGCAAGTCACCACCAAACAAATAGGAGTAAAAGTAACTTCCAAGACTTCATCGGCTTTCTGGCCATCCACGGTTAGAAAGGACAAGAAAGAAAGTGCTGGTTGCAAAAACCCACCCGATCGGGCACACCTCCTTATAAGAAAAGCTGCACATAGGTCAGCTACATACTCCCCCCTACTCGGGGTACCGGACTGAGAACACCCAACCGCAGACAAAAAAAGACAAGTGAAGCCCTGAAGAATACTCTTGCTCATCCATTGAAGCAAACTTGGCGACATAAACCATCCACGGAACAGATTTTGGCAAACAAAAGTGAAATAGATTCGTCCCCATCAAACAATCCTAGCAATGGTCTTCCCATAGATAAAGCATAAAATAGCAGCCACCATCGATGAAACCCTTCCCCCAAAAACACAAATCCAATCCACAACAAAGAACACCACCATAATTACCCAAATCCACAACATCGAAGACAAACACAAACATAGATTGCCCAAATCCACACCATCGAAAACATAGATAAACATAAAGCAATAAAATCAAAAGGAAAAGGAAAATAGAAGCACCCCTCCGCCGGAAACCACCAACGTGCGAGAGAGGCTGCCGACGAGCGAGGAGACCACCGTCGAGCAACGGGCGCCGACAAGCCGAGACCACCATCGAAGGAGACGTTGAAGCAAAAACTCCCACCATCGAGACGAGGGAGGACCACCGTTGCAGCCCGGAGAACGAGGGCCGCCGGAGTTGGGAAGGTGTTGAGGACGGACACCGAGGAGAGCCGGTCCGGAGAAAAGGACCGCCACCGCTCTATATCTGTTCCGCCCTAAGACTAGCCTACACCGGACTCATCGAGGGCCGATCTGCACTTCGGTCGCCCTTGTGGAACTAAAGGAGGCTCGCCGATGGCATATTTGCCGCCGGCGAGGTAGAAGCCCAGGAGGAAGAGACGGGGTTAGGGTTTGGTGCGAGAGAGAGCAATACGGGTCGGGGGCGTCTAGTGAAAGGTAATTCGCCTTCAACGAGTCCCTCAATTTGTTTCATTATCAAAACTATATTTCTCATGAAAAAAATGGTCACGGGAATATAATAGGCCTGTCGAGGCCCTACGAAGCTCAATAATAGAGACCTATATCGTGTAGATTTTTGTTTGGAGTTCATCCATAAATGTGCATTATCTCGAATTTTGACTTAATAATTCATTCTTTGGGAATTTTTAATTCGATTTCAACTTCTTTTACGACCAAATCTTTGTTGGGAACCGTCTATAGAAGGCAGCTGATTGATAATCACTCGGACTAGCACAAAATTATATACAGCCAATCACACCTTCACTACAAAAATAATATATTATATCATAATTCTGACAATAATTTTGGGGAATAACTTTTATGTATTTATATGACTATTAATATCATAATTTTTATTTTATAATTATTTTTATTTTAAATATTAAATTTATTAAAAATATAAGAAATTTTTAATCTTTCTAACCTAGTTATCGATGGAATTTGTCATGGAAATCAGCCCCAAAAAATTTCTGTGGCTAGTGAGTGATGGAAAATGTTTTGTGGCTATAATGAAAAATTCCTTCAGAAATTTTGTTGGAAAAATTTCCAACAAACTTCTTATAGAATTCCTCAGAAATTTAGTGTGTTTTTAAGTGTTTGTGTCATCACTTGCATTAGATTTAAAAGATTAAAGAAATGCGACCGGGTCGGATCCGGATTAGTCGGCGTGAAGCCCGGTGAACCGGGTGGGCAAAAAAAAAAAAAAAAAGATTAAAGAAATGATTATGATTATTTTTCTGTCCAATTAAAAATGTAATCAGTGAACACGGGCTTCAAGTCCTCAAATCGGAGCATCCCAGAAAGAGAAAGTCCAGCTAGCGCCACAACCACAAAATGAAGAGAAATTGGCACAACACTACATTGGTCCGCACGGTCTGCTCATCACAGGGGATGCTCATTCCCCCAATTTTAGGATAAGGGACCATTTATATATATATATATATATATATATATATGGGGTTATCATTTGTTATGTTACTTGATATAAGGTTATGTCAAGTCACTCCAAAACTACGTCGTTTTGGGGTTAGCGGAATTAATGAATTATCAAAACGACATAGTTTTGAGGTTAGAGAAATAATGAAGGATCTTTTGATAAAATTCATATAATAATACAAAAAAAAAAAAATTCAAAACACCCTTTATTAATTCTCTTAACTCCCAAAACCTTTTATTTAAGGATAAGCATTCCATGCTCATTGTTGGATGAGCAGGGAGCTTCACGTTAATCCAAGAACTTCAAAATATTGGGCATATGAGTATTTTCCATTTATATTCTTTCTTTTCTTTTTTCTTTTTTTGATATACATATTCTTTCTTTTCTAACTCAACTCTGTCCGATGTGAATCTTTTGTTCACACCAAATCAAGTTAATTCCTACATATCTCTTGCTTCATTCAGGACACACAATCTTCTCCTCAAGCCAATAACACAAACAACCACATTAAATTTTTTGAACAACGTATCGACAACCAATAAACGCTGATTAGAGACAGTAAAATTTAAAGGGTGTGTTTCAACATTGAATTCATTGCTGCAGGAAGACCCAAGAATGTTGCAGAAAATTAGCTCATAAACTATCTTCATAGATATTCCCTTGCACATATCAGCTTCCCATGGCCACCTCGAATTCACAAATATCCTTCTTACTCAAAAACCAGAACTTGCAATATTGAGTTTCACTTAGCTACTGCACAAGGCCACTTCTATATTGTGAAGGAATTATTTCACACTTGTGAGTTGTGACCATGCATGTGCTTGATTCCTCATCAACATAATAGAAATCCCTTGCATTATGCAGTTATAAGAGCGAGGGAGAACAAATGTTGTGTTGTAGTGTAGTGAATCATACATCGGAAATTCTTACTAGTGGGGTAGGATTTATAAATTTAAGGAGTCTTCCTCCCAACAGGCTATTTTTTTAGGATGAGCCCGGCGATGACACTGTGGTGAGAGAGAGAGAGAGAGAGATTGACAGAAGAATCAATGATATATATTTATTTTGCTATTTATTATTTAAGTTCCCTATTTATTACTTGAAAAAATCACATATAAAGTTATTTGAAATATGAAAGTTCTTCATCAGATTAACAAATTCAACAAATCTTTAAATAAGTTATAAACTCAATTTATAATTCCGAAATGTGGGTAAAATAATTTTATTGTCCTCTTTTAATCTCTCCTGTCTTTTATTAAAAGAGTTTTATTGCTCTCTGGCTTCCTTTTTTTTTTTTTTTTTTTTTTTTTTTTTCCAATAAGTATGTATGTGTGTCAACGTTAATAAGGATTCCATAATGACACTCCCAAGACCAAAAAAAAAAAAAAAAAGTCCTTTGATTTGTTTTGAATCCTTAATTTTGGAAACATCAAAATTACACAAAATCCTTAATTCTGGAAATGAAAGAGGCTAACACTGGGGAAGGCCTCGCACATTTGTTAGAGAGAGTTTTTGTTTGGATTGGTGGTAGAAACTACTACCTTCGGTCCTAATTATAAGACCTAGTTGATTTTTTTTGGAGAAATTAAGGAAGCTAAATAAGTTACTTAATCATTTCATATGTTGTGTATCTTTAGATTATATATTAATTTATTAGTCATACTAATCAGTTTTAAGAAAATAATAAAAATAAAAATACTTTAAGTAATTTAATTACTTTTCTTAATCTCTCCAAAAAAGTCAACTAGGTTTTATAATTAAGAACAGATGGAGTATTTTCTTGACATGATTTACGGTATATAATAATAAATTTATGATATGAGTTTTGTTTCGACTTGTGTGAAGATGTTTTTTCAATTCTAACTCAAAAATAAGCCACATGGAACTAATAGAAAGTTTGTGAGATTTGTTCCTGCTTCTAGAACTTGTGGGAGTACTGGAGCAGAGTGATTATCAACATTGGAATGTTACAAAGAGCCCGCCGCAAAAAATATAAATTAATAAAAGAAAACGACTGTGATTTTGTGAATTTGTCCGCCATAATTTCAAAAGAATAAATTGTGTCCATACCTATGCTTCCTTTGTTGTACAGTAGTTTCAATATATAGTAGTTACATGTACAGCGCCCCCCCGGGGGGCGGGCGGCGGGGGGCATTGCCGTTTCCCAAAGGAAGATATTTGCCGTTGCAATACACGATTATTATGTTGATATATATATATAACACATTAATGTGTATAAAAATAAATATTAAATTTATAAGTTATACAAAAAATATTGAGACTACAAAATAAACTTAAATATTAAATTTTAAGCAAATCATATTTTAATTTATTATATATCAAAGTTGATATATATACACATGCTTATTAGAAAAAACAAGTTAGAATGCAATGAAACTCTTTTAAAAGAAAAGAGAAGATTAGGAAAGGATAATAAAGTTATTTTACTCATATTTTAAAATTCTAAAATAGGACAATAATTTAATTAGATATTTGTTAAATTTACCAGCTGTATTAAGAATTTTTCTATTTTAAGCAGCTTTATATGAGATTTTCTCAATTACCTTTAGTTCAAAAATTTGAAAGGGATACTTATATATATATATATATATATTTTTTTTTTTTTGTATGACCTAGAAATATAAAATTGACTAATAAATTTAAAAGCGACCCATTTATAAATTTCTTTTGCGTGACCTGTAAATTTTCTTTTTAAAAAACTTGATGATATAATACTAGCATGGCATCGGTTCTTCATATATAATAGTTAGTTAAATGTTAAATTTATTCATAAATATAATATCTTGCTTTATCTCGCATATTTATTTGTTTTTTTCAAAAGTTTCTCAATTGATTGAATATGTTAAAGTTTTCTATATAAGAATAGCCCTCAACAATGATGACATTTTAGAATAATAAAAGTATAGTATTTCCAAGCTAAAAGTTGATTGCAGGATTTTGGAGTGACCCTCGTATGCCTCAAGTCGAGTCAATTTTTATATGATTGTGGTGTACGTCATCGTTGAGTCATGGATATGATGTAAAATTAGCAATCATCACCTCAGTCTGAAACAACGGCCATGGCACATTGGTCACACAACGCTATCAATTGCACGCAAGAAATTCTAGCGAACCCGACAAAACGTGAGCTACTTAGGATGCATTGTAACAAGCCAAAGCTCCAGACTGGCGACCCCTTGCTGCTCCCGAACAAAATTCCCACGATTTACTATATTTATTTTGCTATTTATTATTTGAGAAAATCCCATATAAATCTGTTTGAAATATGAAATTTCTAAATCAGGTTACCAAATTCAATAAACCATCAAATAAGTCATTAACCAACTTAGAATTTCGAAATATGGTGAAGTCCGATAGACACCGAATGGTTATTACGGGGACAGTAGTCATCGAGACAACCTTAATCAATATGAGCAGGTTATGGATGCCGTGGGATCGTCGATCTGTCAATATTTTGATCCCGTTACTCATGTTGAACCATCATACATGGGAGAGGAGACTGATGCTCATACTCAACCATCATACATGGGAAATGATCCTAATCCGGAAGCCGATAGGTTCTATAAAATGCTTTAAGACGCGCAACGTTCATTATGGGAAGGTTGCGAACATATCCAAGATAGTGAGCATTCATCTCTATTGACTACTCTAGCAGCACTAAGGTTGAAGACTGGTCACCATATGAGTGAAAAGAATTATAATGAAATGATGCAGATCATGAATAAGGTTGTTCTCAAAGATAATAATTTGCTGAAGGATTTTTACCAATGTTTTTATAGATGAGATAAAGAAGATGAAGGCGTTGGTACAAGAGCAAGTAGCTGAGCTAAGCGAGACAAAGCAGCTGATGAGTCAGACAGTAGATGAGCTTAGCGAGACACGGCGCGAGATGAGTCGATGCGAGGAGATGATGAGGCAGATCCGGCTTCAACTCCTGTCCCTAATGAAAGACAGGGGTACGGGATCGGCTCCTGGCGGTGATGATGATAATCATAACGTTGTTGTTTAGACTATTTTTTAGTACATATTCTTCGCAACAATATTATTTATATTTTTTTTTCTCTATGTAAACTCTTTCAGATTATTATTATATATTTTTATGATATACAGGTTCCTTTTACATTTTTTTATGTCATTTTTATATTTTTTCAAAAAATTATATATTTTTTTAATAAAAAATCGAAATTTGCGACGGAATCCGTTTCGTCGCAAATCAAAATTTGCAACGGAAAAGAGATTCTGTCGCAATTACGATGACGTTTTTGCGATGGACCAAAATCCGTCGCAAACTAAAATGCTTGTTTTGCGATGGAATTTTTTTGTCGCAAAACAATTTTTTTTTTTTTTTTTTTTTTTTTTTTTTTTTGTAGTGATAAGTAATCATGTCATTTTTGTTATGATCCTTTTGTAACATCCCAGTTTTTCTAATTATAATTAAGTGCTATTAAGATATGATTTATTAAGTAATCTAGGTTTAGAGAAGATCTAATTAGGAGTTGAAAATAATAATAATAATAAATACATAAATATATTATCAATTTTTATTAAAGTTTATTAATTAACAATGATAAATGATATTGATAAGAATAATAATAAAAAGAAAATATGCAGGAGAAATAGCTTGATGAAATAATCTAATCTATATTTAAATAAAAAGAAAGAGATAAGAGAGAAAATAATTATATATTATTATATCTTTTAAAATAATATTATTTTAATAAAAGAGCAAAACCCTAACCCTATTCTTATAAAACCCTCTTTTCTTCTCACTTTTCTCAGTCCTTCCGCGCCCCAAGCTGTCGCAGGTGTGTTCGTTTTTGCTCATCATCAGTCTTTTGGTTCAATTTATACTATACATCGTCTTGTCATTTGCCGTGATTTGTTAAAAGAATTTACGGACTCCCTTCTCCTTTTTCATCACTGTGTCGCAATTGATGTGTGTGCTATATCTCATTATTATTATTATTTTTTTTTCACAAACCCATCTTCTTGGCCTTTTGCGTGTCTGTTTGAGAGTTAGAGTTATTTATCCTCTCTCTTAGTCTTTTCAAACCATTATTCTTTTTTCTTTCTTCCATGAAGAGCTTACTGTACAACAATTTACCTATAGCCTATTTTCTTTTAACTACATCTTCGTCCTTTCTTTTCTCACTCTCAATTTTACTTTACATCTTGGAGTTTGAATGTGAAATCAAACTCTTTGCCAAATTGAAAAAAAAAAAAAAAAAAAAAAAAAAAAAAGTTTCCAACAAACAGCCACACTTATGCCCCTCTTGATTTATAAAAAAAAAAAAAATTTAATAAGTTATTTCCTTTTTGTCGCTTGCCCAGAAAATTCCCTCTTGATTGGACACACACTCAAGCTTACATACACATTATGTAGTGAGTTTCTATTTATAAATCTGACACATTTGTTTAATGGATGTCATATATATATATATATATATATATAATGAATCTAAATGTAAAAGTAAATCTTTTGTAGCTAATAAAAATGTATTTATACTATATAGATTCTTAGATAGGTAGATTTATGTTTTAAAGTAGTATTAGAGTAACTTTAAAATAGTTTTGAGTTATATATATTTATAGATATTTGTATTAGTGACCTTGTAGACTCTCATTAAGAGCTTCGAAATAACTTTTGTGTGATTGCCTGTACACTAGGGAATAACAGGTAACTTTGAATATTATTCCATATACTTGTAAATTGTGAGTAACTATCTTTTATTTAAAATTAAAGGACTGAAACATATGTATATGTGTATGTGTTGTAAATTGATATTTTATATGAATTGAAGCATGATTTATTGTAACTTGACATTTAATTATATTATTGGTGATTTAATATATGTCTGATACAGCAAATGCATATGTGATGGGTTGAAGTAGGGTTGATCATGGACCAGACCAGACCGGGTTTGGCCCCTACCCGAGGTCTGGTCCAGGTATGTCACTAGTCCAAGGGACTTCCTGGACCAGTCCAGGCAATCCAAGCATTTGAACTCTGATTTAGTGGAATTCAGACTTAAAATATAAAGTAATCAGAACCGGTGTTCTCTATGTTCTTGCGCGTGTGTTTCTCGAGGGTATGTTTCTCGGCGGTCGCCCACTGTGATCGCCTTCACGGAGTGGTCGCTGGCTACCATCTTGGTAACTGGTGACGGTGAGGAATCTGAAGTAGTGGATCATCTCTGGTTTATCACCCGGCTTTCTTCCTCCTTAGCACGACATCCAGATCCGATCTATCCTGATCTGGTGTGCTCGAGAGTGAGCCTTCTTCCACATTGGCCAGATCTGGTGGAGGGGAGCTGAGCTGATCGAGGTCGTGGTGAGTCGTCGGCGTCTCCTTGTGCTGTTAGTTCTTGTAGGTCGCTGTTGGCGGTGAGAGGACCAGAGCTGTTTGTGGATCGGAGCTTTTGCATTCTTGTCCACAGTGGTGCTGAAGAAGGTGGTTTTACTGGTGTGCCGATGAGATAAATCAGAGTTTCTGCAACTGATTATGAGTAGGTCGGAAGGTGATGGACGGACGGAAGGTGACAGACGAGAGAACAATTGTGAGATGGCAGAGACTACTACAATAATGGTAGATCAAGGGAACTCTATTGGGACCTCATATTGAAACAAACTAATGAATCTAGACAGGGGGACCGTGGATAATATTTGGAGTTTCGACCAAAAAAAAAAGTTGTGCCAGACTGGACCAGACCAAGTGGTCTAACCCCCTGGCCCGAGGTCTGGTCCAGTCCGAGTAGAACCGAACCGGACCGGGTCAGACCGGCTTGGGTTACCCAGACCAATGGACAATTTGATCAACCCTAGGTTGGAGTAAGGAGGAATTTGTATGTTGAGATCTTTTACCACGTGGTATGTCATCACTCGGTGCACAGTGGATGACACTTGTCAGGGCCCCTTCTTCCATGTTTTCCTTTGGCTGGGATTGCATTGGAGCTGTAGGACATATGATACCTCCTTAGTTGTATTGTTTTAAGGAGGGGAGCCATAGTCCATACTTAAGCTCTATATACCTTTGGCCGGGTATATCTTATGTTTTGGTGAGCTTGGGACAATCCAGTCAAATAGATGAGTTGCTATTGGACTATGTGTTAGCCTATGGCTCCAGTCAGTGGGTTGAGGATGGACGGTGATATAAGGGAGGCTGCTTATTGCATATTGTATAATTGTACGGTTCACATTGACATCATGATAATTAATGTTGTATGAAGTTATGGTATATACAAATATATATATATATATATATGTAATCAGCTCTTGCTTTTTGTCATATGTGAGTTGCTTGTGTACGGCAGAAATTTTCAGTAGTTACTGAGATATCAAATCTCACTCTATATTAACAATTTCCACGTGACTGTTCTAGTAGGGAGCGGGGGAAAGAACCTATGGAGTGCTCGGTTGTGCTTCTAGAACTTATGTTATGTCATTTTATTTGCCATGATTCTAAGACCTCTCGCTTTGTAATTTATTTTTGGGAATTTATGTTGACTTGAAAATAAATTTTGCTTTGAACTAGTTATGTGTTTTATTCATTTGGATGTTGGTCATCCCTAATGGAGATATTCCAAGTGTTTTGGCCAAGATTTTTGGGTTTTAGATTTTGGGTGTTACACCTTTGGTGTTATTTATAGGATCAAGCGAGAAGAAATTTTTCTTAAAAATATCATAATCATCTTTCTTAACTCCTTTTTCTTCTACTCACTACTACAAAAAGTTTATTTATTGACACTAATTAACGTCTTGTTTTAAAAAAATATAAGTTAAAAAGGAAGTGGTAACATTTTTAAAATTTTCAGCTTAACTTTCAATGATTGTTTATAAAACAGTCGTTAAAAGAGAGTTTTCAACGACTGTTTTTTGCTGCTGGTGAACTCTGAGGGCCTGGCAGCAGGCGGTGGAGCGTTGACAATGCGGTTCGAGTGCTCGAGTTGCAAGAAGGTGTTCAGTTCACGACAGGCTCTGGGAGGGCACAGGGCAAGCCGCAAAAACGTGAAGGGGTGTTTCGCGAGCGAAGAAGACGAGGAGATGAAGTCAGCGGCTATGATGGTTCTAGAAGGGCACTAGTGTGGGATATGCCTGAGGGTGTTTTCAAGTGGCCAAGCGCTGGGTGGTCACATGAGGTGTCACTAGGACAAAGGTGACCTTGAACCCAACCTCTTTCATCATCATCATCAAGGATTTGAGACTTTAGTAGTTATGTATGTTCAATCTCTGATATATTTCTCATTACTCAACTTACGCACTCATCAACTTATATATATACAGCAGTAAATTGTTTAGGTCAAATTCTTCATTACTACTGTATATATACTCTTTGTTTGGATCATATATGGGGTGTTCAATTGCTGCTGGTTTGATGTAAACTTTTGAGCTGTTGTGATAAGGGCATATTCAAGTTCTATCCGAAATGGGATTTGTTTTTCTCCTTCTAAATTTCGATTATAGGATTAGGATCATTTGGGTATGTAGTAGGATATCTTCCTGTAATTTAACAAAATTTCACTTGTAATCCGCTATCAAGGGTTTGCTTTTGGTTTCAAGAATTATTTTGGATCAAAAAATGGCTTTTATACATATCCTTAGTTAGTTTTTCAAATAGAGCATCAATAGCTTTGATATTTCCTTCCCTTCTTTTTGCCTGAGATTTACTTTCTAAGCAGTACACATGTTTAAATGCAGCTTTGTTATTAAAAATGCCAAGCTTTGATATTTCCTTCTCTTATCTAAAGAATTATCCAGGTTTTTGCATTTTGCTAATACAAACAGACCAACTAATAATTCTTATAAACCAATAAAAAAGTTAAAATTAATAAAGTTGTCTTACAATTTAAGTAACTTTCAATGTTACTCATACTAATTATATTAAAATCTAATATTATATTAATTATTAGTCTCACCTACTACCTTTATTAATTATGGGCATACATGAAAAAAATAATTAATGCACTTTGGAAATAAGTAAGTATCTTATAAAAAAGATCAAATATAAATACTAGTTGATGTCTTATAATATAGACCAAAATAGTACTCCCTCTAGTCTTAATTATAAGAGCTAGTTTATTTTTATTTTTTTCTTTAAACTTATTAATTTGACTAATAAACTGATATATAATCTAAAAATACACAACATATGAAATAATTAAGTAATTTATTTAGTTTCCTTAATCTTTCTAAAAAAAGTCAATTAATTTTTATAATTAAGACCCCGAGGTAGTATTTATTATTATTGGGAGGAAAGCATGCCACACGGTTTGAAAGGTGAAAGTGAAACAAGTAATGAAATGAAGGCGTGGGGTGCAGTACAGAGTGAATAGAAAGAGCTTGTGAGCGGAGTGAAAAGACAAAAAAGGGCGTTGGGGGACAAAGGATACAAGGCAGCCGGGGGAAGCCTGTCTAAAAAATCTTCAAGCAATCACGTGGTGCCATGGGCTTTTTTACTCTCAGCCAAAACATACGGGGAAACGAGAAAGCAGAGTCAACTCAGTTGATTCCTCATCGCTGCAGAATCCCCAAAACTCAATTGTGGTTAACTCTTTTTATATATTTACTCCTGTTAAACATCATCATATCCGGTTTGACCTATAGGCTTTTATATATATATATTTTTAAAAAAAATTAAAATATTTTCAACATTTATTTTTAAAAAACAGACATTAAAGACATTGAAATTAGGGAAAATTCTAAATAAATACCATTTAAATTTGTAAAACCTCCGGAAAGTTGTTGAATTTGTAAAAAGACGGGAGGCACAAAGGACCTGCGATGGATATGCAAATTCGAGGTCAAATTACCTTTTTACTCTTAGTATTAAATAAAAAATAAAATACCCCCACCGACGGCCACCACCACCATCGCCGGCTGGCGGGGGTGGCCGGTGGTGGGGGTATTTTATTATTTATTTATTTATTTAACACTAAGGGTAAAAAAGTAATTTGACCCGAATTTACATATTCCTCATAGGTTCTTTGTACTTCTCAATCTTTTTACAAATTCAACAGACTTTTAGGAGTTTTGCAAATTCAAATGGTGTTTATTTGAAATTTTCCCTTGAAATTATGACTTTCAACATTCAACATCCGTTCTTTAAAAATCAATGTTAAAAATCACTTTTAATGTATGTTAAAAAACGGATATAGATAAAAAAAAATTATAACATCACTCATAGAGACGTTTTTCTGAAAATAATCATAAAAAGGGAAAAAAAAAAAAAAACAGACATTAAATGTGTTTTCTATAAAAATACTTATTTATATATTATTGGCGAGAGTAATAGAGATAATTTAGAAAAAAAAATTGATATATATAAATGGATCTTACATTTAATTCTATAGTGAAGAGCGAATGAATAATTATCTTACAGCCCAGGCAAAAATGCCAGACGTCTTTACAACCTAATACCCTCTTGCTTAGGAAACCTATATAGTGTTGAGATAGACAATGCCACTTAAACCTTCCACATGAGTAATCATTCATCTTTATTATGACCCTTTCATGTCATATTGTCATTTATTGGATCGAGTGTGAATAATTTTTTTCTTCTTCTATTAAATTTTTTACATGAATATACAATTTTACTCTCCATTTATTATTATATCGACTTTAATATCATATAATATAATGTTTATTAAATAGGAATAAAATTAAAAATTTATTAAATTTTAATGCTAATGATTAAAAAAGTTTATTGTTTTTAATATATATTACTCCCTCCAGTCCTAATTATAAAACCAAATTATTTTTTTTGGAGAAATTAAGGAAGTTAATTAAATTACTTTGGAGTATTTTTTTATTTTTCTTCAAACTAATTAGTTTGACTAATAAACTAATATATAATCTAAAGATACATAATATATGATATGATTAAGTAACTTATTTAGCTTCTTTAATTTTTCCAAACTCTCCAAAACTAAGCTAACCTGATATTATAATTAGGACAGGAGGTAGTAGTATAAAACACATCGGAAAAGTAACTTATAAAAAAGAGGATAGGAGTAATAAAATTTGGTACGGCAATTGGAGCATATCCAAAGAAGGAGGATCCAGCAGCTGGGTGCTGCTGCAACAAGATGCATGAAATTTTTTTCTCCGTACAAGTCAGGTGTCCTTCTTCCCTTGAGCACCCAAAATACCTCCCCCTCAAGCCAATAGGTAATAATAAGTTAATAACACAAACAACCACACTAAATTTTTTGAACCAGCATATGTTAGAGACAACGAGCACTGATCAGACCGTTAACTTTTAGCGCAAACAGAGAATAAATCGCCACTTGATTCCATCCAGTAGCTGATAGATCACACCGTTAAGAAACATCCTATTGGGAAGAATATTCCGTTAAGGGCCCCAAGGCTGCCATTACAAATCGAAATCTACAACTTGCACCATGCATTATCTAAACCAACCACACAAATATTCTTCTTCACTTGGAGTTTAATTATTGAAGCAAATGAGTCATTCTTGTGGGCAAGAGACGGAGCTGACGAACATAGAGACTGGTCATCATGATGAAGAAGATAAAATGAGAGTTCTATATGAAGCTTCATATAAAGGCTGTGTTTCAACCTTGAATTCATTGCTTCAAGAAGACCCAGGATTGTTGTACAAAATTAGCTCACAAACTATCTTCATAGAAACTCCCTTGCACATATCAACTTCCCATGGCCACCTCGAGTTCACAAAAACACTCCTTTCGCGCAAGACAGAACTTGCCCTTGAGAGAAACTCTTCACAAAGCACACCTCTTCACTTAGCTTCTGCAGAAGGCCACATCGACATTGTGAAGCAGCTGTTGGAAGCTCGTGAGGAGGTGTGCTTAGTTGGTGACCAAGAAGGCAGAATTCCCTTGCACTATGCAGTTATAAGAGGTAGAAAAGATGTTGTGTTGGAGCTTGTTAGAGCAAAGCCAGAGTCTTTGAAGATCCTTGATGACATGGGGAAAACTATTTTCCACTTATGTGTGACGTACAACCAGTTAGAGATCTTGAAAGATTTGGTTAAATTGGAAACTCATGGCACCCACGAGCTCCTGATTAAGGGAGACTTGGATGGCAAGAACACCATTCTCCATTTGGCTATCATGTTAAAACAAGTTGAGGTACTTTTTCACTCAGTTGGATATAGGACACCGTTTAAGTAGTAATGGGTATTAAGTTTTAGTGGTTTAGATGTGTTAGGTTGACGCTTATATCGAAATGCTTTTAGTTGAACTTAAGTGATTTATGTATGTGTTAGGTTGATCTTACTATCAAAATTATTTAAGTCAATTTGATAACCTCCTCAATTTTATATACCTTTGATTTAATTTAATTTCCAACTAATCGATGGTACTCATAATATGTTCTAATATTCCTTCTACTCTGTTTTTCCAACATTTTCATTCATTCTTTTCGCCCACGTATCCATTTTTTAGTCCTATAGCTCTCAAATGACTCTTGATTCTATATTGAATTTCACTAATATAGTTGTATATTTGTATTTCTATCAAAATGACTTAAATCAGTATAGGACTTATCTCAACTTTATATATCTTTGATTCAATGTCTAACTAATCTATGTAAGACTTGTATTTTCTAATAATGAGCCTATATGTCCACTTGCTGATTTTTTAGACTGTGAGGTACCTCATTTCAAATCCAATAAGATCAGAAGCATCGAGCTTGAAGAACGACATGGGTTATACTGCCGCCGACATTGTCGAGCGAATTCCACGGGACTCCAGGAGCCTCGAAATACAAGCAATACTAATGCAGCAGTGTGGCATCAATTTTGAGAATTTTGGGAAAGTCGCTGCAGCTAGAGAAGAAGGAGGAGGAGGACGAGGAGACAGACCATCATATTTGAATTTATTGCGAAACTTGTTTTATGGTGATGGTGACTGGGTATCAAAAATGAGAGTAAATCTAAGTCTGGTGCCTACTATAGTCGCAACCATTACATTTCAAGCTGCAGTTAATCCTCCAGGAGGAGTCATTCAACAAAACGTATTAAATTTAGATGATGACAATATGATCTTCACTTCCCGTACTAGTTATGATAAATCCTTCAATGAAGGACCGCTCGGTTGCTTCCAGTACAAGGAAAAAGATGGTTCTGTGTATGATGAACTATGTCCCGGGGATGCCATACTTTCTCATACGCAGACAGATGATTTCAACAGATTCATGATTTTTAATACCATATCTTTTGTTGCGTCTCTCATTCTTGCCTTCTTGCTTCTCAGCGGAATCCCTCTCAGAAGTAGATCTATGATGTGGGTGCTCAATTTAGGCATGCTTTCTAATCTCTCATTCCTATTAAATGCCTATTTCGCAAGCATCAATCTTGTCACTCCAAATCAAGGCTTGGGTCACGTCTTTGACAGACACATACCGGTCATCACTTGGACTTTTAATGTTCTCTGTATGGTTGTTGCTGCCTGCATTGTGGTGATGCGGCTGGTGGGACCCCATAAGAAACGCAACACGAGTCGATAAGCTATTTAGAGATGGTTAAGGTCTCAATCAAATGCTGTATCTTAGGGTTTATATTATTTCACCAACTTTTCGATTGGTATTATGTTACTGTTAATTTTCTTGGTGTGTGAACTTAAATATTTAATTAATGAATGGCGTGTGGTTTATTATGTTTTCAGTACTAACATCCCACTTTCAGCCGTCTCATCGTTATTTGTATTTAATGCTTCAAGTTTTCAAGCTCGTCCTTCTTGCTTGCTCGGAGAGAGCTTGTAAACAAGGTTATAGTTCCAAGGTTATTACATTTTTTCTTAATTGTTTTAGGTTTTTCATAATTGTTTCTTAAAAGTTAATAATGTTTTAGGTTTTTCTAAATTGTCGTAAAATATACTAAAAGTGCCTTATAGGTAGAAACAGTAGAATAACTAATATATGAAAATCCTTTTTATTTCCTTTTCAAAACCTTGGAAATACACCACTTGCTAATATGTTTGACTCGCAGACCAAATTTGAATGGAAGTTAATGATATTTACATTATTCTTTATGAAAATTTATGACAACTTGCGATTACCCAGTGTGATGCTCATATTCTTTTATTTTTTATTTTGAAACTCTATCTATAAATAATCCATATACTTTGAACAGTGGAAGTTTTCGGACAGGATTTCTTGGGGGCTATCTGGGTCATTCCTCTAATTACAACTTTACTTTATTATTTGGCTACTGAAGAAAAAGATTTAAAAAAAATTGAAAGAATGAAAAATCAAGCCTCAAAATATTATGATGTCATAGTGCCTAATATGAAAGAGAGAAAACGAAAAGAAAAAGAAAAAGGTGAAAGCCTATCTGGCCATTCTCAAGTCATGTGCTTCACCTTTTACTTGAAGAGGACGTGATGTTAATTCCATTAACTCCTGGAGGATGCCTGGATATAGTCTTGAAGGACCAGCTAGCCTGCCGCTACTAGTCATTTTCTAGTTTGTTGTATTCAGGGTTAGGCTTTTGTCTTCACCCTTTTTCACTTTCAAGCTTCGGCTTGCCTGGACTTATAAAAAAGAAAAAAGAAAAAAAAGAAATGCAAACACTGGCCCCTCATGTATCGATGTCTCTAAGTCGCTTTGTGCAAGTGACTAATCTCTTCTAAAACATGGTCTACAGTTGAGTTAGTTCTTGCTTCTACATATATAGTTGGCATTGTTAAATAAGTTATGCTGCAAATTTCCCCTTCCACTTAAGAGCATTGAGTGCCTCGACTATTATTTATGTTAACTTTGACCATTAGTTAACTAAAGATATTAAGCTAATAGGTCCAAGTGTTATCCATGTTTTTTTTAAAGGTAAGATGTAAATTTATCCATAAATTTTTTACTTAAGAGTGCTTGGCATCCAAAAGTTTTTTATGCGTTCAATGTCACTTCGAAGTTTTCAAATTCTAGCAATATTGTCTCAGTCAATATTATCTAAACTAAGTTTGTGATAGGGCAAAACTTTAAGCCTATAAACTCCGTAAGTATACGGGTCGTATCAAGGAATAAAGTGATAAGAAAAGTATCATTCCCACGAGGACTTAGTATCACAACTTCGTTGAGCATTAATTTCACAATTTCGTTTAAGTTAAGAAAACCAAATTTAATTTAATTTAGAGAAAAGAAATTAAAACTAAAATTAAAACAAACTAACCACACACTAATGAACGAGCAACCTAGAGTCACTAATCCCTTATTTGATTCTTAGATTTTATTCCCACCAAATTAATTTTGACTTAACTTAATCGCCTAATCTAGAGTATTAATGTTTATAAGTGCCTCGTCGGTCCACTTATACACCTACCTCAAATAATTATGCAATGTCTCACAAATTAATTAAGGTGCAATTCAAATCAGGCTCACTCTAATTTGACTATGTGGAGCTTCTAGGTATATGTCTATCCTAGACGCAAATTAGATTAAAACCTAACTTCACGTTAAATTTAAACCTAATTCCACATTATTTATTCCCATGGTCAATTTAGGATTCCCTTTTTCAAGTCCAACCCTAAATCCCCATAACATGCTCAATGGTGGCCACTCACTAAGCAATAGCAATAAACACAGGATTAAATAAACTGGAATAAAATTAAGCAAAACCAATCATGGGAATAATCTCTAAAACCCAAACAAGTTCATAGGTCCTCTAGGTTGCAAAACCAACTAGCCACACATGGCTTTATTCAAATCCATAACAAAAAGAAATTAAAAGAATTTAGGTTCAAAGAATAAAAGAGAGAGGGGAAAGAAAGATTCTCCGTTGCCTCCACAGCCCTTCCGTCCTTCCATGGAGATGATGAAGAGAACCGAAACGCTCAGCCTCTACTCCTCGCTTCCTTGTTCCTTCTCGTTTTGTGTCTCCCGATCTCCTCTTCTCTTCCTTCTTCTTGTCTCGCCTCCCTATTTATAATTTAGGTCTTGGGTCACTGATTTTCCTTTTCTTATTACAAAGATATCTTATATCTTGTAATTTACTCCACCAGATCACGCAATTGATTTTGTTTCTATTTTTCTTGCGGGAGACCACTAAGTTTGACTGATCGCATATCCTTTTAATTGCTCTTTCTACTTCTTTCCAAATCAGCTAATATTCCTGCAAAATATAATAGGAAATAAGTAGATTTTATGTTGATTTATTCTTTGATCCTAAGTTTGATTCAATGATGAAAAGTCAATAAAAGATAATTAAATAGGTATATAACATCAATAATTCCAATCAATTCTCTTAAAATATACACCCATTTAATCATAAAATATACACTTATCGTTTGTCTATTAGTTGACAAAATATATTGATATCATGACATATCCACCGTCATCCACTTCATTTTTATATAGGTCGATTTATAAACAAGGGATTTTTTCTTTTTTTTAAAAGCCTCCAAAGACAAATAGAGTGGGAATCGTGGGGCAGTTTGGCCCCTACGGGTTGGCCCTTCAAGGGCTAGGGGTAAGAAAAACTTTTGTTTTTCAAAGCCTGGCCCAAGAGCACCAGGGCCAAAGCCGGTCCTACAAGGCCCGAAAGTTACTATTTCAAATTTTAACTATTTTTCCTCTGTTTTTTTCTAAAGAAATATAATTAGTAAATTACAATAATTAAAGTTCTCATTTTGTCAACATTAATATCCAAACAATACAAATTATCCAATAAATAAACACATCCATTAATTCATAATCAAAAGCAAACTATTGTCTACAAATAACTCACATAAACATAAGAAGCATATTACTAAGCAACATTAATATAATGACTATCATTATCATCTTCTTCCCCACTATCGTCAATTTCAAAGACATTTGATTATACTTTACTTTGAGTAGTAGGCTTTACTTCATGAGTACGGATATCATTAATTTCTTCTTCCGTATCATGAACACATCCATAATCTTTATCGCAACAAATAATCAACAAAATCATAAAATCAAAGTATGGTTATTATGTATTTATGTATTTGTACTTAAATGGATAAATATCTCTATAACAAATACAAAATACATATAAATTAGTAAATTACCATTATATGTAAATCGTGTTAGTTTTCTATATATTTTAATGATAACGACAATTGTAAACTCATATTGAAGTTTGTCTTTGGTAAGTTGAAAAACTTATCGTCAAAGACAAACTCGAGTTTATGATGCAAAACTCGAGTTTGGACTTGACAGAGAGTAGCTCAAATTTTATGAACCAAGCCAAGACTCCAGTTTGTGGCATATAGAGAGCACTATAAGTTTTTCAAGTTAAGGCAAACTCGAGTTGATGTTTAGAAACTCAAGTTTGTGTTGGATAGAGAGTTTCCAATATTTTTGAACTAAGCCAAACTCTAGTTTGTGCTTGACAGAGAGTTCTCAAGTTTTCCTTGATTTCAAGGAAACTCGAGTGTATGTTTGTTAACTCGAGTTCATAACAATCGAGAGTTTTGCTCCATTCTCGAACTTGAGAAAACCCCAGCTTTGTTTTATAAACTCAAGTTTGCATTTGGCAAAAAGTTTGCAAAGTTTTCGCTCTTTTGAGGAAACTCAAGTTTGGTCTATCAAACTCGAGTTTGGATCATACAGAGAGAGCATATCATATTTCTGAAGTTTTGGAAACTCCAGTTTACCTTTGAAAACTCCAGTTTTCACCATTCAAAGAGTTTTCCATTTTCCCAAATGTTTATGGAAACTCGAGTTTAGTTTTGATAACTCAAGTTTGGACCAAGCAAAGAGCTTTGCTCTATTTTGTGATTCGAAAACTCCTTTCTATATTTGAAAACTCCAATTTTAAGCTTTTGGACTTAAATGTATCTTTTATTATAAAATTCCAAAACTCGAGTTAGTCACTAATAAACTCGAAGTTTTGCTCCTATTCAAAACATGCTTCAAAGACCAAATCGTGACATTCTTTTTTGGATGAAGTAAACTCGAGTTTAGTATGTAAACTCTTGTTTAGGCTTCTGAAGGAAAGTTGTAAACTCCAGTTTAAAAGAACAAACTCGAGTTTGTGTCGTCCAATTTGAAAATCAAATTGCTCGAATTTATGAAATCTTCATGTTTGATCAAGATACTTCTTATCATCACTCCTTACTATTCGTAACTATGTTTAATCAGTTTGTTAGTGAGTTTCAGATGATTTAAAGAGTAATTAATGAAAATTCAACTTAAAGCAAAAAGTGACGTCGGCGTATTTATTGCAAAGTCCAAAAATCTTGCATCCTTTTGGACAATCATTCTCTACACATTGCAAAGGGATTAATGTTTTCTTTCCATATCAAGAAACTACTCTTCCAACGGATTTAATTCAAGGGAAGTCAACCATAAATCTCTCAGGCACTTGAATTAACAGAAGATTGGAGAGAGAAGAGACCAAAGTGCTCCTATGACTAGACCAATGTTCCTAACAGTTACATTGATCAATCCAATGGTCATTTAATGCTCTCTTCATATATAAGGAGTAGCATTCAAGTCTTCTCAACAACCAATCTACAGAAAACAAAAAGCATTCAAGTTTACCAACTACTCTTTCTGTTTTCTACTTGTAAAATATCTTTTGATACATTTGTACTTCAGTAATTATCTTTGTGAGAGTTTTATTTATTGAAATCGTTTATTGTAATACCTCGGACTTTGGATCCTGAAAATTGAGAATAAGCCTAAGTTAGGCAGACTACTAAGCCCGGTTTAGGAAGTATGACATTTCCTGGACAAATAGAGATCCTCTACGTTTTTGAGGAAAATAGAAAGAGAAGGAGACACTGGAGAGCCAGTGTAATGATCACATTGGGACACTTGTCACTTCAGGGGTAAAAGAGTAAAAGCAAGGGCGAAATGGTCAATTCTTCATCCTTCCAATTTTGAATTTCGTTTACCATAAGAGATAAGATAAAACTAGGTCATTTAAGTCATACTCAGGCCCAAACTCGGAATGCGGGCTCTATAGGCGATTGACCGACAGGAACGGGACCGATAGAGACCAATTAGGGGTTCCTTTGGACTGAGTAGGTCAAGTGTGGGGCCACTCCATGAAGTTTGTATAATGGCACATGGGAGTGTCTATTCCAAAGGGAAAAGTCTGAAAAAGATAACGAAAAGTGCAAGGGGACCACCCGTTGGCGCGGGACCCACGGACCAAGTGGATCTAAACCGGATCGGCAAAGTGAGGAAAAAGGGAATTAAATACCAAAGACCCAATGTGTGAGGCCCCTCAGGCATCATACACTCCCTTTAATCATTGAAAATATTTACTTGGAAGAAAGAAAGAAAAGTCGGTGTAAAAGTCGAACCGCAGGTCCCACATTTGGAGAACAGGGGCAAAATGGGAATAAATGGGTAAAGATTTATTTGGGCAGACATGTGGGCCCAAAATGGTGCCACATGTGTCCATCTGGGGAGGCAAAAACGTGGGGAAAGTTTGGTAATTAATAAATAAATTTGGGCCAAAATCGCAATTTTCAAAAGTTTCGGGCCAAATGCGTAATTTTCCCAAAAGTAGAAAATATCATGATATTTTTGGAGAGCTATGAGCCACTTGGAAGCTAACTGAAGCCCCTGGAAAATTCTAGATTTTTCTTGGAGAAAAAGTAAAAAAAGTCGGGTCCTAATTATTACACGGAAGTCAGAAAATTACGCCAGTTAATTCCAGTTCAACTGGATCAAAATCACCTTTATTAAAAAGGTGTTTTAACCTCTTTTTTCACCTTAGCCACGAAATTTCCAGAGAACCCAAGAAAAACCCATCAGCCACCATAGTTAGGGATCCAAGCTCAAGCTTCCAAGTTCATTCACCTCTTCCGATTCCGTGTAACCCGACAACTTCTTCTCTTGAGTTCTTATGAAAAGAAAATTCGTGCAAATGGTAGAAGCTTGGTTTTGGGGTTGGATTTTTGCATTTTAAGGTCACCATAGGCTCTGGAATGAGGTTTGGTATAGGGTATAGCTATGGTTAAAGTTTCCGAAGTCGAAACACCGAAAACCCCATGAGAAGGCTTGCTACCAGCTTCAGTGAATCTGGGAAGTGACCATTCTAACGCGTTTTTAGGGGGGATAAATAAACTCGATTTAAGTTGAAATTTTTCATACAGAAACTAGACATCTGGGGCATGAGTTTATATATATAATATGATGGATTTGGATAAGATTTACTAGGTGAAATAAATTGTTGAAAAAGAAGCTAGGACAGTGACGCGAATCCGGACCAGAGGAGATAAAACAAACAATACGCCAAAATATTTATACTTTCAGTGTCTAAGTATATTTTTTCTTGTAAAATAGACTTATTAAAGGTTGAATGGCACTGTTTTCACATCAATATGATTTTTGTGGAATTTATGAAAAATCCCTGAAGTTAGGACAAAAACAGTGAATTTTTGGAAATTGCATGTGGGCTCGGTTTTAGCAAAAAAAAAATAATGTAAGGGCATTTTTGTAAATACTGAAAAAGGTGTACTTTAATGTTTTAGGTCAAACGGGTACTTTTAGAAAGGCCACAGAGCAAAAAGTTAGTAAAAATAGTATTCACCACACCAGGTAGTAATCTCTTTACTCCGGCACTCTTATGTGTTTGATGTATGTATTTGCTTGCCATATGTGTGTTTTTGTACTGTTTTGCCAAATATGCATACAGAACACGTTTGTGATGTGTCCCTAGCGCTGAGGGTGCCTGCCGGGGTCTGCTTATGTGGCGACTCAACGGAAATGGGTGATGCCTGCCGGGGTTTGCTTGCGTGGCAACTCAACAGATTCGAGCTTGTGATTCCGGTAATTCCGAGGCCTGCCTTAGTAAGGCGGCTCGACGGTGCGAAGACGTGTTGTGGTATTTATGTTTCTGTTTGCATATTGTGGTATATTTGGCATGCTTCTCTATGTTTGTATACATACATGGTTGCATACATACACATCACACATTTAGTGCATGAGTATTGATGGTTACTCTGGGGGCCAATATCGGACTCCAGAAGCTTTTGTAGTTGCAGGGAAGCGTGCCTAATATAGAAGACCCTTTTTGGAAAGGTATGGCTTGGCAGTGCAGTGAAGAATAGGGAATGCCCTATTACATTTTGTACTTTACATTTGGAAGACTATATATATTATTTCGGTATTTATTTTGGATAACTATACCCTTAACCCTTCGAGGACTTTCACTTTATGTTTGTTCTACTTTTACCAGTACAATAGATTGTCCAAACCGATTAAAATTCTCAGTTGCGCTCACTCTGATACGTGTTAAATGAACCTAATAATGAAGGAAAGGTAGCTAAGTAAAGGAATCCCTCTAACCCGCCACCTTAAAGGGCGAGGCCAATAGGGGTGTAACATTTATTGTAAGAATCTCAAGTCAAGGGGGCTTGGAGATTGGGTATATCAGTTTGCAACTTATAAAGGGGAGTGTATCCTAGTGAGAGGATAACTTTTGAGTACAGAGTGTGTAACTGATTCTGAGTGATAGTGAAAATCTGGACGCAGGTCAGTGTTGAGATCGAACCAGTATAAATCTTGCTATGTCTTGCTTCTTCTTCCCTTACTTTATTCTACTCTGTTTCATAGCACTTTAAGAAGAATTTTTAAAATCCCCAATTTACCCCCTCTTAGTGATTTGCTTCATTTACATTTGGTATCAGAGCTAGGTCTTCTCCTAAGAGCTTAACATCTCGAGAAGGATCAATATGGACAGTATTCTACCTGATGGAGGTTCGATCAACAAACCACCGGGTTTCAGCGACGAACATTACTCATTCTGGAAGGCTTCAGAGTCTTCGTTTTGGCCACTGAGTATGGTATGTGGAGAGTGTTCAAAAGAGGAGACTACACACCATCAGTTCTCGAAAATGGTCTTAGAATTCCAAAACTTGAAGAAGACTATGACGAAAATGATAGAAGATAAGTCACTCTCAATAGCAAAGCTATTGTTATGCTTCAAAGTGCACTAAGTCAAAGTGAATATTTTCGCATCTGCACTTTGACATCTGCAAAAGCTATGTGGGATGCCTTGGAGATTGCTCATGAAGGAACAACTGGAATCGAGGAGAATTGTGTAAATACCCTCATGACTGAGTACGATTTACTTCGTATGAAGTCTAGGGAATCCATTGGCGAATTCCAACTCAGATTCACTCATCTGATCAACCAATTTGCTGCTTTGGATAAACACTATGATCAATCTGTCCAAATAAGGAAAATTCTAAATGTCCTCAACAAGGAATGGGAAGCCAAAGTCACCGCAATTGAAGAAGCTCGTGGAGAACCAATGGCTTTAGTAGCATCTCTATTTGGAAGCCTTTCTAAATATGAAGGAAAGATCAAGTTCGAAAGGGACTTGATGAGATAAATGGCAAGAACAAAGGAGTTGCCCTCAAAGCTGTCAAAGAAGCAAAGGAATCAGATGATGATGAAGATGAAGAAGACGAAGATGAAAAAGGGATCATAGGGACCAATTAGGGGCTTTATTTTGAATTAAATGAAACAAATGTGGGGCCACATAGGAAGGTAGGATGGCGCCACATATGTATGTTTAATCAGGGGAAAATATCTAAAAAGTTGAAGAAAAGTATAAAAGGAAGCACCCTTTTAACCAGCGGTGCACAACAAGGATCAATGGATAAAAGCCTGGACTGGATAAATTGAAAAAGGTGGAGAAAAGTGAGGGATCAGATTTGGTGGGGCCCATATGGCGCCACCTACCCCCTGGACATATCTGGAATTATCCAGAATTTTGGAGAGGAAATAAGCCAATAATTAAGATACAAGCTTTTAACCAGCGGATAAAATGGTGTTATGAGCCAAAACAGGTAATTTTAGCATTTTAAAAAGTAAAAATCTGCTAAGTATGGAGGGGGAGGTGCCACATGGCCCTGTTCTAGAGTTCCCTGGAATTATATGGAATTACTTGGAGATAAAGCCAAAAGTTAGATCCAAGTTATTAACTAATGGACAAAAACATACATCAAATATTCCAGACTGCCCAGATCCCTCTTAGCTATTTTAAAAGGCATTAAAATTTTCATTTTTGGCCCTAAGGAGGCGTGACTAGTAGAGGGAAGAGGAAGCATCAGCCAAGTCTCCAAACCCTAAAGGAAGAGCCAAACTACCAAACCAACCTCTGATTTCAGGTAAACACCGAAAACTCAACTCTTTGAAGTTCAAGTTGAGATTTTCGTCCATGGTGTTAGGGCTTGGTGTTATAATCTAATTTTGGAGTTTTTGAGGGTTCCAATGAGTCTAAAACATGATTTTGTATGGGATTAAGTCATTGTTGAAGTTTCCAAACTCAAAATCACCCAAAACCTTAAGAACAAGCTTGCTGCCAGTTTCTGAAAATTTGGGCAGCGAAGCTTCGACCTTGCTTTAAAAATAGTAAATGAAGTCAGTTTGAGCTGAAATTTTATAGGAAAAAATTAGACATCCTGAGATTCACCTTTATGTATAGTTTTATGTCTTTTTGATTTTTCTACTAGGAGAAATAAATTGGTAAATTTTGTTCAAAAAGCAACAGGGTATTTCTGACCAGAAGATAGAAATTTGGATACACGCCAAAATTTGAACACTTTTGGACTTTGGAAATATTTTTACTGTAAATTAGACATACCAATGGTTTAGATGGCACTGATTTTGTACAAAAATTATTTTTGTAGCATTTATTAAAAATATTTGAAGTTGGGCCAGATTCACTAGATTTTCTAGGAAAATTGCATAAGGCTCGGATTTAATAAGAAATGTAAGGTATTTTTCGTAAATGTTGAAAATAAGGCATTTTGGTGTTATTTGGGGCTAAAGCATACTTTGGAAGTGATCAGACACCTTAAAATTTTAAGATAACGCATATCCCACCAAGTAGTAATTGCTTTACTCAAGTACTTTTATGTGTTTTGATGTATGTTTGTCTTGCCATGTTTGTTTCACTACTACATAAATTGGTTTTAACGTCCCTAATTGGCGTCCTATTATTAAAAAAGGAAGTAAAACAAAACGTGGTGGCATTTTTGTAATTAGCAGGTGATTTTGGAGTCTAATTTTATTTCTTAAATGCCAAAAGTGTAGCTCGGGCGCCAAAAGCAAGCGAAAAGGAGTCTAAATCGAGAACTAGACTCCCTAGGTCGAAAAAAACAAACCATTTGGAGTCTAAGTCTATTAATTAGACTCGCTAGATTAGAATTTGGAGTCTAAGTTTTAGAATTAGACTCCTTAGGCCATCCCAAAAAGACCCATTCCCGCAGGCCATCGATTCTCATTCTCTCATTCTCAACCCTGGTCCGCTTGCCCTCACTCCGCCGTTGCTCCATCGTCCCCCTCTCCACCGTAGGTCCTCCGATCTCCGTCTCTCCCGCGTATTCATTTCGGTTTTCCAATTCTCAACAGTCAAGTCGGCAAAAGGTACTCTCTTCTCTTCCAAATCTCCTAATCTAGGGTTCCTTCATTATTGATTCCGTTCGTTCCTTCAAATCAAGCGCAGGGGATTCTATCTCAACCCGTGGCCGTCGGAGCATACCGCCACTGAACAGCGAGAACAATGTAGGTCCGTTCGTTCTGGTCATTTGGGGTTTCTGTGTTTAATTCAATGTTTATATCATTTGAATCGAGTTCGCCCTTTCCGGTTTTAAAGCTCTTTTGCTAGTCGCCACAATGAATGAACAAGCGTCTGGGACTTGAAGTCACTGCATTCATTGTTTCTCTTTTCCTGAACAGATAATGGCATCCAGTCTAAACGGACTGACAGTTGGCGACTCGCTTCCTGATAATCTCCTGGAATCTCCAGCAAGGTCTGATAGCATGCTCTCTGTCAAGTAATTATCTGTATTGGCCTTATATCATTTACCAGGTTGGGATTTTATGCACAATCACTGGAATGGTTGGAGTTAGTTGTGTCGCATTTTGGCAGCCCTTTCTGAATACTAACGAGCTTTTGGACTATATTGTTCATGTGGTCATTATAGCGGTTCCTCCCATATTTTTTGATATCTTCTTGGCATCTTTTTTTTTATCTTTTTTTTGTTTTGTTTTGTTTTGTTTTTGGGGGGGGGGGGGGGGGGTGGGTTTTGGAATTTGTCTGAATAAACATCATGCTTTGTAGATTATAACATTTTTCATCTGGATCTCATCTAGTTTTATCCTATTTGCATTTAATACATTTCTGTAGCTTTTATTCATTAGTCATTCATGTATGAACTTTCAATATTGCATAAAAATCTGTACATTATTGTTCTAGCCTGTTTTCAAGTATGTTTTGTATTTTTATAAGTTGTGTGCATTGTTAAATAGTTTGTGTGTAGCATTAACTGAGGCAGCAGAAAGGTTGTAGATAAATTACATGAAGGAAACCTATATTTTCACCTAAAGCACATCCATTCACTGCCTTTCTCCTGAGAAAACTATCCTTGTAGACTCATGTGCCATAGAACCCTATTTAATATTGCCTCTGGGCCCTGGGGCTTAGGTTGACATAAAACATGAGAATTGACTCCCTGTTTATAGTATCCACAAGAAACTCTAATATAATCATTTAGATCATGAGGATTCCATTACTTTTAAGGTCAAACACTTCTTTGCGTGTGCCTAATGTTTTCCATTCCGTGGGTTCATTTGAGGTAAAAATGGGGACAAGTACGACTTGAACTCATCGCATGTTGTGTCTCAAACATTGCTACAGCCTTCTCCAAAAGGATTTGTGGAGCACATAGTAAGTTGTAATCTGAACAGGAATCAATGAAAAAGTCTGCTTTAGAAGGATGAATATGGAAGTATAATTGCTATATCAGTTATGGGTATATAGACATGAACAGAGTCTAGATATGGCAGGATATTGATTGAAAATGCAGTTTTTGTCTTTTCAAGTATGCTAAATGGGAATTTGGTTCAAACTCAGCACGCATGCAAATAGATTTGAGAATTATTTACATCAGGGGAGATAAGGAAGATATCAACGATCATTTATGTGTTTACATAAGTGAGCTTAAGAAGTGACAGGGGATCCGACTGGTTTGTTGGAATGTGAATGGATCTGAGCTAGCTGTGTTGCTTGGTATTGAGTAACATTCCCTTGCTTTTAAGCCCATAGTTCGGGCAACTTGTCATGCAGAGTGGCTTTAGTTTTTAGGCACGTTTGTTCGTGTGAAAACATATATGGTCACATTTGTCACAAGCATCTTTGTTTCACAATTAATACTTGAATATTTATCAATATTTTTAAATGTATGCTTGAAGAAAAAATTGTATTATTATCTTTCCTTCTTTTTTAACTTATGGTTGGCATTTCCTAACCTGTATATTTTAATTGTGTCCCCATATATGTTGCATTAAATCTGTTTGACCTTTTTCGGTTTATGGTTGAGTTGGATACAGTTTTCTAGAAAACATGACTTGGGGATTACCTTGATTTCTTGCATCAGCATTCAAAAAAGGAATCACTTTATCTTCCTTCTATATACGTCTTGCTATTTTCTCTCGATGGAAGTTGATTCTTTCTCATGGTGTCTACTTCTAACTGGTAAGCTAGACCAGTAGGCACCTCGTATGGAAAATGATAAGTTAGCAGCGCCAACTTTGAACTGGTACATCTTTTTGCGTGCAATGAATCTGTTTTACTTTGCAATCATCAGCAACTTTTTGCTTCTTTCCTTGACTCTTAAAATTTTGTAATTTAAATTCATCAGCAGAGATGAGATGTCTTTACAATATTCACCTATGTCAGAGGACTCAGATGAATCAAGGTATTGTGAGACTATGTAACATCTCGCTTTTTGAACACACATGTACCGTTGCTTTCTCTTCAATGAAGTACAATTTCCTATCTTTGAATATTCAACGCATAGGAGGAATTGATAGCACATGCTGACCCATACTCCATTATCATTATTTTATTATTAATTAATTTATTCTGCAACTACTGCAGACAAGCAACTACTTTTCCTTTCTTTATTTCATTCAATTCTTTATTCTCTTCGGACACACAGAACCTTTGTAACACCTCTTTCCTATTATCCATTCTCCTATTCCAGCCACATCTTTTATTCTATTCATTGTGGCCTTATCGAAAGCACAGAGAAAGAGATCAATCATTCCTTTATACGACGCACCCACATTCTCTTGTCGTTCTTGAAACTCTGCAAGTCTCTCTTGGATTTCTGCAGAAGGATTTTTATTATTATTCCACACTCATTCTCTTATTCGACAGCACAAAAGGAAGAAGGCAAAAGGAATTATACCCATGCTGCAATATTGGAGTTGCAGCAGACACCATCTCGGCCTTGACGCAAAGCTGAAGCACATTGCATTATCTTTAGTGTGGAGTACACATGTTTCATTCTTCATTCAGACACCTATACAAACACCTCGTATTTACCCTTCACTTCTCATTCATTTTCATTTACTTACTTCGACAGCTCCTCCATTCTTCTATTCGACAACACACTTGCTTCATCCATGAAACACCACGTATTCAAGTCTGTTAATGCAAGTCGACAGATAGCATTAGATCACAGCAAATGACCATTTGTTTTAAGTATCATACGACACCTCAACTTATTTCACTCTCCACTGCCTTATTGAAATTGAGAATCACAGTAGCACCCATACTCTACGGTTTCTCCTTTTCCTTCTGCATTCTCATCTTGTTACACTCCACCATTTTCCATTCACTTTCTATCAGTCAGAAACAGAAATGCAGAAGTTAGAGAAAAACGCTAAGTGAGAGGATGAGAGTGTGACAGTTACAGAAAGAGAGTGAGAGACCGAGAGCTAGGAACTGAAAGTACAGAGAACCGAGAACGTGAGGGAGCACCGGAGAAGGAGAATCGGAGGCAGAGAACACAAAACGTGAAGGAAGAAGGGAGTACCGAGTATTCACTTCGGTCAGTCACCTACGAAAGTGAGAACTTGGAAGAGACGAGACTGAGAACGAGATTGAAAGGGAGAGACGGAGAAGGCAAAGGAAGTTCTGAATATTGTAGCAAACTTGAGTTCGTACAAGGTAATCTTTCCCAACCTTGTTCTCTACGTTTGAAGCTCAAGTGTATAGGTTTCGATTCTGCATATGTCTCTGTTTTTTTGGAGTTGAAACAGAGAAGATTTTAGCATGTGTTTTCGTATGAAAAGCTTGGATAACCATAAGAACTACTATAGAATTAAAGAGGACTCATAAATGGTTGCATGCATAACAATGTTGGAGTTTTCTTCAAGTTCTGTAAAGTTTCTGCATGCACCGAAACTGAACATAGGTTTTTGCATTGATTCCACGTGCTATTATGGTTCTGGTTGGGAGCATCAACTGAACCTAAAATACTTATTTAGAAGTATTGAAGTTAAGTTTAAGAATCAGCAAGCTTAAGGAAGCCAAAATGAATTGTTGAACATAAAACAAGAAGTGCTGCCAATTCTGGAAAATGGAATTTTGCAGCAGAAACAGTGACCTTACAGCAAGGAAAAACCTGATTAGATGACCTTGTATGACCTTGAAATTTTGTGTACACTTAGTACACATAATAAGGTTTAGTAAGAGCCAAAGAACACTTAAAAAGAAGGTGTATACAAGGAATTACGAATTTTCTAAGTCAGACAAGAAATTCTGAAAAAATCCAGTTGCAGACTGAAGTTGTCTTCACAAATCAAAATTCTGGGAATGACTCAGTTATTATTTGAACCGCGGATTATTTTTACTATGAAATAGACTTACAGAACTTAGATTAGGAACTTGAACCACTTGATTCTGAGTTTCCTAGACCCAGATATGATTTTTCTAAGTTCCTAGAGAAATTGAAAGCTTAAATTCTGTCAAGTCTGAAAATAAAAACGTTTTTGAGCAAATTACAACTAGCCTTAACTTGGAATTTTTGAATAAGACTTGAAAGGCTAGATATCTAATTATGGGAAGAATATAGAATACATAATGAAGGATAACACTTGCATCAAATCTTGTCCTCAAGATTTTTAAATTCTAAAACAACCAATTCATGAAAACCATGGAAGCAAGATTTTTAAAGCAAGCACTAAAACAAACTTTCTCAGAAATCTTTTCCACCTTCCAAAAATGTAAGTAGCAAGGTAATTAATTTGGCAAAGATAAAACACAATAGAATGTCCCTCACAAGTCAAGTGTTTACACTCATTTCTCAAGATATTCTAGGGCTTGTGTTTCACTCAATTCCACCTATTGCAATTTATCTACCATAAGCTTGTTTATCATCTCAATCTCCACTATATATTATCCAATTGCACATTCAAATCAAAAGGACTTTCTCTAGGTTTTAATGATCAAGGGGAGGATAATGAAATGAGAGTGATCAAATGGTATGGGAGAATACTTTAATTAGTGCTAAGTAATTTAAAGGAATTCATGATGAAGAATGAACGAATACCCACCAAGAGAAAACAAACTCACTAACACCGTACATAAACAACATTTATTCTTTTGACCTCAATAATCTTTTTCTTTCTTTCTTCGATCTCTATTTTCTTTTTTTTTTTTTTCCTTTTTCTCTATTTTTTTTAAAAAAATATATATTCCTTTGTTACTACTTTCTATCTATTTTTTTCTTCTTTTCTTTCTTTCTTTCTTCTTCTTCTTCTTTTTTTTGTTTTTGGTTCTTTTTTTGTTTTTTTGTTTTTTTTTTGGTTTTTGCTTTTCACTATATACACATAGACTTCCTAACTCCTTCACTCTTTTAAATTGGTTCACTTAGCACTTACTAAAGTAACAAAAATGAATGAGGAAAAAGATATAAAAATTGCATATCTCAAACAAAGGGCTATTTATTCTATGCAAATTTCTTTTCTTTTTTTTCTTTAAAAAAAAAATAAAGGCTCAAATGTGGTAAACAAATGATTTTCATGTGATAAGGATGGACATTTGGCCGAACTAGCTATGAAATGAATGCCTAAATCATCTTTGTGCATGCAAAAGGATTTCAAATTTCAAAAGAGATTCAAGACAAGTTCTAGAGATGAAATCACAATAGGTGTACTCCCTCTTAGAAAGAAGAAAATTAAGGCTCAAATTCCTCACAGGTTCTTTGACATCCTAAAGTAAAGTATCCAAACCAAATCTTTACTTCTTTACTAACATTCAAAGAACATAGAATTAATTCCCAATCAAATTCACTTCTTTTATATGTTCAAATAAACCCGAGTTGTGACAATGCTCACGAATAAAATTCAAACTTCCATATGATTTTTTTTTCCAGAAAATTTGAGGACAAGAAAAGTCATGTACAATCAAGGATACCCTCACCCCCACACTTAAATGTCATATTGTCCTCAATGTGAACAAGTAACAAAAAGTAATGGAAGTGAAGAGCAACCATATATAAGTGTAAGGGTAACACCAATTTCAGAGATTTCAAATTTTCACTAATTAAACAGCTCAAGTGCTAACAGTCACTCAAATAGTCATCACATGCACATCCAACTAAGACCAGCACTCATTCCCAAGAAATATATCATCAACAATCCAATACAACAAATCAAAGAAAAGTAGAAGAAAACTCCCCTATTTGTCCGTGACTTGCGCTTTCAATCCTTGTTACCAAAGTGGATCACATCATCAAGGGCTATGAACAATCCTACAAAATCAAATAAAGCATCAAATCATACCTTGGGTTGCCTCCCAAAAAGTGCTAAGTTTAAAGTCTTTAGTTGGACTTCTCAAAACAAACCACTAATCATAAGTATCAAACACCATAATTACCTTGTCTTCATTCCTTTTCAAGCGACAAGGTTTCAAACACAAAAATTGATCATTCAAGTTAATGATTTGTACTTCCTCAATCATAGACAATCTTGGATTACAATCATTCACTGAATTCAAATTAAGCACATGCATATCCTTGAAAATAGATATAGGCACTTCCAAAAATTTAGAGCATCCAATAAAATCAACTTGACTCTCCTCAGTAAGAGTCAAAACATCCATAGAAGAATCATCGTTAACACCAATTGGGATATCCAAAACAATTTGATCACCAAAATCAGAATCCTTAGGCTCCATATTTGGAACCTCTTCTAGACACCCATTATTCTCATCTAAATCACTTTGAAGCTCACAATCACTTTCTACATTATCCATAGTCTCATGTAATTCCACATCTTCAACTTCCTCACAATAATCATTATCGCATAAGAAGTGGTCACCAAACTTGAGGAATTATCTTGCCCTATAGTCTCAAGAGTTGAAATAATTTGACTCGCATATACCCCCATATCTTGAACACTTGCCCCAATATCTTGGACACTTTACTCAACCCTTGTGATAAATTCCTTTTGCTCTCTACTAAATCTCTTTGATGCTTCTGCACACTCCTCAACTAATCTTTCTAAATTAGATTTTTCCTTGTACTCAATGGTTTGTTCTTCAACATATGGATAAAAGTAAAAAGGAGGTGTATTTTCATGAGAACAATGAAAATATGGATCCTCAAACTTTTGTTGCTCAAAACTTTCACTAGGACAAAATGAATGATCAAAATAAGCTTGGTCCCTAGCAAAATCATCCCTCACAAAATGACTAGTTGTACTATATAGACACTGCTCATATAAATGATTCCCTCCACAATAAACACAAGACATGCAAACATATTGAGAAGAATCAACATATGGAATACAACCATCGTTTATGCTCCTTTTATGTTGCCTATCATTCAAAGAATTTATAATAGCAATCAATCCATCTTGAATAGAAGACAAAGAATTCATCTCCTTCTCAACATTAAAACCGGTTGGTTGCCAATTGAAATCCATTTTTTAAAAAAAAAAAAAATTTCCTTTATAAAAAAAAATAAAACAAAATATTTACGAACTCAAACTTAAACTACTAATGCTCAATTCTAACCAAGAAAATTGTGGCACACAAGTCCCGCAACGCGCCAAAAACTTGATAGGGAAAAACTTTAAGCCTATAACTCCGCAAGTATACGGGCCGTACCAAGTAATAAAGTGATAAGAAAAGTATCGTTCCCACGAGGACTTGGTATCACAAATTTCGGTTAAGCATTAATTTTACAATTTCATTTAAGTTGAGCAAACCAAATTGAATTTAATTAAGAGAAAAGAAATTAAAATTAGAATTAAAATAAACAAACTATCACAATAATGAAATGAGCAACCCAGAGTCACTAATCCCTTATTAGCTTCATAAACCTTGATTTCACTAATTTAATTAGCCTTAATATCAATTTTGTTAATCTCGAGTATAAATAGCTATAAGTGCCTGTCGGTCCACTTACAACCCTCTCTTGAGATAATTTGTTATGTCTAACATAATTACACAAGAGGCAATAAAACTCGAATACACTCTTCAACAATTATATGGGGCCATTAGGTATATGTCTATCCTAATCGCAAATTAAATAGTAATCTAATCCCATATTACTTAATCTCAGAGCCTAATTAAAATCCCCTTCGTCAAGGTAAATCCTAATGCTCAAGATCATATTCAATGATGGCCAGTCACTAAATAGATAAATCCAGACAAGATTAAGTAACCAAAATTAATATCAAATTTAACTAAACAATGAAAATAAAGTTTAATTCACAAATAAGTTCATAGTTCCTCTAGGTTGCAAAACAACTAGCCACACATGGCTATACTAAAATCCATAAAAGAAATAAAATCTCAATTCAAGAAAGTAGTAAAAGAAAGGGCAAGGAGACTATAAATCTGTGGAGTATTCTTCTTATTGCTGCCACAAAAGAAGAAAACGCTTAATCGTTCCTAGTTCTTGCATCTCGTGCGTGCTGATCTTTTTCTCCGTGCTGTTCTGCGACTGCGCTGATATCTGCCTTGTTTTGCGCCTGTGCCGTCCTCCTTTCTTATTCGCTGCTTGTTCTCCTTTTTATTAGATTTAGGTCTCAGCCTCCCTTTTTAATAACTTGGGCCGTGGGGTTATATAATGGATTCCTTTATTTTCATTCCCGCGGGCCCATGACTCTCAATCCACAATATCTCTCATTCAAAATCTTTCTTTTGATTCATTCATTCTCTCCTTCCAATGTGCTGAATGCATTTTCTCTTGATTTTCAATGGTGGGACCCATTTGTCCATTCAATGCAAAACAATTGCTCTTGAATGCGTGTGCTCCTGATAAGAAGTAATATTATATAATAATAATAATAATAATATATTTATTTATTTATTTCCTAAACTCAAATCTAATTTTAAATTGAAATCCCTTAAATGATGTATCCAAATTGATTTCTCTTAAAATCTCAATAAAATCTCTTTGAATTAGTAATAATGACTTCTCAAATATATCAAAATATATCTCAAATCTATTAAAAATGAGAAGTCATCAATAACCAACTGAAGTGAACAAAAAGGATAAGCATTATGGGTCAGTTTAGTAAGCGTAATCTTAATATTGCTATTAAGATTAAATCGAGTAATGACCTATCTCCAAATATTATAGGATTGGATACTTGTGTTGGCCAAAAGATAAGCAGAGCAAGAAGAACTCTGGTGAGAATAAGAAGTCGTAAAGACATTCGGGTAGTAACTTTCTCTCACATACTCGTGTGCCTTTATATGCGTGTACATACCATTGTGATATTTGAATTGTGAAAATCTATCCTTATCGCCGGTTTAGTAGGGAGGTAGTGCCCTTAAATATGGGGTAACCTTGGATGCCATCCCGGTTAAGGCCGGTAGTGAAGTCCGATAAGAGAGTTTTTATGTAGAAGGGTGAAAGCCCATTTGAATATCCAGTGCTGTGCGTATGAGTCGTTAGGTTCTTGAATGAATTGTTCCAAAGGTCTTTGTGCGTATGAGCCAATAGGTTCTTGAATATTTTGTGAACTGCATATTTGAACATGAATCTTGAATTTATTTTGAATTATATATTTATTGCAATTGGTTGGCTACCATGTATGCGTGCATGCATCTTATGTGAGTGATTAACGTTACTACTGGGATTCGATTGAATCCCAGATGTTCCACAAAGTTCAGGACGAGACCATAACAGTGGACGTAGCTCTCGTGGTAAAGCAATGGATACAGGCAACTGACGGTGCTAAATCGAACCAAGATCTACTGTTAATTTTATGTACTATGTTTCAGTCTATTAAGGTTTCTGTAGTATTTGTATGAACCTTTTACGAATCTCGGTTATGTATCAGACTTAAATATCAGTATTACTATGCTGGAACTAGTTTATCCTTTAAGCTGTGCATTTATACTCTAGCGAATGTCGGTATACCGAAGGGGTGTGACAAACTACTACGAACAGCTGCTCATCCCAACCTGATACTCGTCCCACAACTCCCGTTTCACCATACCGTTACCAAAGGCCACTCAGTGCATTCTCTTCAGCACCTTCCTCTAGTTCAAATGCTTCACATGGCTCTACTGTGCCACAGCCTCGTCAACGAGGTTCAGACTCTGAGGGCCGGTTCCCATCATCTCCGAGTGATATATGCCACTTGAATTAGTTAGAGCTAATTGGTTGAAATGAATTGAAGTTAGCCAAGTTTGTTGTTACTACTTTGCTACTTCTATGTCCAACTCATCATGAACTATGTATCTTGGGATATTTGTTATATAAAGGTGCATGTATTCATTTACGTATAAGGTTAGTGAGCTAACCTTTTAGCACATAGCTAGGTGTTGATGTATGCAATTATCACATTCTGATGATTGTTTATGTAAGGATGTTTTTTGTAAGAAATTTGTGAGATAGTGAATATACAAAGCAATTATTTTTTTTAAAAAAAGAACACTTAAGGAGTCTAATTCTTATAATTAGACTCCTAAAGTGAGACTTAAGGAGTCTAAGTAATGGAATTAGACTCCTAAAGCGAGACTTAAGGAGTCTAAGTATTGGAATTAGACTCCTTAAGTCTCACTTTAGGAGTCTAATTCGACTATTAGACTCCTTAACTCGAGATCTCGAGAGTGTAATTGTGATGACTTAAGGAGTCTAAGTTCTGGAATTAGACTCCTTAAGTCATAACTTAAGGAGTCTAATTCGAACTTAGACTCCTTATATTAGGCGTCTAATTTTAAAATAGGACTCCTTAAGTTTTCCTTACTGCATGCGCCCCCCAGATATACGTCCCGCAGGAAAAAGACGTCAAAAGTACAAAAAATAGGACTCCGTATCCCTATTTTGTAGTAGTGTTTGTCTATATTCTTGTCAAATATGCATACGAGCTTGTGGGGATCGAGTCCCTACCTATGGTACTCCTGGCGCTGAGGATTGGTTTGGGGCCTGCCATATGTGGCGGCTCAACAGAGATAGATTTGTGATTTTGGTAAATTCGAGGCTTGGCTTGGTAAAGCAGCTCAATAGTACGAAGACAGATTGTTGTATATGTTTCGTTTGCATATATGGTATTTTGGTATATTATCCGTGATGTTAATGTGACATGGATGCATGCATACACTTTACACATTTAGCACATGAGTATTGACAGTTACTCTAGGGCCATTATCGGACTCCAGACGCTTCTGTAGATACAAGGGGTCGTGCTTGAAGTTTGAGGAACCTTTTTGAAGAGGTAGGGCATTACAGTGCAGCTGAAGAATAGAGGATGCCCTATTGTCTTTATATTTTGGAATGACTGTATATATTTTGTATCTATTTTGGATGACTGTACCCTTAATCCTCCAGGGACTTTTACTTTCTGTTTATTTTACTTTTACTAGTACAGTAGATTATTCAAACCGGTTAAAAATTCTATTGCGCTCACTCTAATTTAAGTTCAATGGATCTAATAATGAAGAAAAGATAACTAAATAAAGGAATCCCTCTAACCTGCCACCCGAAAGGGTGAGACCGGTAGGAGTGTAACACCAAGAGAGCAGGAAGGCCGTGGCCGCGGCTGCTTCATCAAAGGCTGTGGCATCGGAGGCTCAGAAAGCTGCCGATAAGCTTGTTAATGGAGTCGGTGAAATCCAGATATCCGATTGCACGTGCACTGGCATCCTCTGTTCACATCCTTTTTCGAGGGATATTCGGGTGAATTGTTTATTTGCAGGCATGTCATCCTTAGTTCAAGATTATATATGCACCTTTATGTACGTAGAGGAAAGGAAAAATTTTGCGATAGTTGACGTTTGCTAGGAACACAACATATATTAGTATCAATTAATCAGTTAATTTGATCGATTATATATCTTAAGGAGTAGGAAGATAAGCTTACCTAGTTAATTTGATACTTACTATGTTAATCTAATAAATGAACATGTGGGGGCTATTTTTGCAATGTTAATATTATGATTCATCTTTGACCAAAAACGGAAATTTTTCCAAAAAAAAAAAAATTATTATAAAAAAGAAAAATTATTATTTTGTTGGACATGTTTGATTTCCATGTTCATTCTGGTGAGTGATAGTTATAACTGGGACTGGAAGCATCCATTTAGGTTCCACAATTTCCTCATCTTGATAATACAGGTTTTCTGCGTTGCTCTTCACATTCCCAATCTCGCAACTCTTATTTTTAGCTTATTTTTTCTAGCTTGGGTGCACCTAGCTGAGCTACTGGGTCTGTAGGTTGGTCATTCTACCATGTTGCAATCTAGGAGGCACAGACGGGTACCGCTACAAAAAAAAGTTATTTTTTGTGACGGAAAATGATTTCTGTCATAAATTTCCCAAATTTGCGACGAAAACTTAAAATTTGCGACAGATTATTTTCCATCGCAAATTTTGAAGTTTGTGACAAAAAATGACTTCATTGCAAATTTCAAAATTTTGCGACAGAATTATGTTCCATTGTAAATTTCACACATTTGCGAGGGAGTTTATTTTTGTCGCAAAATTCATTTTATTAAAAAGTATATAAAAATTACGAAATAAAAAAAATTGTATATCATAAAAATATATAATAACAATCATAAAGAGTTTATATAGAGAAAACAAAATATAAATAATAATGTTGTGAACAATATGTACTAAAAAATATTCTAACAGCAACATTATGATCATCATCATCATTACCATCACTAGGATGGTCATCATCACCAGGACCCGACCTCGTACCCTTGTCTTTCATTAGGGACTGAAGTACAAGTTGCATGTCTCTCATCATCTGTTGTGTTTGATGCAGCTCATCTGCTTGCTGACTCATCTGCTCCCGTGTCTCTCTCAGTTGAGTTGCTTGCTCTTGCACCAAGAAAATGGGGATATATTACAAATTATGGGGAAAACATATGTAGTATTATTTTATCACAGTACAAACACACAATTACATCAAGGTTGTAGATTGTTACCTCAATTCCAGCAACTGATTGCAAGGAAAAAAAAAACAAGGGTTGAGATAAAATCACATAACTCAAGGTTGTGATTCAAGAGTCAAAAGTTTAAAAAAGGATTAACTTGGTTATATTGATTTTTAAAAAAATAACATTTAAATAAAAAAACATTAACCCTCTTGTAATAAGAACATTCATGTATAAACCATATTGCTCCACTTTTATAATTTAAAAAGAGTATGTTAATGTGAGTGTGAAATTGCTCCACTTTTATTACTTTAGGGGGCAAAATTGCATCACTTAAAATCTAAGAAAATATTTCAAGTTGTTTAGTGCACCTTAACCCAAAAACTTTTGGTACAAATTACATCTATAATTATATTCTCAAAAAAATTATCATTATATAAATTATATAAAATTATATTTCTTATTTTTTTTTTTTTTTTTTTTTTGTAACATGACTTTTAGTTTTCAAAAAAGAAATAATTAATATAATATTTTTTTCTCGGAATTAACTACCTATACTACCATTACTAAATAACACCAGTACATAAGGAAAGGGAATACAAAGAAAGGGAAAATTAGCAGAACATACATATTGAAGAGCAAAATAACACATTATTGAACACCTACAGTGAACGGCAAACATGTTGGAAGGAAAAAAAAATTGTTCATATTGCTAAATATCTTATACAATAATATCTTTATGTAGAATCAACCATTAGCCAAATGCAACGAACAAGACTAAATCATGGAGAAATGAAACTAGGTGAACTCAAAAACTTGGATATGAGAAACCCCACATAGAATGATCTCACAATTAAGGACGAGCATTAGGCGAATCTATGACGGGAGAGGAAGAGAGAAAAGGACATTACCTGGTTAGACGTCGCGACGTGGAGGTAAAGGACTGGAGATCGTGAGGAGGAGGAGGAGGAGGCGGAGGAAAGGACGAACCAAGGAGGAGGAGGAAAGGGCGAATCGACGAGGAGGCGCCAAGGAGGAAGTGGTGGCTGACCAAATCGAGGAGGAGGAGCAGCGGTGGACACGAGATGAGTGGAGGGAGAGGAGGACACGAAACAAATCTGCCTCTCCTCCAAATAATTGTGATTTGCGACGGAACTCGGTTCTATCACAAAAAGAAGCAATTTTGCAACGGAACATAGGTTCCATCGCAAAATGGAATTTGTTTGCGATGCAATCAAGGTTCCTCGCAAAAAAGAGCCAAAATTGGTGGCCAAATGGCCACCAATTTGCAACAACTTAGGTTCCATCGCAAAATGCAAGCATTTTTGCGATGGGACCGATTTCCATCACAAAAAATTTGCCTTTTGCAATGAAACCTAGATTTTGTCGCAAAATAGAGCCAAAACCGGAAGCCACAATTTTTCGCAAAAGGTCCATTTTTGCGACAGAACTTTTGTTCAGTCACAAAAGAGAGGGATTTGGCGCTGGTTTACGACGGATTTAAGATTCCATCGCAAAAGAAAGAAGTTTTGCAACGGAACCTTTTTTCAGTCACAAAACTTTGATGTTTTGCGACCCAAAAAAATGCCCGTCACAAAACTTCTTTTTTTGCAACAAATACCAAAATCTGTGACGGAAAAAATTCTATTGCAAATTCCATCGCTATTTGTATATTTTCTTGTAGTGTATGGCATGTGTTTACACACACACACGCATACCTATATTTATTGTATGGACCATTTAACACATGAAGATTTAAACAACAAAAAGGAAATAATCAAGTCTTATACAGACATTCATGTTAAATACTATTTGATAACAGATTATTATTAAAGCATAAAACAAATCAAAGCAAAGGTTTCAATTGAAATTGAAAGTCAATCTTCATCTCTATTCCAATTATTATTAAAGCATAAAACAAATCAAAGCAAAGAAATGCTCTGTGCTCTGCTGCATTAATTGTAGTTAATACTGTAATGATCGGCCTTATATTGATGCCCTTATTTGTTTCTTGCTGATAGATAGAGTCTCTATCAGTTACTTTTCATGGACATGATCTGATAGTTGATTCTGAATTGGAGCTAAATTATGGAAGGTGTGTTGTTGTCACTGATCTATCTTGAATTGGAATGCTATCATCTATGCATGCATAATTTTTTGTTACTCTTTCCAGGCGCTATGGGCTACTCGAATTAAATGGTCGTGGAAAGTCGACTCTCCTTACGGCATTAGGTTGTCGGGAGCTCCCTATTCCCAATCACATGGATATTCATCACCTTACTCGAGAAATTGAAGCTTCTGACATGTTTGCATTGCAGGCTGTCGTAGGCTGTCATGAAGAAAGGTTGAAATTGGAGAAACAAGATGAAATTTTGGCAGCACATGTGTGTGGATGTCTTTGAGCATTGAATTGAAACATAGAAATTTCCAACCTCTTTTCATGATTCTTTCCTTCCATTTTTTCTGTTTCTGTTTCTTGTTCTCCTTTTTTATTTTTTGGGGACGTTTGGATGGCATGCTAACTTATTAATGAATGGTTCTGTTTTTTTGTTTTAAATGCTCCAGGATGATGGAGGTGGTGAAAGTCTTGAACGTGTTTACGAAAGATTGGAAGCTATTGATGCATCAACTGCGGAAAAGCGTGCTGCTGAAATTTTACATGACCTTGGTTTTAACAAGCAGATGCAAGCAAAGAAGGCACGTGATTTTTCTGGTGGTTGGAGAATGAGGATAGCTTTAGCACGTGGTCTGTTCATGAACCCAACCATTCTTTTACTTGACGAACCAAGTAATCATTTAGGTATTTGGCTTGCACGCATCTTTATTTATGACTAATTTAGTGTTGTTGATGTGGGATCTGCAATGCACTGAATGAGCATGTGATGCGTGTCTTTGTTGACATTGTTGATTTTAAATGAAGCATCTTTTGATTTTGATGCCTCACAGAGTCAAGGCATTATCATTATTGGTTGGAAGGGTATAGATATATCTATATATATATATGCTTGTTGTAAATATATCTGTTATTTGAATGTTGTCTCGGCCAGTTGTTTGTATTTTGGCTTTCTTCTTTGAATCGTTTTCTTGCTGCATATTGTGTTCATTTCGGTAGCGACAAGCTGCTGGGCGACGGAGACAGACTAAACACCGAAACCGATAACGTTTCAAATTTTCCCTCCCCTGACGCTGCGGTTAAAACGACAGGAAGTTGCTTGGGAAGGCCAATTGGGTTGGGTCCCAACCAATTGCTTGGATGGACGAGGAGGAGCTCCGATATGAATCGAGATACAGATTTCAGTCACTAGTTCTAGCTTGGCTTGTTTTGATCTTTTGGGAGTGAGAGACGCGTCTCTGATTCTGCTCCTCCGAGTGGGTGGAGGAGTGCGAGAGAAGCGTTGACCGAGGCTTCTAGAAATCAGAGGCTGTTGAAGTGCAGAAATTGGCAGAGGAAGCAGAGGTGGTTGTTGGCTTTGCCGATAATGGTGACTAGAGACCGATAATGACAGAGAATGCGAATGAGGATGTAAGATAACCCATAGACATCTGAATTCTCTGATGATGAGATGGAAAGCAAAAGATGAGAGAGGGGGCAAGGGATCAGCTGACATGACAATGAGTTGTTTATTGAGTGTCACATCAAAGTGCCATGTAGGAGTTTCGGTTTTGTTTAACTGTGAAACTTAACCTCGGTTAACTCAAGAGCAACATTATTACGTTTTTAGAGTGCTATGTAGGAGTTTTGGTCAAACAAAACGGTCAAACTTAATCTCTGTTAACTCATGGGCAACATTGCTACGTTTTTAGACTCCCGAGTTAACATTAAAACCAAAAAAACTTTCAGGACAATATTGCTTCTGAGTGTGTACTTCTAAGATGGATTTGCTACTTAACCTAATATCAAAAACTATACATTTATACATGGGATATAAATATAAGTAGTTCAAAAGTAGGAGGTTGATTTGCAATGAAACTGAGACGCTATATATTCACTTACTTATTGAGCTACAGTATATATAACTTTTTAAACATTCCTTAGATTTCTTTTCTTGAAATGTCCTAATCCACAAAAGAAAAGTTTATAACTACAGGCAATTCAAGACCATATTCAACTCAATATAAAATTATAATTATCCCTAGCCTCAAAGTATACTTTAATGAATCAAGGCATTAACCCCCCTTCTTTTTACAACGTCTCGTAGCAACAGGAAATAGGTAAGAAAAAAGAGGGCTTTCACACTCCAACATAAGCTTCATTGTCACCCCCAGAGATACAGCGGACTAGAAGTGGAAGGAGAGACAAGACTAGCTGCTACCCGCACACACAAGATGGCGTCGACAAGAAGAGTAACGAGAGAGACAACAACTTGAAATCCTGAGCAGAGAAAGAAGGCAATTGCAACCCTCACTAACGCTTGTGCAGACACCAGCAACAACTTGAAAGTCTGAGAAGAATGACGGAAGGTAAGTAAGTTAGAGGTGATTATACTATCGGAGTCCGAATACTTGCATCCTTTAATTTAATCAAATTAATCAATTAAAAACGTCCTACGTTAAAAACTAGATGGGTATATTATGAAACATGTTAGAGGTGATTACAACAAGGATAGGAGGAAGCATTCATTTTCTAAATGGAAAAATAATTTGAAACATCACAGGCGATAGTGGACAGATATTAATTAATTATGCAAGGAAAAGGGAGAGAATATTAAAATGGATGGAATGTACTACTAGTGTTGAAGATAGTTTAGTCTAAATTTTTGCTTATTAGCTTGCAAGAGAGACGACATGGACATCTAAGTGTCAACAACAGATAATGACATTCGAGAATTGGTTTAACGCCCCAAATATATAGTTCCACCCAGAAAAGTTTAACATATAGTTTAACATAGAAGATTTGGTATATCTCGACTTTCATTGGTCCCATTGAGCAAAGCTTTTGTAAGCCTATCTATATAAGTATCGTATAAACGAACCATGAAGCCATGCACGCGAGAGAAATGAGAACTTCAAGTGATAGTGACAAAATGAGATCTTTATTACAATGCATCACTTGTACAGATAAGTAGTTGCTTCAAGTGTTTTTCTTTTTCAATTTAATCAAGGGACACTAATCCATTTTGAGCCTTAGGTCTGTTTGGTTCGACGGAGGGAAGGGGAAGGGAAGGATTTTAATGGAGGGGAGGGGATAGGAGGGATTTTAATATTACCTTGTTTGGATTGATCGAAGGAAGGGGAGGGAAATAATTTTAATATTACCTTATTTGGTTTAGGAGGGGAAGGGAGGGAGATTTTTTCATACTGGCAAGTTTACCCTTATGTTATAAAAGGGATTTTAAATAGGTAAAAAATGTTACAATCGCTGATTTAATCTTACATCAGATACTTTTATGGTTAAAGTACAAAATGATAATCTATAACACACACAATTAAAATATAATCAAATGTAAAGATAATAAAACCAAACACTGTCATTTACCAAAATAAGAAGTCCATCTTGCCAAAATATAAATGGTGGCATCAAATTCCATCACACCGGATTAGTCGGGGGCAAAGCTCCGGTGAACCGGGTGGGCAACCAAAAAAAAAAAAAAAAAAAAAAAAAAAAAAAAAAAAAAAAAAGCCATCACAAAGCAAATTAAATTATGTAAGATGACATCAAAGGCCATCCATCATAGGCAAAATAAAATATCTTCAAATCTATTTTCTAAGCAAATGAGCTAATTTAACCACCGAAAACCATTTTCATAATTAATAACTTGCTTGCGGATATTACAAATATTGTCTGGATCCTCGTCGTCATCAAGACCTTGAAGCGAGTGATGGGGATTGTTTTTTGGTTTCTAAGAAGCATGTGGGTTCATATCAAGACTGCATATATAATCCACTGTCACACCAATTTTAAAGGGGATCACGTCTTAACCTCTGCACTTAATAATGTTCAAATTGTTTTCTCCATATCTCCTACTTATATATAGGAAAGCTCGTTCATTATATTCACCAAAGCCACCAGCCAAGGATGGCTTCTCTCTTCCTTCTCCATCATCTTCTTCTTCATGTTTATTCTTTCGCTTGTGATGCCCTCCATAGCGAAACTAACTAAAAACGAAATCAAACTGATATGCCTCCAAGCCAGAGACCCTCCATTCTGCTTTCGGACCCTCAAGTCGGATCCTCATGTGGACATATCCAACATTCAAACCCTAGCAAGAATGATCAATAAGGCTCATAATTACGCGAGGAAGACCTACAATGAGATCGATCGATTCGATCATCGCGATCACCGGCAATTGTAGCGTGAGCGAGAAGTACCAGTTATTTGCTGAGAAGTACAAGGAAGCCATGGCTGAACTTGCTGGTGCAAAGCAAAACTTGGCGTCTAGTTATTACCAGAAAGTTAGACTTGAAGCCGTTTCGGCGAAGCTGAGAGCGAGAACTTGTGAAGAAGCTGTGGAGAAAAGTTGGAAAGGTACTATAATGCCTATCAGAGATAATAATAGAGATTTTATGAATCTTTGCAACATCATCTGGTTCATCGAGTGAAAAGGGGACTTAGGGTATTTTTGGAATAACAGAAAAAAGACAGGGGCATCTTAGTCCACTGTTACACTAATTTTTATAATCCCTCCAAATCCGTCCGATTTGGGGGGTGACGTTTTTTAAGGGAGAGAGGGGAAATATTTAAGAAAATTTCCCTTCCCTCCTAAAAAATATCATCAGCCAAATGAGGGGAGGAGGCTAAAATCCTCGTATCCTCCCCCTCCTCCAATCCCCTCAAACCAAATAGACCCTTAGAGTGCAAATGGTTTTTACTTTTCCAACAAATACACCAAATGGTTTTGATTCAGTTGCTTCAAGTTTTTGACAAAGCATGCTTGGTTCGTGATGTAGAGGCAAGAATTCCGCTAGACTTGCAGCTATGGGAGCAAGAAGAATGGGGGTTATGAGAGAGTTGACCGAAGCGAATCCTGAATGTCTGAGTTAATATATTTTCCATGGAAGCATGTTGTAATAAAAATAAAAAACAGCATATCTGTGAGATGTGCCTTCCAATGATTATATTTTATTGCTTTTGTAAATTATGCCATTTTATACAATGCAAAAAGCACTTTTTCTAAGAAAAACTTGTATGTTGTAGAAAGACTTGTATAGGCACTGACATTTACCAAGTGCTATTTCAATACATTCCAGGTTTAATATGAATTATTCAAAGACAAACAATATTATAAAGAGCCCCTTTTGTGAAATATGTGATCTGATGCGTCTCCCGATGATTATATTTTATTGCTTTTGCAAATCATATCTAGCATAACAAACTATAGCTTCTTTTTTGTTGTTGTCTAAACTGTGAGTTATCCCATTTCAATTCCAAAGATAAGATCAGAAGCATCAAACTTAAAGAACGACGTGGGTTATACTGCCCCCATATAGTTGATCGAATTCCCAAGGTCTCCAAGAGCTATGAAATACAAGTTATATTGATGATGGAGTCTGAAACCAAATGTGGAGGGAGAGAAAGCATTGGTGTTGCTCGCGAAGAAGATGAAGTGGTGATTGTGGTCGAGAAACGTGTCAAAAAGTATAGGCAAATGGCTTATCTTGAAGTATTACAGTCAGACTTTTATAATTTTTGTTGTAATCATTTGAAATTGACACAAGTACCTAAGTTATTTTTAATTTAAGTTTTGCATAATTATAACTGGGGTTGCAGGCGCTAGCCATTTATATATGGTAGGGGTTACTTGGATGAATTGGAGAAGTTGCCACAAAGGACAAACTTTACAAGTCACTAATTAATTAATACTCGGCCTATATATAATATTATATATATTGATGGGAATGCATTACATTTATTGACTTTCATTTGTCCCATTGTCTAAAGCTTTTGTAAGCCTATTGTTATAGTCAAATATGAGGCGCTCAATAAGAGGTAACCAATATAACACAGATGTGTTGACACAATATTTAGGTTTGGAGGCATAAGAGGCCTACCAACCTAAATCCTAACCTATACTTTATAAATAGAGGCTAACCCTAAGGTACATAGATTCTACTCTCTCTCATTTTGCAATACTCGCTACACTGTGTACACACCCGACTCCTTAGGCGAAAGCCCTTCATGTTTGTGTATAGTGATCATCTATTCCCATAGGTACCTCATCCATGGATACCTACCTAGGAGAGAGCTATTCGATCCTATATCAATATCTTACTTCAATGAGGAATTCTTACTTCAAAACATTGGTACGGTCGGTGGGGAATCGGTGAATTTCTGATTCCCGCGACCAGTAGTCAATGATTCCAATTCTCAACTGCGAAACGAACAATGATAGAGTTCTAATATACATGAACCTGCGATGGGGTAGCAGATTTTGAAGATTCCCAAGATCCACCGTTGGTGTTTGCTTCTCAACGTTTCTCACAAAAATTCAATGAATTCGCTTGCTCAAAGAATTAGGTTTTCTAACCCTAAAACTCTTTGATTCAGCATTTCAAGTGACAAATTTTTGCCGTACTGCGCTTTCGGCGACGAACTCTGATTCTTCCTGTACTTTGATTTGGGCGACCGATTCTTAGGATCCGCCGAGAAATACAATCTTTGCCTTGTTTTGGTTCTGATCGACCGTGGAGTGTGTGCTGCAAGTCTTGGCGCTGATAATATATATATTTTCCTGCCATTGAAAGACTGGTGCGATTTTTACTCTCGTTCGTACACTTGTTGCTGTTGACGGGACTGTGAAGCCTATTACGTTGAAGGAGAGTGGTTTCCTTCACTTGTAGCCACGCATTGGGTTCCTCAAAGCATCATGTGACGAAGCAATGTTCTTGGATGGAGGATGCTGCCTCAAGATGCTGAGATGCCGAGATATATCCAGGGTTGATGCCGAAATGGAGATTTGATGCTGCCTCGTGATGCCGAGATAATCATTCGGAGTCCGGGAGAGTTTACAACTTGAAATCCGGGATCATAATTTGAAGTCCGGGAGTATAATTGGAAATCTGGGATTATAAGTTGAAGTCCGGGAGAGTTTAACTCTAATTAATAATATTTGGAGAAATCTGCCATGCGTATATGATGTTCAATGCTCAAGGTCCTTCAAAAAATTCTAGTATCCTTGCCATCCTCAGTGGCAATTCATTTGACAATAAACAAAAGTTGAAGCTGGGATGTCTGGTAGTGTTAAAGATATATGTGCATGGCCTTACTTGCAAGATCTGTGTACATCTTTGACGTTGGAGGCAATGATTATGCTGATCCTTTCTTGGCCAACTCAAGTAACGTAGTTCTTCCTCATCCTACACAACAAATTGGGGATAGTTTCTGGGTATTAATTTGGGCACCCACTCATCTGTGTTCTGGTTAATATCTGGTTAATACTAATCTCTCTTCTGACTACTGGTGATATTTCCTGAGTTCTACTGATCATTGGTGATAATTTCTGAATTTTGGTTGATAATATTTACTTGATTGCTACTCTGGTTCAAGATTCGCTTTTTCAGCTGCTTCACACGTGTGACAAAGTAGTATCTTCAAGATTCTTGTCCAGGAGTAATAGCAAAATCAGGTAGTTTTGTCACCCTGCGGAGTAACGTCTGTGGCAATTAAATTAAATGAGGTTCTCCTCATGGCTTCCAGGTTCTAGTCCACTTTTGAAATTTAATGTTACTTTTGTACCCAGTCATTGCATTTGAGTTTCTTGGGAAATGAAATCTGACAGGAATGCTTATTTCTCGTTTGCTTCACCCTTCCTCTTCTTTTGCATACGTACATGCTTATGTTCATGAGGAAAACTAACAGCTGTGTCTCCCACTTTCTTGTGTCAATACATCATGGACAGGTGCTATTTAAATTTCTTCTATGGATCTACTCTTGATTCCTTAGATTGGAATTTAGATTTTTCAGCAATTTTTCAGCAGCTCACCAATAACAATGTCACTGCTGCTGGGATACCTTGTTTTAATGATATGAGTTTTCATCACAAGTTTATGGCTATGAGGATGATACTACTAATAGGAAGGACACCACCAATAATGGCAATTCAGCTGAAGTTTCTGCCGAGAAAACTATTCTTGCACCCTCCGCTGCTGCCAATGAAAATTTTAATCTTGATAGCATGAAAGTGGATGTTGGGAGTTTGACAGGGGCCACTCATGAGTTAAGATCTTTGTCGTGTAAGCTTGCTGGCCTTTGTTTAAAGGATATTGATCCTCAAGCTGATTTAGTTTTCATCGGGCAGCAAGCATTCAAAAACAATCCACAGCAAGGAATTCTCAATCCTGATGATATTGATGAGTCATTTGAAAACTTCCCATATTATACAATTGATTCTACAAAAAGTGTTTTAGCTGCTTCTATGTACATTCATTTGAAGCAAAATGATTGTATAAAGTTTGTTTGGCTCTGCAATCATTATGAATGTCATGAGCTCTCGTTTATCTTTAGAAACTGGCTGTCAGGTACAAGCCCAGGTTATTAAGATGGGTTTTTCTAGTATGGCTCTTGGTAAACCAGCAATGATCCCATAAATATGTTTTGATGAAGGAAACTCGCTCAGAGTCTCGTGGCTGTCATGGGTTTTTCCTTATTTGCGGATATTTAATAGATTGCACGCAAAATTATGGGCGCTCACATGCATCATGATGGCTACTGGTGGAACACGGATTTATTACTCAATCAAAATATGTTAAAGGTGTTTGTGAAAGTGTTTGTCAAAGGTGCTGATGCATCAATGTTTAATGTGATTGATAAATCACCAAGTATGGACATAATACTTGCAACTGGAACCCACCTTCACAACTATTCTTCTCTCGGTTTGAGAACCCTTGTTATCGAGGTGCGGGAATTAAATCCTTCAGAATTTGAGCAATGGCACTTCAAACGGCTTGATGGGCAGTGACATTTTATTTGATCCCCAAACATTGGATCCGGCAAAATTCATTTTAAATATTATATGGATGGAGGGGAAACATATAGATTTTAATTCTCTTGAGTTGTTGTTCTTGATATTAGCAAAGCCTGTCTTGAAGAATGCCAAAGATTGATTTCTTGAAACTATTTCTATTTGAAGTGTTTCAGAAAAATAAGGTGGTCTAGACTCCAGACTTTGACCATTAGATTTATCAACAAAATAAATTACAACTGTATGGTAAAGCATCCCGAGGTCAATTTCAAATATCTCCTGAAGCCCATGATACTGATAATAGAATTTCAAATGATGTACAAAACAATTCTAATAAAGTCCTGGTTGGTAAAGCAACAAAAATTGCTGCTGCTGTTTCTGCACTTGTTTGTTGGTGCAATTACTGATGCCAATTTGATTTTGGGATGAGTTATTTCTGATTATTTTCCTTCCATCTTTGGGCCAAATGAGGATCAACCTCTCGATGTCAAGTCTACAAGAGAAGAATTTGAGAAGCTTGCTGGACAAATAAATGCTTACCGAAAGAATCAGGATCCATCTGCAAAATACATGACGGTGGAAGAGATTGTTGGAAATGGGAGGTATGGACAGATAAAGGAAAATAATTTTATTATGAGACAACAACAAAAAATATACAACAGTATTTCTCTCACACACACAAAGTAATTCTCACACAAAATAACTTTCTAATATTCTTCTCTAAGTGCTACAGCACTTCTTTGCTATCTCTCTATTTCTCTCTTTTTTCTAAACTTCTCAAGTCTCACGGACACACACAGTTACAATATAGCACACACATATTTATAGAATAGCTAAACCGCCTATGCATATTATTTTATTAATTTCCATGCCGCCTTAAATGCTTCTTCATTGCATCTTGTAGCTTCAGGATGTTCCATATTTTCCAACCTATATTAGCCGTCATTTTTGACTTTTCTACATACTTCATGTTGCTTCTTCTTTATTCATTGCTGATTCTTCATCATTTCTTTTGCTTCACACGTGGAGTCTTCAACTTAGTTCTGCTGCTTCTATTTCCTTCATAGCTAGCTGTAGTTGTTGACCTTATCCATTTTATTCAAATCACTTTACAACTCATCAATAGCTTCCATAATAATCCTGCCACATAAATCTTGATTGGGCGGTGAAGAATTAATGAGGAGAGAAATAAATGTTAAATTGAGTTTGTATTCTATCAGAGATTGCACTTAGTTTTGTGAATGTTGCTAATAAGACTGTGTCGTCCAAAAAGGCAGTGGACTGAAATAAAGGGCCATGATACAAAAAATCATGTGACCTCAACATGCTGGTGCTATTGCTAGATCGTTGGTGGAGAAAGCAAGATCTTGCTGTATCTCTTCTTTCTACATATGCAGATAGACTGTGGTCCAAGCCTATCAACTAAGGATCTCTCAATGATTCTACTTGTTGACATGGGAAAAGTTAAGTATCCAACTTACAATTGCATAATATCATAATCAATTTTCTCTAATTGCAATGGCTTGCTTGTGTATGAAAAGGCGGACCTGGTTAAACTGAATCTAGTTAAAATCCGGGATCCGTGTAAATTTTTGCGGCAAAGGAGAAAAGACGGACTGCTTAAATTGAATCTAGTTAAAATCCGAGCTCTGTAGAAATAACGGTTAAAATGTGATCCCTTTGGACATGGTAAAGCCAAAATAACGGTTAAAACATTATCCCTTTGGACACGGTAAAGCCAAAATAACGGTTAAAATGTGCTCCTTTTAGGACGCGGTAAAGCCGAAATAACGGTTAAAACGTGCTCCCCTTGGGACATGGTAAAGCCAGAAAGCCCTTGTGGCCATGATGCATCAAAACTTGGGATAACGAAGCGAACCGTCACGATGACCCTGATCAAGTCGAACTGTCTAGAGTTTGGTTGCGACACTGAATCTAAACATGTGGCAGGTTGCTCTTACTTTGAATTAAATTCTGGTAAACCACACTAGGGCGTTTAGTTCATGGGTGGTCTCAGACATATATTTTGCACAATAAATTTTTGACTCTGGCCCAGTCATTGAAGGCGGACCCGATTAAACTAAATCTAGTTAAAATATGGGATCATGTAAAGTTTTGAAGGCGGACCCGGTTAAACTGAACCTAGTTAAAATTTGGGATTCGTGTAAAGTTTTGAAGGCGGACCTAGTTAAACTGAATCTAGTTAAAATCTGGGATCCGTGTAAAGTTTTGAAGGTGGACTCGGTTAAACTGAATCAAGTTAAAAGCCAAGTTCCGTGTGGAGATCCAGGTTAAACTATAAGTGCATCCCGGCAGGCCTGAGATCTGAACTATCGGGCTGGGGGGCAACAGAGTGGACAATGAGTTGTTTGTGGAGAAGCATGTTGTCAATAACCGGGGTTAATGCAAACCAGAACAGAAATTAAACTCAGACAAGCATTAGAAATGAGCAAGTTGAACGATTTGCGCAAACTTGTAAGTATTTGCTATTGATTGTGATTTGCTTACATATTATTAAATGCAGGAATATAGACCAGGTAATTATCCATATAAGTCTCATATATAAACGAATCATTATGCCATGTACTTAAGAGAAATGAAACTCTTCGGAATGATAAGTTCAAGTGATACTAACAAAATGAGAGATCTTTACGAGGCATCGCTCAGAGGGGACATGTCCATTTTGAACTCATTATTGCAGAAAAACCCGTTAATTCTTTTCAAGATATCAAGAAGTGACTTCACTGAAACTCCATTACACATATCAGCGTTGCTAGGTCATGCTGACTTCACAAAGGCCCTTCTCATACTCAGCCCCAAACTTGCGACTGAGATGGACTCTTGTCGAAGCATAGCCCTCCATTTGGCTTCTGCAGAGGGCCACGTCCACATTGTTAAGGAGTTGCTTCAAGTCTTTGACGAACCATGCTTGGTTCGTGATGAAGAATGAAGAATTCCTCTACACTATGCAGCCATGAGAGGACGAATCAAGGTTGTGAGAGAGTTGATAGAAGCGAAGCCAGAGTCTCTGAGTCATCGTGTCAATGGAAAAACTATTTTTCACTTGTGTGTAAAGTAGAACCATCTGGGGACCCTCCAAGCTTTGGTGGAATTGGAGCACGTGGTTAACAGCGATGTTATCAACTTCACAAGCTTTGATAACGCCGGCAACACTGTTCTTCACTTAGCTATATCATGTTAAAGCGACCAGAGGTACATATTATTAATGCTTATTTCACGGGTCAGTGACTTCTAGCTAGCGACTGCTGGCCACGGCAGTGGTTTCTTGGCATGGATCTGTATGTTTTATTCCCTTATTTTCTCAATAATTTCTCTAATCACTTTGATCGATTAGAATATGTCAATTTTATCTTTTAGTCTGCCCTTTTTATAAAAGCCTGAAATTTAAATTATGTTGGTCGTTGTCATAAGAGCCTAACAAGTGTTGTCGGATCATTTTATGAGTTTTTTTTTTTCCATGTTACCCTTCTTTAATTATATATGCTGCATTGATTTTTTTAAAAAAATTTATTCCAGACATACTTAATGCTTTAAACTAATTTTAAATTTTTTTTTAAATCGTGTGATTGAATTATCAGGCTCTTATAAAAAGGAGAGGAGAGAATACTAGTTATTATATCAACTACATTTCAGATTTTTTATATCTCAGTGAACTCGATTCTTGCCCATATCAATCCTACCTAGCTAGGCAATACACTGACTCGTTTTCTTTTTTTCTTGGTTAATTTAGACCATGAGGTACATCCTTTTAAGAGAAGCTGCAAAATTAAATCAGAGTGAGATGAGTCTAACAGACAACATGGAAAACTCCAAAAGCTTGCAGTCGCAAGTCAGTTTTTTGAAATCTTGCCCTAGAAGTAATGAAAAGATCCCAACAGAAAATCACCCACCACCACCATCGGCGATATTTACTCCTCCAAAGAAGTTCGATTGGCGGGAAGAGATGAGACGGAATTTAAGTCTAATAGCTACAGTTATTGTAACATCCCAATTTTCGGAAGCGATTTCAAAATAGTTTGATCAGAGTAGAGCATCGGAAGTATTTAAATTGAAGAGTAACTGATAAACATCCACTGTATTGTATATATTTGCTTCCATAGTGATACAAAAATTTCGAATGACTACAATGTTAAGTACATATCAAAAGAACTTTCTCCTGCCAGTCCCTATGCCTGCTGCTTACCCTTGTCCTCGATCTCGTTCACTCCGGATCCTGAAACTATAGTAAGAGCGAGGTTCAATACCCATTGAACCTCGGTAACGTTTAACCTAATGCTTATGTATGAGAAAATATGTATGATGATATTCATAACATTACAAAGATTAACCAATACATAGCACACACAGATGTAAGGTTACAACAATACATAAGCACACAGCAGATGTAATGTCAATCACAACAACAGCACATGCACAGTCAACCATGTTTGCACCAACCAGTGCCATGACAGCTCCTCGTGTCCTCAGCGCTAGGAAAACTCAACGGCATTACCAAGACTGTAACCCGTATAAATAAAGCTGAATGTATAAACAGTGAACTAAGGCAGAGTCTTAGACACGGTGCATGACCCAAGACAAAGTCTTGTCCATGACTCTATGAAATAGTCTATCACATATAAGCATACAATAAGCATCAGAGTTAGTGTTAAGACGCGCGAACGTACCTTTCACCGTGTAATGGCCACATGTCTGACCTTTGAACCCAACCCCAGACATCCCGGATATCCTAACATATCACCATAGTACTTAGAATAATATCCTAAGGGATATTTTCACCTCTATTCACCTCTATACCCTTGGTGGGTTTTTTATTTACAATTTTGCCCTTACATTTATTTAAAAACGTAGTGCAGTATTTTCTGGGCAGATTTTTCGGTAACTTTGAAAAATCATAATTAAATCTAAAAAAAATAGAAACGAGGATCCGTAAAATTATTTGGACTCCTTAGGATGTCTATTTTTAAGTAAAAATACTCAATTCTTCCCAGATTACACGAGTCACTCCCAGTTTTAAAGTTTTGAGTCTCTGCCAAGAATTTTTCCAGAAATTCGTAGCCCAACTTTGAGAATTTTTATCTCACTGTAAAAAACTCATTTTAACATGTTATTGGCATATTTGAAAAGCCCTATATGTCTAATTTAACCATGAATTTTCCCAGAATTTTGTGACTTTATTTTCAACATGAAATATTGGCATTTTTATCACTGATTTCAGAACCTCCTACCCAATGAATTTTCGCGAGCTTCGCTACTTTGCTCATAGTTTTCCAGAAATTTTGCTATACCAAGTGGCTCATCTAATTTTCGAAATATCACTATTTTTTACTATAAAAACATGATATTAAAATTACTCTAGCATATTTAAAATGAAAGCTACTTCTAACTATGAATTTAAGAACTAAAACTTAAAGAACTTAAAGCTAGAGCTAGAGAACTTACCAAGAACTTGGCTCCTTCTTCTCCAAGACTCTCACTCTCACTTTCCTCTATGTTTCAGTTCCTATGCTTGTGAATTGGTGAGAAAATATGAAGCATATGGCTTGCTATTTATAGGAAAATGATATGGCAATTGGGTAAATATTTGCAACTTTACTCTTCTTGTGTATGAACCCTTGGATCTAAACTTAGTAAAGAAGTTTTAATCTCATCCATCCATGTGATTAGAAGACCCTAACTTAATCTCTAAGTTTTGCTTTTTGAGAATTAATTTACTTTAATGAAATCTATTTTTGGTTGCTTGATCGATTACCAATACTTTTAAATTCCGAGTATGCTTTTTGATTAGTAGTTGGATATCCAGATTTATGGTCTAATTAGATTCCCCTGGTTGTACTAAGCTTATTCTTCAACGTTTGCAAAAATAACCTTTACTAGGCTTACTTTCGAGGTTAAATTATGTGGGTTCAAGATAAGTCCTTATATTTTCTCCGGGTTCCTACTTCTTCACAACTATTTAGATTTGTATAAATTCTCACTTTATTTTTTGTTTTGAGTTTTTACGTGTACATCGAGATATTTACTTGGATTTCAAATTAATATTGAATTAAGTTTATTTTTCTCTCTCACTCACTAGACTCACAACATTAGCACTCACAACACTCTCTCTTTCTTACACATACATACACACACAACTCTCCCTCTCTCCTTCATCAATTTTGCAATTAATGAACCCATGTGTTTGATTCAAATAATATCTAGATATTATGAGCTCAAACTCCTCCTATTGGTATGGATTAAGCTTATTTATTAATTAAGGCCATTAGATTACACTTTATTAAATCAAATCTTGGCCTTTTATTTTCCAATCTCTCATTGGCCCAATTAATTTCATGAGGATTAAGAATATTTTCTTGATTTATCATTGGTCAATTCAATTTCACAAGGATTTGGCTTTATGAGGCTTGATTAAAGCCTTTGGATTTAGTTTTATCAAATTTAATCTTAGCCCTCCATACCTAATCTTAATTAGCATCCCTAATAAAGTAGTTAAGTGTAATTGTCAAAATATGATTGGTTCTAAGATTAATTAGAAACCACTTCTATGCTAATCCTAGCCCTTCACTAGCCCTTGTTTCTTAATTAAGGTAATCCATCATTAATTAGGCCTTTAACATATGCCACTAAACTAATTGTGAATGTTTATGAAATAATTCAATTAACATAGATTGAATTATCCACTAATTGTTGGTAATTTTCTCTAATTGGTTTAATTATTTCCTCACAACTTTTTAGCTTTTCATGGCCATTTATGCACCATGTATTAATTCAATAATTTATAGGGCAATTTATGATCCCTAAAATAAAATTGGATTTTTGCCTCTTTAAATTCTAAGGAAAATAAACAAATAAATTACTAAAATTAGAGACAACATATTTTCCTATTTTAAATAGGTATTATTTGGCCAAACTATAATATTTAAGAGACATATGAATTTTGGGGTATTACAGTTATCTCAACCATCTCATTTCAAGCTTTAATCAACCCTCCAGGAGGTTTCATTATCCAAGGTATAGTTTCAGAGGATAAACCCTTCGAATGCCTAACATTTAATGATAATTGTACAGCTTGTACTGGAGATGCAGTATCAGCAATTAGTTACCCTTATTATTTTCATTATTATCTCAAGCACAATACTATTGCGTTTGTTTCATCTCTCAGTGTTGCTTTATTGCTTGTTAGTGGAGTTCCTCTCAAGCATAAAGCTGTTATTTGGATGTTATCCATTGGCATGTGTATCACTCTTACGTTTTTAACACTTACCTACTTTAATGGACTCCAACTGGTGACTCCAAATGGAGAGCTTTTTGGCTCTGCCTATGATATATCTAAGGTTTCACTTTGGGCATGGATTGGATTTCTTGGGTTGATTGCGCTGTTCATCACTTTTCGATTTCTGTTTTGGCTATGGAAGAACTGGATGAAGACATTCAGTCGTCAGATATTACCTTGTACTTGAATCGAATTGTTCACGAAGATGTATAATTATTATATTGTGTTTTGTTCTTCAAGTAGTGGAATGCAATAGGATTAATTTGAATTCTTTGTTACTTCTCTGGGATACTTTGTTAGTGTCATTTAAATTTAAATTTGTAATAAAATATTGTTCCTCGGCCAAAAAAGAAAACAAAATATTATATATAAAATCTGATAGTGGTATACTTGTTATTCAAGTTGTTGACAGCTGTAACTAAATCACTCACTATCAGATTTTTTTTTTTGTTTTTTTGTTTTTTTACTAGGCACATGTATCCTCTTATTTGAGGAAATCCTATTTGAGGCCTTATTAGGCACTAAATGAACCACTATCAGATTTTATATCTAATAGTATGTAAAAAATAAGGCATTTTTACCGTGTATTATAAGAAATCAAAGTTGATTATTACCGTGTATTCCAAACTTATAAGTGAAGGATTTGTTACAAAATCATAAACTGTACTAAAAAAAACCTCGCTAAGAATATATAAAATAATAGGTCAAATAATATTGCTAGCTTATGCTTTAATATATGAATACTAGTGTGATGTAAGTGATATTTTAGTTAATCAGGTAATTTAATATTCAAAGTTCGCTTCCCGTGCAGAGGTTTAACTTTATGCATTGTATTAATTAGTCAAATGCATAGAGATCTTCCGAGAAAAATGCATAGAGATCAGCCCATAAGGGGAAAAAGCCATTGATCTATTATATGGTTTTGAGCCATCCAACAATACTAAATTACCTAAATTTCATTAAAAAAAGGGGGGGACTCTATCCAATATCCATAAATCTGTATTAAACATAATTCAACTCTCTCTGTATCTAATTAAGCTATTAGCAGAATTATATTTGTCAGTTTTTGACCATTACAAGTATTCTGATGTAGAACACAAATGTCTAACCTCGATGGACTAGTAGGTGGTTTATATAGGATCAAAGGATTCCCTCAGGTATCTATGAGGAGGACACCGAAAAAAGAATATCAGATGACTCTCCCAGATATCTATATAAAAGATACCAAAGAGAGCGATGGATCACTATGAAACACTAGTATGGCGTTTAGCCAAAAAGGGGTGGGGTGTGTACACAGTGAGGTTGAATAGTAAATAGGGTTAATAGAGAATGTGTATCTTTTAGATTAACCTCCTATTTATAAGGATTACCTTTAGGGTTTCGGTCCTTAGGCTTTGTGCGCCTCTAGGCCCATGTTTCAGCCACACTACCTACACATTCTGTGATTATAGCCTTGATCATAAGCTAATTAGTATATTATCTAATTATGAAGGGATTCTAGTACAAATTGGCCTTGCTGGGCCACATAGCAAATGGGCCTCATATATGAGTCCATAACAGTTGCCCCCAGCCCGGTAGTTCAGGTCTCTGAGCTACCAGGATGTATTGATTATTTAACCGGATTTCGTATCCGGGTGGTTTATCTTGATCTTCTCGGATCTCCATCCACCGCTTCCGTGTTTCACCAAACTCCGGATTCATTTTTGGCTTGCCCCTAGGCATGCATACCGGGTTGATTTGCCCTTGAAAATTCGCTTACTTTTATGATAGCCGAGGTTCTATTTGTACCTTTTAATCCGAACCGCTAGGGTTGCCTATTTCCGTCATAAGCTGCCCCCTAATCCGGATATCATGAGAAAATAATAGCATACCTCGATTCCATTCGCCTACTCGCTTGACAACTTGACAACCGTTGGTGTGCTATCACCATGGCGTATAACCGCCATTTCACGCGTAGTGGATCGCCTGCTTGTCTTTGATATTCATGTGCCTACATCGCCTTGTATCAATCTTCTTTTCGTAGGAATTGTCTTCACTTTTATCAAAGCATTGACCTCGTCAACAGTGGCCGCGGTTGGAGGCCGAGTCAATGTTGGCCTCTTGTCGGCATAAGTTGATTTCCAAAACCACCCCGACCTCTGGGAGCCTGGCGCATCCCGACTTGACACATTTCACTTCATCAACCAATATCTCTTTTGACTCAAGTATACTTCCTTTTTCTTATTTTTACTTCTTTGTTATAGGTATAGATGAGTTCGCCTTCACACCACACTAGGGTATGAATATCGGGTGAATCCAGCCCACCCGCCTTACTAGAAATGCGCCGGACATAGGCCCGTGGTTACCGACGCCCGAAGTACTTCGTACTAGGTCTACGCTACTTAAGAGCTTGGTCGCCTTCCCATTCGTGATGGAGATGGTTACACTCGTCGCCTTCCTCAAGCATATGAATCCATTTGCTCCCATCGGGCAAGAGATGACAATCCACACTTCTTCTTCTTTTACTGGGATTTGATAACCTGACTTGGCGTCCTCTTTCCGTTTTTCGAGTTCCAAGTTAAACTCTTAAATCACTTGCATCTTGCTCCTTCCCAACTCCATCCCAATGGTTGGGCTTTTGCTATCACTTTCGAGCGTTTCGTTGTCATCATCAACTAACTTGCACAATTCCTGTTTTCTTCTACTTTTTTACTACCCACTCGCCTAGTGCCAAGAGAAAAACCCATCAAAAAGAAAAGGTTGGACCTCGTTCAGTGGTGCCACCGCTAGAAACATTTTAAAGTTTTCATTGATAGCTTCAAAAATTTCAAAACTAGCTTCTTCAAAGTTGTTGCTAAACCTTGACAACAACCTTGGTTTCTTCAAACCCTCGAGTCTAGATATAAGGAAGGAAGATTTCCCTTATATTGGACTCCGAACCATTACAAACTTTCTCGCTCCACCTATTGTTCCTCTCAAAGAGACTTTTTCGACTCGAAACCAAAACGATGTCTTTTATTCTTGGACACGTCCAGAACATGGCCCCATTGGCTCTACGAATGGATTCCTCAACCTCAGCCGAGTTGGGTTCAACAATGAGTATGATTCTTCTTTTATACATACCGCATGCTTTATTTTGGTATTCTACGTAATGAATAACAATCAAGCCTCTGACAAACACTTATTTCAGTTTTACAGCTCAGAAAATGGGGAAACAGCCTCCTTATCTTGACGTGGTGCTTTGCAACACAAAAGCCATGGGTATAAAAACAAGTGAGAAACGCCCAGCCCTTGAACCCGTCCAAAGTAACTCGGCTTAGAAAGCCAAGGTTACTAAGAAAACTCCGGCTCTGAAAACAAAAGGCGCCTTTGTTTCGACTAACTGAGAAGTTGCTGCTGCATCGCTTCCCCGAACCCTGCTAGTCAGACCCCTGAGCGACAGGTTATCCAAGATCCTCCCCCTGTCTAGTTGACTCGGTCTGTTATTTAGGAAACTGGGGTTACTAAAGAACTTCACATTGCTCTTCATCCTCCCAAGGGCTATTTCGAACTAGTTCGTGTAACTGATGCTGAGGTTGAAGAACTTCAGGAGATTGAACATTTGGGCTTAAAGGCCGCCGCACTGAGCCAAATCGTGGCATACTTAAAAAACAAATTTGCCACAACTCATGCAGACCTAAAGAACATCACGGTGTAGAAAGACAAGGCTAATGAGCTAACAGTCAAGGCTCTTGAGGAGCTGCAAGCAGCTAAACGGGAGCAAGACAAAATGCACGAAGAGCTGTAGGTGGTCAAGACCAAGAAGGACAACATGCATAAGGAGCTTCTACAGACCCAGGAGGATCTTTGAAGAGAGAAGTCAGATCTCTTTCGCGAGCAACAGACTCATGAGAGGGATCTCAATGCCTTAAACATGGTGAAGGCCATACATGAAGAGCTAGAGGCAAAGCTAAAAGACTATCAGGAGGCGCTCAAAGCTGCCCACACTGATATTTCTTAGTTAAAAGCTGGCGTGAAGAACTCTTTTGACAATGCTCTAAAGTAAGTTCAGCTCCTGAACGCCGGTGTCGAATTGAACCTTGAAAGGGCGCATTATAAAGCCTATGTTGATGATGAGAAATTTGTCCTTCCCCCTCAGTCTTTCATCGACAAATCAATTCATCACTCGGTGGGCAACAAATAAGAGAGAGGAGGTGAAGAGGCCAATCTCCTAAACCTGGCAGAACCAAATGCCGATGCTCTACCTTGTTGAAGAGCCGGAATGCCGGTTTTGATTGTAAATTTTTGTTTGGGGTACCGAAGCCCCATGTTTGTTTTCGTAGCAATTTTCTCGGGATAATTACTTGGTTTATATTTCTGCATTTTTCCACATGTAAACAAATCACAATTAATGAAAAATACTTACTATTTGCGCAAATCGTTCGTCTGCTCATTTCTTAGCGAACCTGGATGTTTCTCCGAGCTGTATTCTCCCATTGCATTCGTTGCACTTTAAGAACTCGAGTTTATTTTCTGAGTTTTGTTCGATGACTGGACCAGAGTCAAAAATATATATTGCGTGGAATATTCATATGGTATTACCCAGGAATTATATTTTGTGAAGATTTTCATTAATCTATCACATTTCATTCCGACACATTTGACCGGAACTTAATCTAGAGCAAAGGCAACCGTCACATGTTTAAAGTCAGTTTTCTTTAACCAAACTTTAAACATTTTGACTTGATCAGCAGCAAGACGGTTCAATTCATTTCCCCAAACAAAAATTTTGATGCATCATGACCACATAGGCCTTCCAGTTTTACCGGGTTCCAACAGAAACACGTCTTAACTGTTCTTCCAACTTTATGCTTTATTTAGACCGGGTTTCATACCCTAAGTCCATTGTTCCATATTTATTTAGGATTGGGTTTCGTACCCGAGTGCGGTTATCTATTGTTCTATGTTTATCTAACATCGGGTTTTGTACCCTAGGTTTGATCATCCATGTCTACTAAGAACTGGGTTTTGTACCCTAAGTTCATTGCTCCATATTTATTTTAGACCGGGTTTCATACCCTGAGTCCATTCATCACGTGAATCTCTTCATTAGAAATTGCATGATAATTGTAACATCCCATTTTCAAAAGCAAAGTATATATTTTTTTCATCGAGTAGAGCATCGGAGCGATTGAGTAACCGATATTTATATTCAAAATGTCGTAAGTCCGGTTGATTACGGTAGCGGTACATTATACCGAGTGTTTTAAAAGTAAATAACAAAAGAAGAAAATCTTCGGTGAGTCCCTATGCGTGCCGCTTGCCTTTCTCCTCGATCCTCGGTCCTCCCGACCCCGACGCTATGTTAAGAGCCGAGGTTCAATGCCCAATGAACCTCGTAACAGGTTAACCTCATGCTCAAGTAATACAAGTATATGGATGACGGATATTCATGACATTACAAAGTAATCAATACATAAGCACACAGCAGATGCAAGATTAACATATCAACAGTACATAGCACACAAAGACATGTAAAGTTACCCACGTTTGCACTAACCAAGGTGCCACGACGGCCCATCGTGTCCTCGCGCTAGGAAAACTCAACGGCATTACCAAGACTCGTAACCCGTATAAATAAAGCTGAATGTATAAACGGTGAACTAAGACAGAGTCTTAGACACGGTGCATGACCCAAGACCAAGTCCTGTCCATGACTCTATGAAATAGTCTATCACATATAAGCATACAATAAGCATCAGAGTTAGTGTTACAGTACGCGAACGTACCTTCGTTGACGGAAAATGATCCTTTTTGACAGCGGTACGACAAAGAAGTACGTGATTACAGATATCCTATAAGGATAATATCATATTATCAAGGCCCAACATCATAATAGGCATTTTAGGTACAAACTACCATTTTGCCCCTAACTCTCCTAATTGGCGGAATTGGCGCAGTAACTTCGTTACTTTAACTCTAATTTTCCAAAATTTTGACATATCTCCATCTCCAATATATTTTTGAAATAAATATCATATTTATCCCTAAAACATGATATCTAAACTAACTTGGAAGATTAAAGATCAATCTAGCATTTCTACTATAACTACCGAAGGAACTACCAAAGCTTAAGACTAGGGACCGAAGCACTTACCCAGCACTTCGCTACTTTTTTCCAGAGCTCCTCCTTGCTCTCACTTCTCTCTAACCTCTCTCTAGGATTCCTTTGTGAATTGGTGAGGAATGAAGTGAAGAGGGTTGCCTATTTATAGAGAATTTCCATGGATCTCAACCCTTGGATCAACTTTTGCATCAACGGTTAAGAAGACGAAGATGTGGCCTCTTGCAAACCATTCACTCTCATCTCTTCTCTACCACAAATTTTCCCCCCACATGTCACCCCATGTCACCAACATGATGTCATCCATGTGCTTTATGAACTTCTACCGATAAAGTCCCCGTCTCGTGTTCTAATCGCGTAATCTTAGAAAATCTCAAAATCTGGAACACAAATTGAAGTTCTATTCTTCCTCTTTGGAAATATCTCGAGTTAACTAAATTTTTGATCCCATTAAGGGTATTCCGTTCTCACGTTGAACATTTTCGCATTGACAATCGATTCACAGAAATTACTTCGGGTAATGCTAATTTCGGACAAAAATCCAGCGATTCATAATATGTCCAGTTGTTTTCTACTTAGTTCAAGGATTTCAAGTTATGATTTATTTTCCATTGGTTCTCACTTTTCTTATCCGCCCTTTGTTTACAAAATATCTTTTCATCTGATCCCTTATTCGCTTCTTCCCGCGCTACTTTAAATGACTTCCGCTAACACCGACTTCCTGGACAAAAATTCACTTGTTTGTAATATGTCCCGACCTAAGAAACTTAGTTCATAGTTTTCTAGATAGGATTTAATTTATGGTTCATTTATCCAACCTGTTCTTCCACAAATATCTTAGTTATATTATTATTTAATTAACAAAATATCATGATATTATTTTTGAAAAACCCACAACCCTTTTCACACTCAAATTTTGGTTTTCTCTTCCCTTTATTATTATTATTTTTTCTTTAATTTATCTAAATTAGCTAGAAGCTTAATTAGAGCCTTAATCCCATGATTAGCAATCTTTTAGGATCTAGGGTTTTCATGTTCTTAATCTCACCAATTTTTCTTAATCTTTTCTAATTGATTAGCAAGTGCACTTTATGCTAATATTAGCCATAAACACTTAATTAAAGGATTTTCCATAATCTACCTTAAATATTCTCTTGTTCGTGCTTAAACAATTAGCCATTAATTACTTAACTAATCACTTTCTAATTGTTGATAATTTTCTTAATTAGGATTAATCATTATCTCACAACTATTTTACTGATATTGGTATTTTATGTCCCACATATCATATTAAAAATCATAAGCAACTTATGCTCCCAAAAATTATATTTAATTTTGCCTCATTATTTTTCAAGGAAATAATCCCAAAAATTCCTAAAATTAGAGACAACATACTTTCTAATTTTCAATAAATATTTTATTGCCTCTTGGGATTTACCATAATATTTTCGGGCATTTCATGGCCCATAATTGCATTTAGGGATTTTGACACTTTAATCCCTCTAATTTCATTAGAAATTTCCCTAGACAATAGAATAAGTATCCTACAAGGTTTTAAAACCACATATTCACCTATTTCCAAATAGGTATTATTTGCTAAAATATAGTATTCCAGATAGATAATTATCCGGGTATTACAATAATAAAGTTGATTGAATAACGACATTGTCGACCTTACAAAATCTTCCACAGATAAGAATGAAATAAACGCATTCTACTCAATTTTGATTTAGTGGCATTCGAAGTTAGCTTTAAAACTCGTCATCATTGTTAGTTGATTTCTTCCTTTTCTCATTTGCCTTTTTCCGCTTTAGGAGTGGGCTTCTACCACGACCTTGTTGTTTGCGCTTGTTCTTTTGTCCTTGAGTTTCTATCACGTGTTGTCACAATTTCCCTTCTTGCACAAACTTCTCTATAGCGTCCCAAAGATCCCAGCATGCATCCATGGTATGCCTTAGGCCATCATGAAATGCACAATACCCAGGATTGGTCTCGTTTCGGTCCGTTGTAGGAAGGCCGAGGTCGTTCTACTTTTTCATCTCGGTCAAGGCTACCTCCTTCCAAAATTGTGATCGTGATATATTCAAGGGAGAGTACTTATCATACGGAGTTGGCTTCAGTCCGCTGCGCGATTCGTCCGCTCCCATCCGCTGCAATGAAACGGCGTCGTTTGGCGCAAAAAAACTGAGGTTGATGCCTCTCTCTCTTTTTTATTTATTTTTTTTAAAATATTCAGGTACTAACTGGTACTAAAAATTATTTCAGGATACTGAACGATAGTTAAAAAAATCTTTTATAATCTTAAAAAATTATTTGAGGATCTTCAAAAAATATTTTAGGGTACTGACTGATACTAAAAAGATACTTCAAGATACCGACTGATACTGAAAAAATACTTTATAATCTTAAAAAAATTTGAGATTACTAATAATTGGTACTAAAAATATATTTCATGATACTAAATGGTACTGGAAAAAAAATTCATGATCTTGAAAAATTATCTTAGGATCTTGAAAAAATATTTTGATGTACTCACTGGCACTAAAAATATACTTCAAAATATTTTTTAAAGATCCTAAAATGTCTTTTCAAGATCCTAAAAATTTTTTTAAGACAATGACAGATTTTTTAAGTACCGTTCAAGACTTCCAAGTATTTTTTTAGTACCGATTACTAGTTTGAATATATATATATATATATATATTTTTTAAAAAAAAAGAGGCCTCACCTCAGTTTTTTTGCGTCAAACGACGCCGTTTCACTGCAGCGGATGGGAGCGGCCGAATTGCGCAGCGGACTGAAGCCAACTCCCTTATCATACCTCCCTTTTGTGTCATTCCCTTTCCCTTGGGATTTGCTGTCTGGGTTCCGTCTGTGGAGTTCTCGCTTCTGACTGCCGTGCTCTTCCTTTCCTTTTGGAAATATTCCAAGCTGTTCCTTTTCCTTCAAAGGTGGGCTCTTGCCCCTGCCTTTTGCCGCAGCACTGGTGATTTCCACCTGTTCCAACTCTAAATACTTCTTCACCTCTCTCTAAAAGCTCAAGGTTTTCAACGTGTTCCTTGAAGATAGATTTGGCCAGTCGGAATGAAGTGTCTAAGCCGGCTATGATTAGATGTACGTGCACGCTTTCCTCTAACCCATGCACTTGCAAGATAGCATCTCTAAAGCGATTCAGGTATTTCTGAAGAGTCTCTCTTGGCTATTACTTAATCTTGCACAAGGTAAATTTGGATTTGGGTTGTTTCTTGATGTCGTAAAATTCAATAAAAAATTGTCTCGAGATCTTCAAAGTTGTGGATTGACTTTGCAAGTAGAGTGTGGAACAACTAGCGTTGCACCTCATAGGGTAGCAACAAATAGCTGAGATATGATGGGTTCCTCAAATTGCCTTACATACATCCTCAACTCGAACGTATTAATATGAGCTTGTGGATCCTGAGTTCCATCGTATGTAGGCAAGTCGGCCAAGTTAAAGTTCTTTGGGTACAGAGCATCTGCAATCTCATCTGAGAAAGGGCTACTGTTATTCTCCCCTACTATACTTTCTTCTATACTTGTCGGTTACATTCTTTGTTTGTGGAGGTGCATCTTGGTTTGACATTACGATATCTTGGATAGGCTCTTGTTTGTTCTTCAAAGATGTTTGATTTGGACCATGAGCTTCGGGAGTTCAAACCTGATCTTGGTCGATCATGTTCTTTTTAACATTATCATTTTAAGGTCCTTGGGTGTCAACTTGAACAAAAGGCGAGGAGTAGCCCCGGTTGGGCTCATCTCGGTTGTTTCGAGTTGGGTTCTCAATTCATCCGAGGCGCTCCTCGAACAACCTCATTCTTTGGCTATTCTTGTCGAGTGTCTTCCGTACTAGTTTGAGCGAGAAGACACGACGTTAACCCGACCGGGCCCGATTTCATCCTGGTTTACTTCACGAACAGGGGTCCTCCATTCGTCGAGACGCTCTTCCAACAACGCATCCTCCGCCTCTCTTCTTGCCACCAAAGGGCATTTTGACGGTCCATCTTCTTGCATCAACCGAATATCTTCTTGTCTTTGGAGGTGGTTACGAAGTTTCATCTCGTCCATTTTTTTCAATAATAAGCTAGTGTATTTTGCATGAGACGAGTGTCTGGGTTCTCAATCTAGAATTGGGGAGGAGGGTCTTGTTGTTGAACTTCTATCTGAATTAGCCTGGCAGTCCCATTCTGAGGAGCTGCCGCAAATACTGGAGAAGCGGCAGTTCAGCTATCTCCGCCTCCGTCTCCATTATGACTTGATTATAATATGGAGCAACCGAGTCCCCATGTTGAATCTCTCGCTCGATCGCTTGCTGCGGTTGTTCCTCTAAGAATCGATCCTACCAAAGTATCTGCTAGCTGGCTTAACGGTATTTGCATCCATTTTTGGTCGTTTGGGAATCAAAGTTATCTCTTCCCTTTGATCCGCGCCAATGTTCGGTGTAGAACACAGATGTCTAACCTCATTGGGCTAGTAGGTTGTTTATATTGAATCAAAGGATTCCCCAAGGTATCTATGAGGAAGACACCGAAAGGAATATCAAATGGCTCTTTTAGATATCTATGTAGAAGATACCAACAAGAGTGATGGATCACTGTGCTACACAAGTATGCCGCTTGGCCAAAAAGGGGTGGGGTGTGTGCACAGTGAGGCTGAATAGTAAATAGGGTCAATAGAGAATGTGTACCTTTTAAGTTAACATCCTATTTATAGAGATTACCTTTAGGGTTTCGGTCCTTGGGCTTTATGTGCCTCCAGGTCCATGTTTCAGCCGCACTACCTACACATTCCGTGATTATAGCCTTGATTATAGGCCAATTAGTATATTACCTTATTATGAAGGGATTCTGGTACAAATTGTCCTTACTGGATCACATAGCAAATGGGCCTCATATATGAGTCCATAACAACAAGCAACATATATCGATTTTATATAACTGCATTATATGTTAAAAATTAGGCTGTAATTTTTATAATTTGTATTTAATTTTCATCAACCTTGAAGTTCAGGAAATTTTGTATAGTTCGTAAACGTGTATGATATAAGGGAACTTGACCACTTTCAATCTGTTTTACCTTTTCTACCAATTTGATTCTTAAAAAAACAAAGGTTGAATTGGTCAGAATCGACCAAAAGAAATACAGCCCCAGGTATATCTTTGGATTGAATTAATTAATTGAGTAGTGGCAAAAAAAAAAAGGACTTAATTAATTGAGTGAGGTGAATATTATTAGTGTAATGATGAAATTGATGACAGGTCAAAATTTAGAAAACATAGCATTGACAATGAAGTATTAATTATTTATTGTTCGGATAATGAGATATCACTTTGACAATTTGAGTTGTCGACGATGCTTTCACACAATTCCACAGAACTAGAAAATATTTAAGAGGATTCATTCGCCATGTCAGATATATTAAAAAATTGCAACATCCCATTTACGGTTTAGTTTATTAGCCAAATACATTTCCATCTTTCACCAAATAACAACTCAGTGAAAATATCTTTTAAAGACATTTAAATTCTATTACCCAAATTATAAATAGGTCACTAAACTTAATAAATTATAGATATGGTTATATGTCATACAAAAAAAAAGAAAGAAAAAAAAAAGAAAGACCATTTGTAGCGGTAAAAATTATGTATTAGTAGCAGCTTTTGACGCTACAAATGACATTTGTCATGGTTAATCAAACCGCTACAAAATACACTGTGGCAAATGTATTTGTAGCGGTTAAAATTAACCGCTACTAAATATGAAATAACCACTACGGTATCGTAGCGGTTGTGAAATAACCGCAACTATATGAAGTTGCACGACACTAGTAGCGGTTAGAAAACCGCTATTACATATATCAAAATGCATCAAATTTTTAAATTATTTTGTAGTGGTTATGTAACCGCTACAAAAAAATCCCTCCATTTTTTGGAAAAAAAGTTTTGGCGCTAGTTTTAATTTTTTTCATATTTGTAGCGGTTATATAACCGCTACAATATATTCCCGCCATTTTTTTTAGAAATTTTTTTCGCCTTTTCTAATTTTTTTACTTGCTACAAAATACTCCTGTAATTTTTTTAAAAAAATTTTGCCTTGTTTTCAAATTTTATCATATTAACAATGTATAAAATTTAAATTTTTTAATCATTACATTTAATTACTTAAATATTATATTATTAATAATTTATTTTTTAAAAAAATGATACTAAAAAATGATATTTGATTATATGTGTTTATTTTATACGTATAGCTGATTGTGATGGGTTGATTTAAATAATATTTAATTTTAAAAATAATGTGTGTGAAGGTAGGTGGACTAATGTATGTAAAAGTGTAAAGAAAGTTGAAAAATATTCATACAATTTTAAATAAATAAAAAATTAGAATAAAAAAGGTAGAAGAAAAATGAAAAATTGCGATAATCATCATACTTAATCTGGTTGAATAGCACTTACCATCTTCAAACACTTAACCTCTTTGAGAAAATGTAGAACGTGTTAGAAAATAAAGTTTGAAACATATTAAATGCGATTTGCTAGAGGTGTTTATATAGATTTCGCATGTCCCATATTAGTAGCGCTTAACGAGACGGTTTTTGTAGCGGTTAATTTTATTCTCTAGCGGTTATTAACCGCTACAAAGTGTTTTGTTTATTTTATAGTGGTTTATAACCGCTACTAATATTATTATGGTGTTGTTTTTTTTAAAAAAAACTAGAAGATTACATAGTGATCGTAAGCATAATTTTTTCTCTTAATCTTCGTCACCATTCCTACAAAGAAAGTTTGTATAAAATGTTACTTGTGAGTTGAATATGTTTGAACACAAATAAAACTTTAGTTTAATTTTATTATTTCATAAAGCGTATATTAAAAAACGTACCGAACTATAGGTAAATTGTCATCGCCGTCTGGGAAGAAGTTTTAGAATCTAGAGGGCTGGAACGGCTCACAATCGTAGGTGATGTTATCACCATCGCCCATGTCGAAAAGGTCCCGAGGCTTTAAGTGAACCACCATATTCCAATCTACGTGCCTCTCATCGGTGACATAATAAACCCGATGGGCCCTCGAGGCAAGAATATACAGCTTATCATCTTCGATCGACCGGTGTGAATAGGCCGGGGAAATTTATTGATGTGATGCCTAAGTCATCAGTCGTGAGTACCCGGGATGTTGTCATATTCGCCCACAAACACTTGAACAACATCACGGTGAAAAGGCCTTGGTAATTTATCTTGACCACATCAAGTATCTTTCCATAATACGAGACATCACCGAACTGCATATTCCCGTCACTGCTGCTTGCATAACTCCTCGTCCCAAACGTGCCATATAAACCCGAGTTTTGGGTCAGCAATCCTTGATCTCATGAAACGGTGCAAAACTTAAAACCATTGACATTGTATACCGTAAATCTTTGGGTGTGGTCAAGTGGGCCTAGTGCAAGAGCTCTGAATTCTGGTGAGTGCAGGTTGTGGTAATTCATTATTTTCCTCCTAAACCAACCCGGAAAGTCTCATAGACCTTTCTATTAATTTTGGAGGATGTCTGTGTACGGATCCTCAGTTGATGGTTCATATGACTCCTGAATTTCCTACAATTAAACATGTAATGACGAGCATGAAATGTGAGTATAAAACGTAAGGAAATATATAGGATAACATATATATATGTGTGTGTGTGTGTGTGCAATCCTTACTGAAGGTACGGTTCAACTTTAGTGCATTTAATCAAGACATGTCTATGTGCTTGAAACTTCTCAAGTGCCATGAGTTTGAAGTTCTCACTTCCGCCAACTGGTTTACCAACATGAGGGATTAACAACTTTATTGCTAATGACTCTGGCTCTGGCTCAGGACAATCGTCTACACGAGGCGGTCGATTGAATGACGTCTCAATATCATCAAAGTACCTGGAACAAAAATACAATACCTCATCCCCAATATAACCTTCGCTATTGAACCTTCGCCACACCTTATTCTTCACGTAGGATTTTAGTTTCCCAAGAAACCTATAAAGTAATGAAGAAAAATGTTGATACATCAAAGCTGTAATAAGTGACAAGGAAGTAATCTTAAAGTAATTAATTTTAAATGAGTACCTCTTAATAGGATACATCCATCAGTATTGAATTGGGCTAGCAAGCTTTGTTTCGTGAACAAGGTGTACTATCAGGTGAACTATGACTGTGAAAAATGATGGAGGAAAGATCATCTCCAAATGATACAGCGTAAGAATGATTTTTTGCGGTCGGGTCGAGCTCCTCCACGATCAAAACCTTGGAACACAACTTCTAAAAGAAACTACAAAGCTAGACCAAAACGATCGACACATCGAGAGGCAGCGTATTTTTTATGGCCAGTAGAAGTAACTGTTGCATAAGCACATGTGAGTCATGACTCCTCAACCCAGTAACCTTTCGAGCCTGCACATCAACACATTGTGAAATGTTGCTTGAATATCCATCAGGAACTTTTATTTTTCTTCAACGTCGTGAGGAAGATTTCCTTATTTGGTTTTATCAGGGTGAATTTTGCTAGTTGAAATCTGTCATGCTCGTCCGGCCACACATCTCTATGAACTCCCATCTCTCATAAATCTTTCCACGCTTGAAGATGATCTTTTGATTTGTCTAGTTCATTTAGAATCGTATACAACACATTGTTGCACACATTCTTTTCAATGTGCATGACATCCAGACTGTGTCGGAGCAAATTATCTTTCCAATATGGAAGAGTGAAGAAGATGCTTATCTTTCGCCATTGCTAGGGCACAGAACCAGAAGCCCTGGCAGTCTTCGTGCTGGTCTTTGCTGGATCGTCTTTATTCCCATGCTCAAATTCAACATCGACAATCTGCTCTATGATTTCTATACTGGATAAATTCTGAGGAGGTCCTCTTTTTTCTTGTTGCCCATTGAAACGATTGCGTTGCAACCTAAACCTTTGAGTACCATCGAGAAACCGTCGATGAGCTATGAAGCACCACTTACAACTGTGGGGAAGGCGAGTCAAAATTGCAAGCCGGACATGCAAGGCCGATATGCACATTCCACCCTGATAATGTCCCGAGGCCAGGAAAGTCGCTTATCATCCAAATCATGGCTGCACACAAGTTGAAGTGTCTTCTCGTGCGCGTCATACGTCTCGATACCTATATTCCACAACTCCACCAATTCCATGAAAAGAAGTTGGAGATACACATAGATGTCATTTCCCGGTGCCTTTTTTCCTGGAAGAATCATGGACATAATGAAGGAGCTTTGTTTCATACACATCCAAGGGGGCAAGTTGTAGGGTATCAAAACAAGCGGCCATATACTATAGCTTGTGTTAAGATTCCCAAATAGATTAAAACCGTCAGTCGCTAAAGCAAGACGAACATTTCTAGGGTCCGCCGCAAAATATGGAAAGTCTGAGTCGAACGCTTTTCACGCTTCAACATCCCGTGGATGTCTAAGCTTACCATCTTTGTTCTTGTCAACTTCATGCCACCTCATATGCTAAGCTGTCTTAGATGACATAAACAATCTTTGTAAGCGAGGTTTTAAAGGAAAGTACCTTAGAATATTTGCGGGTTTCTTCTTCTACTTTTTTCCGTTTCGAACTGTCTTGAACCTCGAAGTGTGACACTTCTTACAAGTCTCCCTCTGAGCGTCCTCTCTCCAATAAAGCATGCGGTTGTTGGGGCGGGCAACAATTTTTTCGTAGTTCAAGTCTAATCTATTGATTATCTTCTTGGCCTTGTAGAAGGTTGTGGGAATGTCGCGTCAAGGAAAGCATCTCGTAGTAATTCCAAAGAACATCGACATTGCCTTATCGGTGATCCCACAAAAGCACTTGATATGGTACAATTTGAACAGAAAATATATTTTTGAGCATTTCTTACAACCTTGATACAAAGGACGATCGCTCTCATCCATGAGGCTGAAATTTTCCTGAGCTGCATCATTCCTGAAGAAAACAGGTTTTGGACCCTGAACTTCTACCGTGAAGTTGTCGTCTTGAACACCAAAAGCATCGCGACAGCTTCATTAACCGAATCATCTTGATTTACTTGATTTCCTACTTATGAGGTTCAAGACCGAATTAAAAATATATCAGGTCTATATATTACGACTTTTAACACCTCGTATTTTAAACGTCCGGTCTAAAAAAGTTTTTTAAGACCAGTTCACCTTTGATCTTAAAAGTTACAGACTTTTAAGATCGCCTGGAACGAGACCGGTCACAGGTCCAGTCTTACGAGGCTTCTTTCGTCCGGTCTTAAAAGCCTTTTTTGTACCCATGTGATTATCATAGTTCAATTAAACATAGGAGTAAATTTTCACTAGGTGTTGATGAAAAAACCCAAATAAACACTTGAGTCTAGTGTTCTTAATTAGTGATTACTTCTACTAACATAGCTAGCTATCACCTCTTAAGACACTATTGAAGTGCACTTAATGTGCGATTAGAATTAGATTAATGCAACTTACTTCCTCTAGATATGAATGCGATAACACGACAGTCAATTGATCCAAGTCAATCATATTATCTAACAATAACACATAGGTAACATAATATCATTCAATCAATAAGGAAAGAACATATATATAAATCTAACAAGCTAAAAAAAATCCAATCCGATCATATAGATACAATCCACAAAATTATCCAGATGGATAAACTAAGTCTTATCAATACAAAACAACATTCTTAAAACTAGGAAATCCAAATAAAATTAGAGAAAATAGATTGAACAAAATAAACTCCCCTATTTAAGTTCTGGAACTCAAGCTACTGTCCATCCCAGGAAGCAAAACGAGCTCAGCCACTCATTAGAGCTATGAAAATCCAAGGAAACAACCTCGTTGGAATTTGGAAATGTTATTTGGAAAACTCAAAGCTCTCACCGGAATCTAGAAAACAGAGGAAGAAAGATAAAGAACAACGTAGTTGAATGTGAGGGAGAAGAAGAAGGTCCGAAGATGGTATAGTGAGAGACGAGGGAAGACGATGATGATGGAATATAATGAGAGAGAATGGAATAGTAGAAGGCAATGGAGTCCGATGCTGGTGAGCGTCGCCGGCAGTAGTGCCATAATCTAGAAAAGGACATTGACAAGTGGAATGAAGATGAGAGAGCAGGTTACGGAGCTCTCCCTTGCAACTTCCGTCGAGTTTCGTATCTGTGTATCTCTCTCACGGCACTAGCTCTATCTTCTTAGTGCTTTGCAAGTACGATCTTGCCGGCAACAAGGATTTATGGCGACGGTGAAGCAAAGGTCGCCGGCGAGGAAGGAAGAAGAAGGACAAGGTGATAGAGGAGGGTCGAAGCTCTCTGTTCTCCACGGGACGATCTCGTATGTTTTTTTCCAGCCTCTCGTCTATGTGTGCGCTAATGAAGAAGAAGGTCAACGTCCTTGGTCAAAACGTGCGTTTTGACTAAGGGACTAAAATAAAATAATTGAAAGTTTGTGGAGGGACTAAAATGCATTCAAAACTTATATGGCGAACTGTAATTTTCAAAACTGGGTCGGCACTTTTCTATAATTTTCTCTGGCTTCTCCAAAAAATTTTAATTTCCCAAAATTATGGGACTTTTCTCTAATTCTTCCCAGTCCTCAAAAATATTACTTCTAACCCTCTAAAATCTCAAATTTTCTTCTTAAACACCTTCAATGTAAGATTAAAACACAATATAGCATCAAAAGTTTAAGAAATCATTTGTATAAATAATTAACAAATTATAACCATTTTACCCCTATTACACTTAATTCAATACAAATGTCTCTAACTCAAATTAGGGCTTAATCATGCAATAATGTCCCATAAAGTTCATTAAGAATCCCAATTTAATTATGAAAAATCATAAAAAATATGGTTCAATCATTAATTGAATATTATGAAATACAATGGGATAAATAATCCTTGGCCTCATTTTTAGAATCATGAATCACTTGTTTTCATTTGTTTTCTAATTTTTAAAATAACTTCCCTTCATTGTTGATATTTATATCACTCACATTAGGCAAAAGTGTGATATTAGATACTTAACGGGTTTTGGAATCAAATCCTCGTGGAACGATACTCAACTTATTAATTTATTACTTGGTATGACCCATGCACTTGTGGTGCAATCATCTTGACTTCTTAGTTTCTTTTTCAACTTCTTCTACATTGATTTCAGCTTTGAGTATCTTCATATGTAGCCTAAATGACATGCTTCAACATCTTAAAAAAACAAGAGAATCTATAAAAGTGAAAGTTGATGAAATAAAGAAAAATATTCACTATCAACTTGATAAGCACACAATATAGAGCTAAAAACTCTATAAATATATGAGTCGTATTAAGTAATAAAGTGTGAATAAGATATATCTTTCCCACGAGGACTTAGTACCAACAATACAGTTGAGCAATGATTTTACACTTTCGCTTAAGTTGAGTCAAGACAATTTGAATAGAAGAGATAAGAATGAAAGCTAACTAAATAAAAGAAAGAAAAATAAATCTAACTATAATTAAGACTAAGGATAAGGGTGATTCTAGATCTAAGCAGTAACTTGGATTACTATAGCCTTGATTATTTTTTAGTGTCTAATTTCGCCACTAATTGCATTTAATGTTATATTTGTTAGTCTATAACTCTTATTTACCTAGTAGTGTTTTTAGATCCACTAAAAGGCATTCTAATTATGTTAATCCCTAACTTCTTAGGCAATTAGTGCTTGATTGGATTAGTTTAAGTGCAAGCCTAATAAGACTATGTAGGGCTGATAGGTATATGTTTATTCTACAAGCAAATTAACACTTTGCTACAAAACAACTCTTTTATATCCTCTTTTTCCCCCCTTTCTACGTCCCTTTTCCCGGGGACGCCTATCCAGGGGCGTAGAAAGTTAAAGCTTATGGTGTCCTAAAAATTTTAACACACCATATATTTGGCTTATGGCCTCCTTTATTTTTAGGACGCCATATTGCATTTAAAAGGGGAAAAAACCGACCGTGTTGGGAGGAATGACGTGGAAGAAGTGTGAAGGTTTAGACAAGGCTCGAGCTATCAAACACAACCATCAAACATAAATTTCAGATATACATAAACAATCTGAAAATCAAAATCATCCCAAAACATTGAAAACCCAACGAGGAGCACGATCAAACTCACATTCGAACTCATTAATTAGGGATTAGCAGACATAGATAATACATATCCAAAAATTTTCTAGATTTAACAATAATCAAAAGAAAAGGGAAAAAAACAGATCACAATAAATATATCAGAGATCGACCGAAAGCGACATAGATCTTAACCGCTGGTGAGGGAGGAGCCTAGAAGGCACAGGTTAAGCAAGAGCGACATAGATCAAGCGAGAGCGACACAGATCATCGAGCAAGCTGATGCTACCAAGAAAACCTGGAAGACACAGATCGAGAAGGAGCATGGCTTAAGGGATCGAGCATGGATAGAGGAGCACAAAGATCGCCGGCGCTTGGAGCTTCGAGCATGGGGCATAAGGCGACCTTCGAGGTTTGAGCATGACTTCAAAAGCTTCAGCACCACACGAGACCGGTAGCACTTCGAGAGAGTATGTAAAAGCACCATTTATGCCATCTCAATTTTCAATTAGGATGCCAAAAATCAACTTTTCTCACACATAATTACAAAAATGCCACCGCTTCTATTTTTTACTTTCCCTTTAAAAAAAGGACGTCTTTTAGGAAAGTAAAAGCCCTTTTTTGTATTAGTGTAAGTTCTAAAACCTAAACTTACACAATTCAATTGAAGGTCTATTCAAAATTCCCTATGTCTAGACTCCTTTAGAATACCAAAATAATCTCAATAAGGTATCTCTTGTTTCAAGATAATCAAGCACAAAATTAAATCAACAAATATAATATTAAAGCAATAAACGATAAAATTATCATCCACAAATCGATAAACAAACTAAATAATCTAAAACCAATGTTTAGCTACATAAACTAAACATTTTCATGACTAAAATAGTAGCTAACCATAGAAAAGAAAACAAACGAACAAAGAAGAGAAGAGAAAGGAGAAACAAAAACTAAATATTGAATTTTCATATGTGTTGTCACTCTTCCGCATCTCCAAACTTCAATCTCCCTCCATTAAAGCTCTTGCCTTACCGTCACCAACAAGGAAATTAGAACACAACTGTTCGCCTTGCAAGTGCACAAGTCATGCAAGTAATAAAGTGATAAGTAAAGTATCATTCTCACGATGATTTGTATACAAATTGGGCAAGCAATAGGCTTAGTGAATTTAATCAAGTTGAGCTAAAACAAAGTTTTGATATGGAATGAGAATTCTTAAAACTATTTCTAAAACAAAAAATTGATAAAGGCAATTGATTCTTTGACTTCAAGTATTAATCCTGTTTTGCGACGGAATTTACGACGAAAATCAATCCATTGCAAAAACTATTGTCACAATTGTGACGGAATCCAATTCAATCCCAAAGGAATTGCGACAGAATCCAATTTCATCACAAATCCCAAATAATCTTTATCTGCAATAAATACTAATCTAAATTATAAAATCGAGTATAGTTGTTATGTATTCATGTATTTGTACTTAAATACATAAATAACTCTACAACAAATACAAAATACATATAAAATAGTAAATTACCATCATATGTGAATCCAAGCATTCAAAAAAAAGAAATTAATAAATCAAACCCGTAAGGCCAATCTCATTTAGCTCCTCTAATTTTCAAATCCGGCCCTTCAAGAGCCAAGGCTTAAAAGGGCCTATCCAATGTGCTCACCCAATTTTCCGACTCTATTTACAATGCTTCATTTCTTTTACTTCTTATAGAGCTTTGAAACTTTTCTCCATCCTCCTACAAAAGAGAGAGGATTTATCAATTCTCAATTGAATCACAAACTATATAAGATATAATAAGAATTTCTCGATTTTTTGCTTGAAACTTTAGTATGCACATTTTCTTCTATACACTTCATTTCCTATACACATTTTGAACCAAAAATAGGTAAAAAGAGAGAGAAAATATGGTCGAATGTTGTCAATTTCTAAAAGTTAACAACAACTCCCTCTTGCTACGCCTAGCATATATATATAGGTATATATTGCCTCCTACGTACGTTTTCATCCCAATGTATTGGTTTATCTCCTTTTTTTTATTATTGATTATCATATAATATTGATATTTTATATTGATATTTTGTTCTCACTTGAATCTTGTAATACTCCTGCAAAATAAATTAGGATATGAGTAGATTTTATATCAAAATATCTTTTTATCCTATAATTAATTAAAGGATAGAAAAATATATAAAAGATAATTAAATAAGTATAAAATATTAATAAATTTAATCAAATATATCTAATAATCTACACTTACTTAATTATAAAATCTATACTTATCACAACCCAAAAATCCATAATTTTAGCCCATACGCATTTTCCTATCATTTGTATTACCAAATATGTACGAATTCACCAAGTGTAAGAAATTATAGGAAAATATGTTCGAATGGCATGAATTTCATAAGATTAATAATGACATATTAACTAACTTAAATAACTTTATTGATATAGTAATTAAATTAGGTAATTAGGCATTACATTAAGGATCAGGGAGCACATATTTCAGTACTGCCTTCCTCTTCTTCACTCATTACATCCTGATCATATAAGGAAATGTGTATCGCATGCTTCAAGTTCTGAAGGTCGTCCTAGTTGCTTAAGTAGCGTATGAGAAACCTTCTAATTTCCCCATGAAAGTACCTCTTCATTACATTGATATATGTATAAACCATTTTATAAGCTTATTTTTTTCAATGAAATTCAAAAAAGATTTTTATGATTTACTTTACTTTAAGGAGGAATTTTAAAAATGAAAAAGCATTTGTATTATTTCAATTAAAAAAAGATTGTGCTACTTCAATAAAAAAAATTAAATGTGAACAACATACTATTTTATTTATGCATCTTCAAAAGTTCAATTCCCCAATTGACCTTTTTCTTAATTTTTATGTCTTTATTCATTGCTACAGAAGACAAATGATTAATCAGTTCCAAAAAAAAAAAAAAAAGTCAGAATTATTCTCTATAAGGAAAAAAAAAAATTGAAACAATGAATTTCAAGTCAAATTAGCAACTTTTCTCACATTAGTAATTTCTCTCTTCCTAACTTTCATTGGCAACCCAATTAATAATCAACGATATTGTAACATCCCAATTTTCGAAAGCGTTTTCCTGGTATCATGATCAGAGTAGAGCATCGGAAGTAAATAGTTTTGAAAAAGTAACTGATAAGTAACCACTGTAATGTATGTGTTAGCTGTTAACAGCGTTACAAAAAAAATTTCCAAATGACATCATCAGTAAGTACAAAACAATAGGGCTTCCTCCAGCCGGTTCCTATATTTGCTGCTTACCCCTGTCTTCAATCCTGTTCACTCCGGATCCTGAAGCTATGGTAAGAGCTGAGGTTCAATGCCCATTTGAACCTCAGGTAACGGTTAACCTCATGTTCATGTAACAAGTATGTATGACAGTTTATTCATGATATCACAGCAATATTCACATGTGAAAGATAATAACCGAACACAGCCACTGCATATGAACGTTATTATAGTCTGCACTATTCACCAGTGCCACGATGTACGGTCGTGTCCTCAGCCTAGGAAAACTCAATGGCGTTATCAATACCATAAACCGTGTACAGCTGTATATGTATGCTCAATAAATTTTCTTTTAAAAACACAATCTCAGTCTATGAATACAACCATCATATATAGGTATACAGTAAACATCAGAGTTAGTGTTACAGTACGCGTCCGTACCTTCGTCGGTGATGTCGGTACGTTGACGTTCGGACTGTGGTTGCGTTTATCCTATAATGGTAATATCGCATTTATTAATCTACAAATAATATCCTAAGAGATATTTTGGCCACTAATGACTATTTTGCCCTTGGAACATTTATTTTTCACTTTATACCCTCAAAATTCGTAGAACAACGCTGGTACAAATCTGGGCGGCATTTCGTCTAACTTTGAAAAATCATAATTAATTCTAGAAAAATCGAAACGAGGATCCATAAAATTCCTTGGAATCCTTAGGATGTCTATTTTCAAATAAAAATAATCACCTTTTCCCAGATTACACGAATCACTCCCAGGTTTTAAGTTTTGGACCTCTGCCCATAATTTTTCCAGAAATTCGTAGCCTAACTTTGAGGATTTTTATCTCTCTGTACAGAAATCATTTTGACATGTTCTTGACATATTTAAAAATCCCCATATGTCTATTTTAACCATGAATTTTCTCAGAATTTTGTGACCATATTTTCAATATGAAATTCTGGCGTTTTCATCACTGCCTCCAGAAATTCCGAAACAGGTGAAATTTCACCGAACTTCGTTACTTTGATGATTTTCTTCCAGAAATTTTGCTATGTGACCTCCCTCATCGTTTTTTTAAAATAAAGCCAATTTTGACCATAAAAACATGTAAATAAAATTATCCTAGCATATTTAAGATTTACACTACTTCTATCTAAAAATTTAAGAACTAGAACTTAAAGTTAGAGCTAGAGAACTTACCAAGAACTTTGCTCCTTCTTCTCCAAGACTCTCACTCTCACTTTCTCTCTATATTTCAGATGTTGTTGCTTTGTGAATTGGTGAGGATTTATGAATGCACTACCTCCCTATTTATAGCAAATTTTGAGGTTAACTAGTTAGCAACTTTCATTCATTTTCATCCTTTGGATTTAGGTGAGTTGAGAGCTCCAATCCTAGCCCTCCTTTCTCAAATTCATCCCCCCTTTCTCTTTCCCTATCCTCTTCCATTTTTAGAAATCATGCTATCCAAAGTACCTCATCCTCTTCCAAAAACTTTTTGCAAAATATCCTACTACTTCTTGGCTTCCTCTTTAAGTTAGAATTTCCTACCACTTCTATTGATAGAATCACTAGATAAAAATTCATTTGGGGACCTTAATGAAGTTTGATTCAAATTTTCTTTTTGGTTTTGAACTCTGGAGATTTTTGGCTTTAATTAGAGACATCAAACACTCATTTCCTCAATTGGAACAATTCTTCAAAAGTTGAGGAAATGACTTTGGTTATAGTCATTCTCAAGCTTGAATTATGCTTGTTCATAATCTCTTCCTATATTTGATTCATGGTTAATGGATTTCAAGATACAATTTAGTTTGTATAGGTTTTCATTTGCTTAAGTCTTGAATTAATCCTATTGATTAATCTAATTAATTTATGTGTAATTTTCTCATTGGATGACACCTTGACTCTTCCTCTTGATTTTTTCCTCCCACCACTTTATCCTCTTCCATCTAGTACACTATCCTCTTCCATTTCACTTTTTATCCTCTTCCATTTTGCCTTCAAAGTCTCCATCTTATTAATGTTCATTCATGACTAACCATGCAAGTGGACATTTTGATTTTTAACAACTCTTCTCTCTTTCCCAAGCCAAAAACCCCCCATGTGCTTCATCTTTTTTGAGTTTTGTTGCTTTTAACATCCTCATGTGGGAGCTATGCCATTGGTTGTTCTCTTATTCACATGGATTAGGCTTTATTAGAATTAATTAGAGTCATTAGATTAGCTTTATGAGGTTAAATCTTGGCCATTGGATCTTAGTTGAAATTGTTGACTTTTCAAAGCTTGATTAAAACTTAATTAGCATCTTAATTAGAAGCTTAATTGTTTCTTGATTATTGCATTATTGGTGTTTAGAGTAGTTTATGACCATTGGTAATCCATTCCATGCTAATCCTAACTCCTTATTGGTTCTTGATTTTTAATTATCTTAACATATCTTAAATTGATGACTATTAGTACTAATCATAAAGAATCACCTAAATATTCTATTAGTGTAATTTAAATTGCTCATTAATTGTTGGTAATTGCCCCTTAATTGTTTCAAGTGTTTTGATAATTCTTCATGGCCTTTTATGATTTAAATATGAGTTAGGTATTAATTATAAGGTATTAGAAAATTTAGTTTCTTAATAAATTATGAAAATTGGTGTTTAAGGTCCTTTGATTAATTACGAAGGTTTGGACAATTCATTTAATTTTTAGAAGATCCTTATTGGTCATTAATTGTTATTGTTGTCTCCAAATTTATTTAAGGATTTTCATAGCACTTACTTGCTCTTTTTGATCTTACATAAACCTTAGTTTAATATGTATTTATTATATTTTATGATATTTTATGATGCCTAACAAAAATTTATTAAATCATTGGTTATTCTAATCCTAAGGAAAAATTACCTAGAAAATAGAATAAACACATCTCAAAATTTGAGACCACATATTCACCTATTTTAAATAGGCTTTATTTATCAAAAAATTGTATTTAAGATAAATAAAAATTTTGGGTATTACAGATATAAAGTTTAAAAACTAAAGCCAACATTGTCCAAATAAAATTAAACTACAATAATAATCAACTTTAATTTGTTCTTCAAGTCTGTGCAGATTACCTTCAAGGATGTGGACAATATGATGCAGAATTAAAATTAAGATTAGCCAATATGATGCAGAATCAATGATAGACTACCTACCACAATGAAAATTTATATACAAATAGAGAATTCACAGAAAAAGTTCAAATAAGGTATTTCTATATTTTTGCAAATCTATTCAACAATTTGAGTTTGAATATTGACAAAGCCATATGATCTATTCACACAATATGATCTCTTCACGGCTGGGTAACTGAACATAAACCTAAATCCACCAAGGATTGACTAAGGATAACCCAACTTAAACAAATAAGCAAGGATGAATATTAATTGTTGGCGCAGCAATTTCTCTTTTACCTTTTCGTATAAAAAATCAGAGTATTCTAATTTTTATTTTAATTACTACCTCATATTCTTAATATAAGAGTTACCTAACTAATTTAAGTAGACTAAGAAAATTGGTTAAGTTAGTTATCTGTAACAAATATAAGTTGATTTCCCTAAAGTACCCTTTTTAATGATGACTACCTTGGACAATAATTGCTTAACATGTGTAATTAATGGGGATGCCTAAGAAATTATGAATTTGGTAGATAAAGTGGATTGAAGTCTTATATTTAGAACCAAATGCAACCCTCAACTAACTTTTATATTAAAGATTGAAGGAAGTTATTGAAATTCACATAATTTCCTAATTTAGTTTTCATTTAAACTTTGAATGATTATAACTGGAGTTGCAAGGGGCTAGGCGTTTTTATATAGTTGAGGTTATTTGGATGAATTGAAGTTGCTACAAAAAAATTTGGGTGTGTGTGTGGATCGAGGAAATGAACTCCTCGAAATGGGAACTTCATGTGATAGTGACAAAATGAGAGATCTTTACGGGGCATCACTCAGAGGGGACGTATCCATTTTGAACTCATTGGTGCAGCAAAATCCGTTAATCCTTTTCAAATTTCAACAAGTGCCTCAACTGAAACTCCCTTACACGTAACATCATTGTTAGGTCATGTTGAATTCACAAGCGCTTCTCATCCATTTGGCTTCTGTAGATGGTCACATCCACATTGTGAAGGAGTTGCTAACAGAGAATATTACTTAGTTTGTTAGAATATTTATTAGTTGTAACAAATTAGTCAAGTCATATTTGTTTATTAGTTATTTTATTGATGTAAATACGAAGTCAGATTTTATTGCTTGGCTTTGTTCGCACTGATAATGGAGTTGAATTTCAAATGTCTTCTTTTTATTCTTCAAAAGGAATTTTACATCAAACTTCATGTGTTGAAACTCCCAAACAAAATAGTGTTGTAGAACGCAAGCATCAACAAATTTTACTTGTTGCTCGAGCCTTAATGTTTCAATCTCATTTGCCTTTATCTTATTGGTGTTATGTTGTGTCTCATGCTATCTATATTATCAATAGACTTCCTACTCCAATTTTAAATAATCAATCTCCTTTTTTCCTACTTCATAACACACTTCCCGACTATACCCAATTTAAGGTGTTTGGCTCATTGTGTTTTGCTTGTACCTCTTTTGCTCATAGAACAAAATTTGATTCCCGAGCTCACAAATGTGTTTTTCTTGGTTTTAAAAATGTCACCAAAGGATATGTTCTTCTTGACATTCATACTCATCGCATTTTTATTTCAAGGCATGTCATCTTTTATGAACCTATTTTTCCTTATACCACTTCTTCATCTTCTTTGGATTCTATTTCTATGCCTATTGTACCTAATTTTGATGACTTTCCTCTTGATGACTCTTATTTTCCCTCTTTATCACCTTTGGCTCCTCCTAGTTCTCATTCACTGTCTGATTCTACATTACCTTCATTTATTGCCTCTATATCGGTTTCTATTCCTCCTACATCGTGCCTTTCACTTTCTGGTTTCAGACCTTCCTATTCGCGAGAACTAACGGACTTTCCAAACCTCCCACATACCTAAGTGACTACCATTGCTCTCAACTTACTTCAGCACCATCGGTTTCCATGTCTGGCTCCTGTAGATATCCCCTTTCCTCGGTTTTATCCTATGGTAATCTCTCTCCTTCCTATAAACATTTTGTTTGTTCTATTTCTGCCCTTCCTGAACCTAAAACATATCATGCAACCATTAAACACCCTAAATGGCAGCAGGCTATGCAGTCTGAAATCAAAGCTTTAGAGCAAAATAATACATGGATATTGACTGAATTACCTAAGGATAAATCTCCTATTGGCTGTAAGTGGGTGTTTAAGACTAAATTTCATGCTGATGGTAGTTTAGAGAGATATAAAGCCCGGTTAGTGGCAAAGGGCTATACTCAAACTGAAGGGGTTGATTATTTTGATACTTTTTCACCGGTTGCTAAAATGACTACAGTTAGATTGTTACTTGCTGTTGCTGCTTCTTCTAATTGGCATCTTGAACAACTTGATGTTAATAACGCATTTTTACATGGTGATCTTCATGAGGATGTTTACATGTCTCTTCCCCCTGGTTTTTCTCCTTCTCATCCCCATCTAGTTTGCAAGTTGCAGAAATCTCTTTATGGTTTAAAATAGGCTTCTCGTCAATGGTTTGCTAAACTATCTTCTGCTTTGCTGTCTTGTGGTTATACTCAATCTAAATCTGATTACTCTCTATTTACTAGAAAGCATGATGCTTCTTTTACTGCTCTCTTGGTTTATGTTGATGATATTATCTTGGCTGGTACTGATATGCTTGAGATCACTCGCATTAAATCCTTTCTTGATACTACCTTCAAGATTAAGGACCTTGGCAAGCTCAAATTCTTTCTTGGTCTTGAGGTTGCTCGTTCCACCACTGGTATATCTTTAAATCAACGCAAATTTGCTCTTGATATCCTTGATGATGCAGGTTATTTGGGTTGTAAACCCCTTTCTACTCCTATGGCTCGTCATACTAGATTGTCTAAAGACATTGGTACATTACTTACTGATATTTCCCCTTATAGACATTTAGTTGGGCGTCTCTTGTACCTTACTACCACAAGACCTGATATATCCTATGTGGTCCAGCAACTTTGTCAGTTCACTCATGCACCTACCGATGTACATTATCAGGTAGCTCTTAGAGTCTTATGGTACATCAAGAAGTGGGCTAGTAAAGGAATTTTATTTCCCACTTCTTCCTCCTTACAGTTGCATGCTTTCGTGACTCCTATTAGGCTGGATGCCTTGATACATGTCATTCTTTATTTGGTTATTGTATTTTTCTTGATGATTCTCTGGTTTCATGGCGTTCTAAGAAGTAGACCACTGTTTCTCTTTCTTCGTCTGAGGCAGAATATAGGGCCATAGGATGCGTTGCTTGTGAGATTCAATGGTTGATCTATTTACTTAGTGATTTGTAGATTCCTCATTCTTCTCCTGCAGTGCTTTATTGTGACAATTAGTCTGCTATTCATATTGCTTCTAACCCTACTTTTCATGAACGCACCAAACTTCTCAAGATTGATTGCCATTTTGTTCGAGACAAGGTTCAAGTTGGGCTTATTCGACTACTTTCGGTTTGCAGTGCTAATCAACTTGTTGATATTTTTACTAAACCCCTTGATCCACAACCCTTTCCCGGTTTTTTATCTCGCCTTGGCTTAATCAATATATACGCCCCAACTTGTGGGGGGTAACAAAGCATATTACTTAGTTTGTTAGAATATTTATTCAGTTGTAACAAATTAGTCAAGTCATATTTGTTTATTAGTTATTTTATTGATGTAAATACGAAGTCAGATTTTATTGCTTGGCTCTCTCTATATAAGAGCCCCTTTACTGTACATATCGATTTGATAAATGAGAATATTATTTTCTCCCATCTCTTTTTTTCTCAGTTTCAAGAATCGTATTAGTTGCTTCCAGTTTTTGACGATGCATGCAGCTATGAGAGGACGAATAGGAATTGTGAGAGAGTTGGTCAAAGTGAAGCCAGAATCTCTGAGTTATTGTGTCAACGGAGAAACTGTTTTTCATTTGTGTGTAAAGTACAACCATTTGGAGACACTCCAAGCTTTGGTGGAATTGGAGCTTGCCATTACCAGCGACCTTATCAACTCCACAAGCTCTGATAACACTGGCAACACTGTTCTTCACTTGGCTATCATGTTAAAGCGACTTGAGGTACAGATTATTAATGCTTATTTAATGGATCATTGACTTCTAGCTAGCGCCTGCCCGCCACGGCAGGGGTTTCTTGGCATGTATCTGTTTGACAAGTGTTGGAATATAACAAACAGATACATGCCGGCCACTCAGTTGTGTTTCGTTACCCTGAAGACTATTATATTCAACATCACACCTAATTGGAGAAATACAATCAACGATTAGAACATTAACCAACCCTACACAGAATACTTTGACATATTCTTTCAGAATGATGTTTATATATCAAAAAGCATACCTAATCCTTTGGCATTCACGCAAGAGAAGACTACAATCAAAATGGGAACTTCTCATGGTGAAAAGGAGAGATTGAGCCTACTTTACGAAGCATCACGCAACGGGTCGGTAACAACTTTGAACTCACTTTTGAAACAAGAACCATTAATCCTCCACAAGATCTCACAAAGTGCCTTCTCTGAAACTCCTTTACACATATCATCTTTGCTTGGCCACCTTGAATTTTCGAAGGCACTTCTTACATACAATCCCAAACTGGCCATTGAGGTTGACGTTTCCCGAAACACACCTCTTCACTTGGCCTCTGCAGAAGGTCACATCGACATCGTGAAGGAACTGCTTAAGGTTAATAACAAGCCATGCTTGTTTCCTAATGAAGAGGGAAAAATTCCTTTGCACTATGCAGTTATGAGAGGGAGAACAGAGGTTGCCAGAGAGTTGGTTAAAGCAAAGCCGGAGTCTTTGAGCTTTCTTGATAATGGGTACACAGTTTTTCACTTGTGTGTGATGTACAATCATTTGGAAACTCTCAAAGGTGTGGTGGAATTGGAACTTGCCATTTCTGGGAAGCTTCTTTTCTCCACGACTTCTGATGCAATGGGCAACACCATTTTCCATTTAGCAGTCTCGTCCAAGCAAGTTGAGGTATCATTGATATTCTTCCTTTTATACCTTGATATGTGTGTGTAAAAGCTAGTTGGAAGGTTCGATTTGACCTTAAATATATGACCTCAATCCACTTTATCCTTATATTTATAATTTTCTTTTAAACTATCTTTATTGATTGCACAATATGTGAATAGAATTTGCATAAAGGGACAGTTTCAATACAAATGATTTAATAGGATAATTTCGAAAAACCAACACACATTTTCAACCAATAACTAATTTCATTAATCTATCCTTATTTGTTAAGTAGGTCTTCTTATAGGAGGTAGTAATATGAAATTTTGAACCAAAAAATTGATTATATTTTTCACTTTTAATATATTCCCTCCAGCTGGTTTGCTTATTTTCCCCCAATAGTTGAATTACCGGCAAAGCCGGGCATTAGCCGACTGGTCAGATGGATGATGGCGTCGATGAAGGAAAGACCAAAGAAATTTTGGGTTAATTAGACAGAAGGAAATGGGGGCCCACCCCAATTATACTACTAGCTACAACAACAATTCTTTATTATATTGCAGATAATTTGAATTTAAGCTCAAGTTGAAAATATTTAAATAGAAGGAAAAGATGAAAACGAAATGCGAAGCTTCAACTTATCTTGTGAACGGTTGACCAGCACTACTAGTAGTGCAGTTGTATTGGGATTAGTTTCCCCCTCCCGGTCCTGGTTCGATCCCCCTCCCCTATCGCCTATGTATAAAAAAAAAAAATCTTGTGAACGGTTGAGGGGTTTGGATTTTGACTGTTATTTTCTTTTTGTGCTTTTCCTTTTTGCAACCGAAATATTTTTTCTTGCTGTCTTTCTTTCATTTTATTTTCTTTGTAGCAAAGTATGAACAGAGATATATCTATTATATGTGCTTTGTCTTCTTTTCTTTTTTTTTTTAGCCTTGAGATGAAAGCAAAATTATTGTAAAAGGAAAATAAGCCACCTCGATCCAGTTGAGTTAGTGAATGAGTTTATTGGGCAAAATAAGCAAACTAGAGGTAGAGGTAAATTATACATGTTACGCTCCCTTATATCTCCCAATCATTATTAGAGTTAATACACAGAGGAGTATATGGATCTGATTTGCACGAAAGAGTAACTGATAAGACACGAAAAATTTATAACTTAACTTGGTTTTGAAATAAAACTTTATCCCCACCGGGATAATTAATTAAAGTCTTTCCCAAAATTAAATTAAGCATACACTTAAAATACATCATCCCAAATAACTTCAACATAACTATATACAAAACAAAATGAACTCTTCCCGAGTTCCTCCTTTCTTCCCGGCTCCAACCTCACAGCACCGCCTTACCTCTTCTCCCTGAAGAACTTCCTGCACCTTTATTCAAGTCTGAGATTCAAGAATAAATCTCAGGGTAAACATGTTAACCTCTATAATTGGTGTATAAGTATATATATAAATTAACTACCACCATCAAGAATTTCGCTCAATATACAGATAACCTTATAACACAGTTCAAAAACAAAGTGCTCAAAAAACATGCACTCAAACATGTTCATAAAACACATTCCATATATCATGACATTTAACCATACACAAAATAAAAGGTTAGAGTTACCACCTGGTGCTGCATTAACCTTAATCTGCGTCCAAGTAATTTGCGGTTCGGCGGGCTTGGGAGTTCCTATAAATTACATTTATATAAAGATAAGTCATTATCCAATTTAATCTTAATAATATAACTAAGATTATTTCTTCTCTAGACCCACCCCAAAATACTTGTTCTTTAGTATCCTTATCACTAGGGATGAATACCAATTGAGACTTATTTAATTAGATACTATTCACTATGGAATAAATATCATCTCAGCCATTTAACCCTTCAATATATCCAAGGAAACCTTTACCTTGAAGGTTATACACAATTAACAACTTGTGCAGCTATTTTAAGATTTATAAAAAATTCAGCATTTAACTTTTCTGGGAATTTGGAAAATTCATAACTTGACTGATATAACTTCAAAGGAGTTATTCCAATTTCTACTTAAACCTTAATAAGTCTATTTTCATAAATTAAAGTCACCAAGTTGATTTATGGCTGAGAAAATTGAAGATGGAATATCACTTAGAGGGGGGTGAATAGGCGTTCTCAAAATTCTTTCGCGATACTCACACGGAGACGAATAAAACCAGAACAAGAGAGATAAGGTAGAGAAATAGACAAAGGACAATTTATACTGGTTCGGTCCAAAATCACTGACCTATGTCCAGTCCCTAGAACGCCTAGGATTCCACTATCTTTCAAGAATACTTACACACTCTGTAAACGAAGGATGGTCCTCTCACTCTCAGACTCCACTCCCCCTTACAAATTGTAATTGATACACCCTCTCTTAAGGTTCCTCAACCTTAAGATTCAACGATAATAAAATAAATGTTTAAGAATTCATCACAAGTGGATAAAGTATTAAACACTGAAGTACAAATCAATGAAACAGTTGAAACAGCAAATAATATTAACTCAAATTAATTGCACAGCGTTTCGGTGGTTGGTGAATGCTTCGGCTATTTATAGATGTTGCAATTAATGACTGTTGTTGAAGCTCATAAAAAGCCGTTGAGTCTCTTGAATGTGTCCATTAGATAGACGAAGTGTTCATCAAGAGTTTCACCCGTTTGAATATTACAGCTGGAATATGTAGAGTTGACATTCTCTTTCATTCCTTTTGTTTTTCCGTTGTGAAATGGTATTGAATGCGCAAACAGAATATTAGAGTTGCTTTACTTTGATCAGAATTGGTTTCTGTGTTTTTCACCTGTTTAGGTAGCTGCATTTAATGCTTATGATAGATGGTTTTGCTTTATTCAAATCTGCCAGTGATTTAAACTTAAACAATCTGAAACTCATGAGCAAACATGTTAAAAGCACATGGTAATCATAATGAGTAGCAATCATAAGAAATAAAAGTTCATTTTATGATTTATGATTCTCGCAGAGCAGTGATTTGAAAAACAGGGATGACAATGCTCGAGCAACAAACCAGGCTTGCTCGAGCAAACTCCTCTTAATTACATAGGAAAGTGCTCTCTGTCGCTGATACTCAAGCAAGCAAATATCTTTGCTCGAGCATGCTTTTTATCATGCTCGGGCAAAGCTTCTCTTTGATCAGATAAAGGCAATTGTATTGCTGATGCTCGAGCAAGGTTTTCTGCCTCCTTGAGCATGGTGCTCGAGTATGAATCATATCATGCTCGGGCAAGCTCTACACAACGATGGAATAGCATGTTGCTTGACTCTGCTCGAGCAACTCGTTATGCTTGCTCGAGCATACTGCTCAAGCAACCTTTTGGTTCCTTGCTCGAGCAAGGACTAAGTAGAGATGAGAACACAAGTTGCTCGACTTTGATCGAGCAACCTTTTAAGCCTGCTCGAGCATGGTGTTCGAGCATGCTCTTACTTCTTGCTCGGGCATGACAGTGTATTGCCTCGATGATTCTTTGCCCTGCTTGATGTTGCTCGAGCATGACTACATAGTCTGCTCGAGCAAGGCTTCCTAAAACACTTGTTTTGCCTTGCATCCGTCAATGCTCGAGCATATAAAACCCTTTGCTCGAGTAACCTTCTGTGAAACTCTTTTATCAATTTATCTCAATGATCTTTGATTATTTTAATTCAATAACTTAGAAGTTGTGATCATCAAAACACACGCGCTAACAAAAAATCCCAAATTTCGAAAAACACAATTAATGTCTGGAATTTTCCTGATTTCTTGACCAATCTTTGAAGAATCATAACTCCTTTAATACTTATCGAATTCAACAAATTACCTATCAAATTAAACCTATATGTGTCTACTATTTATCTGGAAAATTTCCTATTTGTTTGATTTTGTTTACTTGGTCCAAAATGCCACGTCATTTTCATGTTCCAAAATCATACCAAAAGTTTCTAGATTGTTAGCTCAATTTCCAAAAATTATAACTGAAGTTATAGACCTCCGTTTTAGGTGATCCAAAGCTCATTTTAAACCTTACGAAGAGTACTATCTCCGGTAAAAATTTCAAAGAAAAAATAAATTCCTAACCGATGAAAATGACATGCAAATTATCCCCTGTTTTCAGACTCCTACTCAGAGTTGTAAAACAACACATGCCACTTCTTTTTATGACTCAACCTTCTGGAAATCAGACCCTGAGCGCAATAACAAACATGCATGACATAAAGCTTGATCACATATTCAAAGGAAGCCAAAAATCAAATTAGATTCGTCATGCATGTACACCAAAGAATAAAAATTTGACTTACTCCTTCACTTTCTCTTCCTCCAACTCACTACTTCTCAACTTTATGTCTCTTTTCTCTGTTGCTTTCAGTATCGTCTTCATCTCTTCTCTGGTCTCAGGTTCTGGCCAAAGTGAGAATGGATGAAGGAATGAATGAAGGAGGTGAGAGTGTGCGTTGTTTTCAGAAGGGAGGATAGAAGACGGGATGAGAGTGTTTGGAATGGAAGGTTTAGAGGGTTTGGAGGAGGACTGTCACGGAGGTTGAATGGAGAAGGGAAGTATGTGTGTGTTGGTGTCGGATGAAGGGAGAGAGATGAGGCTGAAGTGAAGAATGGAAGTGTGCGCGCGTGTGTCGTAGAAGGGACCGGATAAAAGAATGAATGGGGGAATATGAATTGAATTAATTAATTGGTGAGGTGGGTGGGTGTGAGCGGTCAATGAAGAATGGAAATGTGTGTGTGTGTGTTAATTGGTGAGGTGGGTGGGTGTGTACGTGTCTGATTTATGAAGAGGTAAGTGAGTGTGAGCGGGAGGTAAGTGAGTGTGAGCAGTCAACATAAGGAGGTGAGATGGGTGGGTGTGTACGTATCTGATTTAATTTATGTAGAGGTAAGTGAGTGTGAGCGGTGAACATAAGGAGGTGAGAGTTATGTGCGAGTATATGGGCCAAGTGAAAATAAATAAGGAGTGTGTGTGTGTGTGTGTGATTTATGAAGAGGTAAGTGAGTGTGAGCGGTCAACATAGGGAGGTGAGTGTGTGTGTGTGTGAGATTTATGAAGAGGTAAGTGAGTGTGAGCGGTCAACATAGGGAGGTGAGAGTGTGGGTGGGTGTGTACGTGTCTGATTTATGAAGAGGTAAGTGAGTGTGAGCGGTCAACATAAGAAGGTGAGAGTTATGTGTGAGTATATGGGCCAAGTGAAAATAAATAAGGAATGAAGCTATCTGAAATGGCCTTTGATCTTGGGCTGTAGACAAATAGATAATAATAATGGGATGAGTGATTTGGGCTTAAGTCTTGAATGGATTGACGGGGTATTATTTATACGCTGCTGCTGTCCAAAATGTATTAGTTGAGGAATGAAAAAAAGGAATATGAGAGGAGTATGTGTGTCAGGTTGGGCCCTATGGGTAAATAGATAATTAGGAGTGGGTGTATGCAGTAGACAAAAATCCTTAATTCTAAATAGGGATTTTTTTTTTCCTCAAATAATTTATTTAGGCCATTAAATATTATCTCTAAAATATTTAGGCTAAAAATTATTTCCAACTATTTGTCCTCAATTTCATGGGAAAATATGCCTTTAATTCCAAATATTAACTTTAACATTTATCTAGGCTAAATTTCTCATAATTAATTCCATGTAATATTTTTAATATCCTAAACTCAAAATTTAGAATGTTACAATAAACATGAAAAATTATTTTTAAAATATTTGGATCACCAAAAATCATTCATTATGACACCTCACTAATATACTAACATGCCTGTTTATTATTTCAGACTATAAGGTACCTCTTATCAATCTCAAAAGAAATAGAATTGGCAAGCTTGAAGAATGACATGGGTCTCACTGCCCTTGACATCCTGAAACGTAGTCCAAGAGATTTCAAAACCCTAGAAATACAAGTCATGCTGATGGAATATTCTGGAGTCAGAACTGATAATAACGGAATATTCCAAACTCATTCACACTCACCATCACCACAAGTTTCAAGACCTCCAATTCGAAGGAAGAAGAAGAGAAACTGTTTCATAAGGATTTTGAAATGGATTGGAGGTTGGTTCAGACACAGAGGTGACTGGGTAGAAGAAATGAGAGGAAATTTGAGTTTATTGTCTACTGTTATAGCCACCATAACATTTCAATCATTAATAAACCCACCTGGTGGCTCCATCCAACAAGGCTTATCTCAAGGTTCACCCAATGAAGCCCTAAACTGCACTATGCTTTCTAACAACGAGTCTTATTGTCCTAGTGAAGCAGTCTCATCTTTTCGTCTCACTGGTGGTCTATTTGTGTGGTATGTAATTTGTAATACCATATCTTTCATGTCATCGCTTAGTGTCACCCTATTGCTTGTAAGTGGAGTTCCTATGAAGAACAAAGCTTTGATATGGCTTCTATCCATAGGCATGTGTGTTACTCTCACAACCCTAGCCCTTGCTTACTTAACTACCCTTCTAATGGTGATGCCAGAACATCTTTGGAAAAATGAAGCGGTTTTGACCACCATTGGAGCGTCAGTCTTGGCTTGGACGGGATTGCTTGGGCTGATTGTGGTGTTAATCACATTGCGCCTTATAATTTGGATCGTAAAGAAATTTGTCAGAGCAATCAGAAAGTTGTTCACATGTGGAATTAGAGAAAGTTGATGTTGATTGTCTGGTCGGTCACAAGTGACATGGATTTATTTTAGTTTGATTATCCATGTTATATTAAGGTTATGTTTGTTTCTCTTCGTGTAATATTATTATTTGTTTTGAGTTTGTACTTTGTAATAAAATTGTTTAGATAATTAAATTATTGTTATATCTATCTACTAATTAAAGTTTTCTCTCTAACTCTAAGTAAGACGTGTTTGAGTAGAACTCGTGGTTAAGAACGTTGGCATCAAAACAGGAAAGAAAGGAAAATTCATAACACTCATATCCATGCCAACCACCGGAAAGATTGATGCATAAAGAGAATTTGTTTCATAATAATGAATTTAAAAAAATAGGAACTTGGTCCAAGTATTAGGATGATTGGCTAAAGATATTCCTTTTAATCCTAAATATAGGAGCTAGATATGAGATTTACTTTAGTCTTAAGACATCAATTTACTTTGTATTCCAAATTTATATTTGTTACCCAAAAGTGTGGACCAGATGCCAATGATTAAAAATGATGGTATTTTAATTTAAAGAAACCAATACACATTTATTTTGTTATAAATAGCTAAACCAATATCGGCAAGTTAATTATTTAACTTTTATATTAAGAACTAGATGGAGTATATGAGAGAAAATGTGAGTCTAGTGATAAACTATTATGTTAACCTTTCAAGCTTTAATTAACACATATGGAGGCTTCATCCATTCCTTCTCCCCATCATCAACGACAGCTTGTTTGTTTAAGGAAAAAAAGCAAAATTTTGCTGTGCTTTGAGAATCCGGTAAGATAATCTATATTCAACAATTTAAATTTTACCATTCAAATAAAAATTTCTTCCGTAAAAAAAAAAATTTAAAAAAAAAAATCACCACAAATAAAATATTTTTTAAAAAAATTAATTTTTCTCGTGAATAGTACCTTAAATTTTTAATAAGTAGATGCTTATTTCAACCTTGCCCTACACGTATAGCTGGCACCATGTAACTTTTCTCTCTCTTTCACAATTCAAGCTCACCGGTTCATTTTACAAAAACAAAAACAAAAAAGGGCGGGCTTTAGAGCAGAATAGAAGAGGATGGCAGTGAGCCTTAGTAGTAAAGGAGAGAAGCCTGTTTTATCAAAAAAAAAAAAAAAAAAAAGGAGAGAAGCCTGATCCTATTAATACTCCCTTAATAATAAGGATATTTTAGGAAAAGCATGTCATATTTATTATAAGGTCCTTTATTATAACTAACTAACTTAATTGACTTCCTTAATCTAATCAGATTTCCTAAATAGGTATTATATTAAGGATAATATGAGTAATTAATTAAGAAAAAATGAACCTATGAGGACTTGTCTTTTAGTACTATGTCCAAGGGCGGATCCACTTGTAGTACAAGGGGGGCACGTGCCCCCCCTTGATTTTCCTTTTTTATTTTTTTTATTATTTTTTATTATTTTTTAAATAATAATAATAATAATAATATTTTTTTTTTACTTTTTTCCCCCTCTTTTATGTCTTCCCCAACACCGCTTACTTTGCTCCTTACTCTTCTTTCTCCTATAAAAATACTTGCAGACATATTTTAGCATTGTGACCTCAACTGGGAAAGATCCGCTTCCTTTTTGAGATACTTTCTTAGCATTTTGTTGCCTTTTCTTTGTATTTTAGATGGATATTCCCAACACAAAAAATTGTTTGGAGGATGTAGGTTTCTAATTTTCTGCCAAGGGCATGTTATGGCTAACACTTGCTCTTTTTCTTATTGATGATGATAAAAATTACAACTGATAACAAGTGAAAACCTTTGAATCATGTATTATTTTTTTGTGCTTTTGATGATGACGAAAAAAAATTTTCGGGGCGCTTGCCCCGAACCCCCGCCCCCACCCCCACCCCCACCAATAGTGCCCCCCTTCCATAAATTTCTGGATCCGCCCTTGACTATGTCCTCCTTATGAATGAGTAGTGGCTGGTGATATGCATGTTTACTCACATAGTATCATCAATACTTTTATAAATAAGGCAAACAAACAGGGGAGAGAGCAAGAGAGATATATATGGAGAGAAATCGAAAATCATATTTAATTTGGTAAACAAGAAAACTGTTCTATCCTTCTTACGGTATATGATTTATTGGAAATTATTTTATGAGAAATGTGCAATATTTTGTAAGAAAACTCCTGATGTATACTTGTATAGAAAGTACGTACAACAGAAACGGGATGGTTAATTAGGGTTTTTTCATTCGGGAATGTGTTACTAATTAATCTTTTTTTGGTGAAAAATTCTTAATTAATCTAGATTGCTAATATAATCTTCCACCAGTCTCGCACAATGTGACATGGACCTGGCTATTGACAAGAGCCTACTTACGATATAAAAATTATTAGGGATTGATAAATTAAATAAATGGATTGGGAACATAATACTCAGATAAAGTATTTTTTTTTTATAATTTTTCATCCTTAATATACCCTATCTTATTAATTTTTAACTGACATAAAAATATTTTTATCCACATAATTATTTTCTTACATTTATATTTTCCTTTTATTTTAATTTACGCTGCGTGGTCCCTATAAAAGGTTGGGAAGTGAACTTGTTCCAAATTCATATATATATATATATATATATATATATGTATGTATTATTGCTCAAACAAATGCAGATATATTGAGGTCAACTACATTTGTCTCCATCTCTCGATTGGGATGGAAATGGGAACCATCGGCGAAGATACCAAAGTTTTAAAACGTTAATTAAGGATCTTAATTATGTACTGACATTTAAGGGGCATAAAAGTCAATTAACCAAAATGACCATGTTGACATGCAAACTAGAAAGCTTGAAACATAAGTTGAAAATTTTCTAACTTTAGTAGAAATCATTTTCATTTTTTATTAATTTAGTTGGATAAGTTGAAAATGCATTCTAAAAAGCTAGTTAAGATGTTAAATCCAATAATTTTCAATTAAGTATTGTTTTCACATTCAATTAAAAAAAAAAAAAAAAAAAAAAAAAAAAAAAAAAAAAATCAAGAGTCGATGAATGGGAGCACTTTTGATGTACAAACTCATATCCTTAGTGCTTCTTATATTTTCAATTCAAGGGCATGGTTCAAATTGCCCATAAAAGGGAAAATTAGCATGAATATATATATATATATATATATATATATTCAACGCTAAGGATCGAATAAAAAAGCTATCTGGAGATAGTTAGATAATAAGAGTGGCCTTGGTGGAGTTCGGGTTCAAAGTTAATTAAATTAAAAAATGTTGCGGCATGTTGATTTAGACAGTTGTAAATATAAAAATCTCGATCTTTCTATTAATCACTCATTCAAAAGATGATATGGGATTATAATATTCATGGCATTAACAAATGCAGCTGCAAGCGATGAGACAGCGATACACATGCCCATCGATAGCATCCATATCACAGCTTTATTATATTCTTGATGGGAAATATTCCATTTACGAGCAAGAGGGTAACACTAAGTAATAAAATAAAAGAGATCGTAACGTAAAATAACTACCTCTGAAAATGAGGAAGAAAATTATAGAGTATGAAGCCATAGCTTGTCCAGGGCAATACGTGCGATTATCATGAACAATGGTGCAGCTGAGATCATACGATGATGAAGTGACAGTATTGAGGACTTGATTTGATGATGAGGTGGTATTTTAATTTCTTCAGATGGTAATTAATATAAGCCTTGTTGAATAAAGCTACCAGGTGGATTAATCAATGCTTGAAAGGTTATAGTCACTACAACAGTAGACACTAGACTCAGATTCCCCCTCATCTCTTCAAGCCATTCATCCCCATACCTCCACCAATCTCTCAAAATTTTCTTACAAAAGTTCATGTGATGTATTTCACATATTTCGAAGTCTTTTGGACTTTGTTATTGGAGGATATCGTGGACTTCTCCCATTTATGCACTGTATTAATTGGAAATTAAACTGTAATATATATGAGTAGTATAGTCAGGGATTGGGAATAGAAAATTAATATGGTACTGGGGTTTCGTACAATTAATAAGGATCATATTGAAAACTAATTCAATTTTATGATAACTTTAATGCTTTAACTAGCCTTTAACTAATTTTTTTAGTTCGTGCATATAAATTAGAAAAAAAACATAACGTATATCACAATGGGAGAAAAGGATAATAAAAGAATATTGTACCTCAACTCGATTGAACTTGGAAGCTAAATGGAGAATGGTGTCCCCAAGCCAATCAGGACGTAGAAAGATGTAAGGACGAGGCTCGCCTGCTGCAATAATGGCCGTGGCATAGTCCAATTTAACCAAAGTTTCGAGAGTCTGTAAATGATTTGTATTGTATATGACACACAAATGAAAAAGAGTCTTCTTCTCCATCACCAAGACTTACAGAATCTGGCCTTGCTAAGATAAACTCTTGCACAACCTCGGTTCGTCCTCTCATTGCAGCATAGAGTCACATTTTACATTTAAGTCTACATATTTCCAATAAGCATTTTTGAAAATAATGCCTTTTGAAAATAATGTAAGATGTCGTTCTATTTTATCTCACTCTATTTCGTGTTATCAACTAAAAGTCATTTAAGATTTGAAATAATAATTATAAATCTAAGCTAGTATTTTTACTATACATGATATATCTTGCATTTAAATATCTAATTATCATCTAAATGATAAGTCTGCATATTATTTATATTTTATAGTGAAAAAAATACTTGCTTAGATGTATAATTATTATTTTAAATGACTTTACAACATTCTCACGTAGTTGGCATATGGGGAAACTAACAACCATTTTTTTAATATATATATATATATATATATTCAAAATTTTCTCACAAAACCTTTTATGGAAAAAAAATCCCTCAAATAATCTCATGTGAAATTATTTTAAAGAAAATTCATGAAAAATTTGAAAAAAAAAGAAAAAAGAAAAAGAGGTGGTCTTGCATGTCAAGCAAACAAGCAGAAAAAAGAAGGAAATTATACAAAAATATATTAACTTGTTTCCTCCTTCACTTATGGATAAAATTTAAGTACCCACAAATCAATTATCTCATAGATGATTTGTTCTGAACAAATATCGAACTCACATGTCAGAGAAGCGTTGGCCAAGATCCACCGTTGTGGTATGACCAAGGGCTGCGAGAAATTTCACCAATAATTCAGCATTTGTATGTGGCATCGTCAGAGGGAAAGAATCCACTCAGCAAGCTAAAGAAATTGGATAGACACGGTTAAGTTATTCTCAAAACTTTATGCAATTATGCATAACAATCCACCAGTCGCAAATATGAAAATGACTTGATAACTGTTGCATAACCAACATTGAGGAAGCATTGCATACTATTCAAATCCAGAACCATGTAATCATGCTAAGAGGTTCTTCTAAGGATTTTGTTCAACTATAAAATATTTAAAAGATCATATCTAGAACCATTGCATTTAGGTAGACTGGTTGGACAATCATCCACAATAAACCCTTGAATTCTGCCCATATTTTTAATTTCACAAAAGTAACTTTCACTTTAACTTTCATCCCTAGCCAATATGATTCTCACAACTATTTCACGAGTAATTACAGTCAAGACCTGCTTTAAGAACTCTAAAATGCAGGTTAAAACTAATTTGAGGCCTAAGACAAACCTTCATATCATTAGTCTCAGAATTCCACACAGTGACGCAGTAATCAGAGCAAAAAGATTTTGGCCGCCACTACTACAAAAATTGGTTATTACTATCCTAAAGGACATCCCTATTTAAAAAAGGGAAGCAAAAAGTGAACGCGGTGGCATTCTTGTAATATTTTGGCTCAATTTTATGGTGTCAAGCAAAATTTGTTGCAGGGAAATTTGTTGGCGTCCCAAATTATATTTTGGGACTCCAAAAAATTTTCCCACACAAAAAATTGCTCACAAAAAAATTCTCCCTGCCCAAACATTGATTATTGGAGTCCCAAATTGTATTTTGGGACTCCAAAAATACAAGTTATAACTAAAAAATCAAGAGTCCCGTGCTAGCAGAATCACTCACACTCACACGCTCTCTCACAATCGCCCTTTCAATTTCTTTTCCCTTACTTTGTTGTCGCCTTATCAACTCCTTCTCCTCCGTCTTTGTTGTTGCCGCATCAGCTCCGTCTCCTCCGTCTTCCCTCTTTGCGTCGTCCTTCGGCTTGCGTGCGCCGCCGGCGCCTCCCCTCCTTCTCCGATCTCTTGGGAAGCAGTCCGAGCCCTAGTTATTTTTCTGTAGCCCGTTGTTGCGCATCCCCCTTCTTTTGGCCCCCCGTAATGGCTCCAAAAAAAAATTTAAAAAAAAAAACAAATTTACTAAAATATAATAGCATAAGCTAATTATATATTTATTTGTTATTTGTTGTAGTTGGGAGTCAAGATAAAGCTTGTAGCTTGATGGTATGAGAACAGTCAAAGGTCCCTTCAGTGCTGAGTTCAAATCCTTGCTAAGACAAGGTGTGGGTTTTTATTTTTGTTTCAGTGACCAGGAATTACAAAAATACCCTTATTAAAAAAGAAAGAAAAAAGGTCAGTTTTTTTTTTTTTTTTTTTTCAAAATGCACGGACGCATTGCAGAAACAGAATGAACGTGGAAGCTTCGGATTTTTGGATCAAACCCCAGCCCCAACGCTGAACCCTATTCCTTCATCTTTTCTGTCCACATCCACCACCGTCGCACGTCCGTTCGCCGCTGACATCCTCCTCTGGTTCGAATCTTGCTGATGCTGTTATTAGAATTTTCTCTATTTCGTTTTGTACTGCTCTGTGTTGCTGGTTCTGGTTGCTGCTGTGATATTTGAAAATTTAGGATTGAAGAATAATTTCATTTTGCTGCTAGTTGGTTTCAGAAAGTAGATAGTTCGGAGGCTATTCTAGGTAGAAGGGGTATTGGAAAGGAAGGATTTCAAGGGTTTATATATATATATATATATGTTCATTGCTGATTTTTTTTCCCTTCTTTTCCTGGCCATTGGTTTTGGGTAAGGGGGGATTCATGAATCTTTAATTATTCATTCAGTCCACTATTCAGCCGTGCTTGTTAGGTGTTGTTGTGGATATGTGCCTTTATGAGTTGAGTAGAGTTGGAAATTATAGTAGATAAATATGTGTGTGTGGATTGGTGTTGCACATTTCGTTTTGTTGTGGCTTCGTGGTATGCGCTGTACAGGGGACCAAAAGTATTGCATGTTGTGGAAGATAGATATATGTATGTGCGCTGGAGAATGGGCTAAACGAACAGCACTTTATAAATTGATGTTTAATTATTTTTGGATATGAAATATGCTTCATTTGCATATATATATTTATATATATACGAGAAGTGATGAGGTCTCAAGTTATAGAATCAAAGTGAAGGTTTAGGTATTGTTTTCAACCTGAAATTTCAGAATGAGATAAGGAAGGTTATAATGTTTGATAAAATGCATTGCCCAGCTTAACTCATTGAATGTATAAACTAATGGCAGTTTTTTACTTTTTATAACAAAGAGTTGCATTACTTTATTCACTAAAATCTAAGTATTTCCTGCTTTTAGGAGATTTCTTTATATTGTGTACTTTGTGTTTGATTTTTAGACTGGGTGGTGCGGGAAATTCCACTACTACAAAAAACGTTAAAAACGTCCTAAATTAAGGCCAATTAATGTCCTTTTTTTCTAAGGACACTTATCTGGGGGACGTTATACTTACGACGTCCCCACAAAAAAAAGGATGTCATAAGTGGTACTTACGGCGTCCTAAATTTTGATTTAAGACACCGTATGTACAATTTAGGGCGTCTTAAATATAAAATAAGGAAGCCATAAGTACCACTTATGACTTCCTTATTTTATATTTAGGACGCCATAAGTGCCTTTTTTTTTTTTTAAAGGCTAATAATGATAAAGAAAGGTTCCTCAAGGAAACTTAGATCATAAACAAAAAACATACAAAAATACGAACATAATCAACAAACCAGTTTTAGTTAAGTTTAAAACAAACAAACAAACCAGAACAAACTGAAACGTAACCAACAAATCAGAACATAGGCATATAATCAGTAGCATTATATTATTCCTAAAATTCAATGAAAATGCAGAAACACAAGAGATAGGTTTTCAAGAAAAAAGGGCAAAGTTGCTTACAGCAATAGTAATGACTCCCTCCTTTCCAACTTTCTCAATTGTTCTTCTCTTGCAACAATAAAAATTTAAATAAAATACACATTTAAATGAACTTACATCCCTTAAGCGTTAGCTAAACAAAACTTTCCAGCCTAATTCTTCTTTCACACAATTCATCAAACACCTTAAAGGCATTTAAAATAACTGAATAAGCAAGCATCTTAATTCAAAGGCTATAAATCATTAACTCCCAAACATCCACACAATTGTTTCCATAGGTCTAAAACCACTTAACAAATTTCCTAAAATTACCTAATTAAGAACAGAATTAATTCTCAACCAGCCACAAAATTTGCAATTACAAAACTCACTACTACAAAAATTGTATATTACTTCCTTAAAAAACGTCCTTATTAAAAAATAGGAAGTAAAAAATGAAGTCGGTGGCATTCTTGTAATTATATTCAAGGAAGTTGAGCATTGAACATCCCGAATTTTTGTTTAGGACGCCTAACATCCGGGTATATTGTTTCGCGCCAAGGAAATATGAGAATTTTTTGTTTGGCGCCATGAGATTTAATTTTTTTTGGAATAAAATTCATTTTGAGTGTCCTAAATTTGTTTCGGACAACTAAAAACTGGAAAAATATATTTGGCGCCATGGGAAATATGGGAATATATTGTTTGGCCCCGTGGTTGTTTTTGTTAATGTTTTTTTTTTAGTTTAAAATTGGCGACTGAATAGATTTCGGGTCACCTATTTTAAAATATTGGCGACCAAATCTATTTAGGTCGCCTATTTTAAAATAGTGGCGACCGAATTTAATTCAGTCGCCTATTTTAAAATATTGGCGACCGAATGAAATCGGTCACCAAAATTAAAATATAGGCGACCGAAATATATTCGTGTCGCCTATTTTAAAATAGTGGTTCAATAAACTCAATCGACACGCACGCACACTCCTCCTATCAGTCCCAATACACACTCCTCTTCTCACCCGATAGAAATCCTCAGTTCCCCTCCCTCTCTATCACGCCTCCATCTCCACCTTGTCGAGCCTTCTATTCAGAGGCGGATTGAGGTATACCGCACTTGCCCCCTTAAAATAACCATTGTTTTTTCCTAAAATCGAAAACCAATTTATTTAGGTTTCGGTCTCGAATTGCATTACAGATCCCTCTTCCAACTTCACCCACTTGCTCGTCGTCTTCTCTCGCTTGCTCACCGTTTCCTCACCTTCCGGTCTCAGTGCTCAGTGTCTCCGACTTCTCCGCTCTATGGTTGCCATCTCCAATCTCTCCTTGCTCTCTCCCCAGTCCTCAATCGGTGAGTCCTCGGCTTCTGAAAAGCGAATTTGATTCTTTCATTCATTTACACATGCCCTTTTGCCAGCATTGGATTAACACATGCCCTTTTGCCAGCATCGGATTATTTTATATTCTTTCATTTACTCTTTTAATTTATGTTAATTTTTCGTTCTCATGGATTTGGAGTTTGTTCTCGTGTCGACAACTCGGAATTTGGTCGAGGGAAATTCCCGAGAGTTCTCGCTAATTGGTGGTACTCTTGGAATTTAAAGCTTTTATGCCGATTCATTTCATCTTTTTTTCGAATATAATTTATTACCTGTTCTGGGTGAGTAAATTTGAGATATTTCTACTTCCTTTTCCTCTATGCTAGAGTGTCACTTTATTTCTTTAATATATTAGCTACGATAATCGATATTCACTATTGAACGTAGTGCACGCACCTGATCAGCGCTTGTGTAGTTTGTGATTGAAATTGGATTGTGCATATTCTTCTGCTGGAAAATTCTTTTTACACTCAACCATTTGGTCAAATTTGTGTTAGATTTTTTCTGCTCAGAAATTTTCATTTGCACAGTAATGCAGTATGGAAGTAGCTATCCGAAGAAGTAGTTTAGGCTATGGAATATGCCAAAGTTAAATGTTGGCATCATGGAATTTAAGTTTCAATCTCTGGTGAATAATTTATCCCATGCTTTTCGGGAATAATGTGCCTTACTAACGGGCATGTTAGTATTTGCCAATACAAAACGGTGAGTAAAGAACAAGAACCAAGGCTAGGCTAGGTGATTCCCCAAAAAACAAAGAAAGAAGAGGAAGAGAAGCAATGATAGAAGAAAACCCTTTTTTCGGTGCTAAGCAAAGGAATAACTAAACTAAAACAAAGAAGAAACCTAACAAGTAACAGTGATGATTAAAAAAATCCCTTTTTTCAAAGGTCTTTGTGCAAAGGAATAGGTAAAATATGTGTAGGGTTTCAGGACTTGCCTATAAAAAATGGAGTATGCATGATTATCTGGCTTTCAATATTGATCTCTGTCGTGGTATGTGCAGATTACTTGAGACTCCTAATTGTAGTTTCTCAATTGCTGGAAAAATTACTTAGCTAGAAATCGGCCGCATGATGATATTGGAAATTACTTTTCGGGCATAGGCCGCATAGTAGAAAATTGTGGCATAATAGGATATTGGATCTGCGGTTAAATCTTGCTTTTAATGCTATGGTTTTGTTGGGATGAACTAGAGATCTTTTGGTATGATAAAGGACATATGTTTGTCTTGTTCTATGCGGGAAGATGAAGAGAAAGTGAAAAAGTTTTTGAAAATGAATTCAAACTACTTTGTCTTTTAATCTGCTATGGTTTTGTTGGGTTTTACGCAATGCAAACTACTTTATCCTTATTCTTATGTTGATCGCCATTATGGTGATTAGATGGAATGGATCCTTCGTCAAACCCTTCTAATAGATTTTGCCTTCAAACTCTAAATGGGCAATAGTCTTTATAAATTCAAATTGTGTAAGTGTTCTTTTGAATAGAAATTGTTGTTTTGATCTTCTCAATCATTCAATCAAACATGCTTCGTTCATCTTTAAAACCACTATTTTCCTTTCCTACTTTGGACTGTTCATGTTAGTATTTGACTGTTCTTCCCCACTTGTATTTGTACCTCATTTCGGCCAACTAGATACAATTATTTGCTTCTATGAATATATGTTTGAACACACACAATCTAGCCTTGCATTTTTTTAATCATGATTTTATATCCATGCCTTCTTATCATGGTTTTGCAATGGTAGTTTCATTGCTATTAATCAAGTTGGAATTGGAGGTTGTGGTCCTAAATATAGAACTTGAATAAGCTATGTTTTAAAAAAAATTAATTAATTTTGGCTGATGTGATCGTATTTTTATTGCATTAGGCCATTATAATCGATAATTGATGTTGATAATTCAGATATAGGCGAGAAGAGATTAAAGGAGAATCATCTTTATCTTATTTTACTACGCATTTGAGAAAATCTTGGTCAAAGGTTTCAAGCCAATTGTTGCGCTCTCAAATTAGGTCAGCTTGCTTTCATTTTATTCACACACATATATTTTCCTTATATGATACCTTCTTTCCGATTGAGAACAACACTTTTGTCTTATGGCTTCATGGTTTACCATTATTGATTTAAGTGTTTTTAATCCAATCCTTGACTTTTTTTTTTTTTTGTCTTTCCTTTATTATTAGCCATCCGAGCTACATGAACTTGATTAAAAAAGTGATGGCTTCATGGTTTGCCATTACTATTACCATTGAATTATATGCGTGTTAGTAGGAATAATTCTAATGTTCTCTTAGTTGATGAAGTTATTGGATTTAATAGCTGATATTTTCTAAATTGTCTTAGTTAGTAAGTTTTGTTGAATTAAGTTGAAATGGTTTGTTGTTGAGATTTTGGGATGTCTTACTGTTGAGGGGAAATGCTGGCGAATTTTTTTTACAAGATTGAGAAAAAAAACATGTCATTCTTGAAATTATTATGAACTTGACTGTTGTTGGAAATGTCTTAGGTGATAATAAAATGGGTCATAGTTGGATGAATGTGTTGAGAACTACTGAAGAATATGAGAATGGGGTGGAAGAGTTTATTGAATTTGTTAGAAGGAATGTGGCTACAAAAAATGGGATGTATTATTGTCCATGTGTTAATTGTTTAAATGGGGTTCGACGGGATATTGCTTGATATAAGGGATCACCTAATTTGTGATGGAATAAACCTTCGATACAAAACGTGGATATGGCATGGTGAGGAGGTAACTCCTAGTGCATCCCACAAAAATGAAGTTGAGGTAGATGATGATGGAATGGAGAGAATGATTCATGATGTTGAGGTCGAATCCTTTGCACAACCGCATGAATATGATAGCGTTCGGAGTGATGCAGAGACACCTTTGTTCCCTGGGTGTACTAAGTATACACGATTGACTGGGACCTTACATTCGGTCAACTTAAAGGCAACTTGTGGGTGGACCGATAGCGTTTCACGTCGTTGCTTGAATTGTTGTGTGATATGTTGATGATAATGTACTTCCAAATCGTATGTATGAGGCCAAGAAAATCTTATCTACGATGGGTATGGAGTATAAAAAGATACACAGTTGCCTTAATGACTGCATATTATACAGAAACAAGTACGAAGGCCTCAGTAATTGTCCGAAGTGTAAAACTTCACGATAGAAAGTGAAGAAATGTAGTGTTTCTGGAGAGCAGACAACAAAAAGGCAACCTTTGAAGGCATTGTGGTATCTTCCAATAATTCCACGGTTTAAGCGTCTGTTTACTAGTGAAGCAACGATGAAGAAGTTGAGATGGCATTCTGATGAGAGAATATCTGATGGAAAATATCTTCGACGCCTGGCTGACTCTCTTCAATGGAAGAAAATAGACGAAATGTTCCCTCAATTTGGCAAAGTGAGCCAATAAACCTTCTACCGAGGCTTTGTACGATGGCTTCAATCCGTATCGAACTCTTAGCAGTACCCATAGTGCATGGTCGATTCTCCTTGTAATATACAACTTACCTCCCCGGCTATGTATGAAACGCAAGTATGTGATGCTTTCTATGATGATTTTTCGGACCAAAACAGCCCGTAACAATATCGATGTGTACTTGGCGCCTTTGGTTGAGGATTTGAAGAAGTTGTGGGAGGAAGGCGTAGATGTGTTTGATGCATATAAGAAGGAGTCCTTCAAGTTGCGTGCAATGATTTTTACCACGATCAACGACTTTCCTACATACGGAAATTTGTCTGGGTACAAGTGTGAAGGGGGCATAAAGCATGTCCAATATGTGAAGCTGACACAAACTTCCATCAACTAAAGCATGGAAAAAAAGGGTCTACCTCGGTCACAGAAGGTTTCTTGATCGGTTCCACCCATATCGTAAGTTAAGAAAGCGTTTTAACGGCTTACCGGAGCATAGAACAGCTTCAAAGGCATTAACCGGAGAGGAAGTCTATAGTCGGGTGATGCATATCAATGTCATATTGGGTAAGCAGCGAAGGATTGCAGGTGAGAAGAATATATGGAAGAAGAGATCAATTTTCTTTGATCTTCCATATTGGCGTAGTCTTGATGTGATGCATGTGGAAAAAAACGTATGCGATAGCCTTGTCAGTACTTTTTCGCACATACCAGGGAAGACTAAGGATGGAATTAGTGTGAGACTAGACCTGGTTGATATGGGAATAAGAGAACGGTTACATCCACGAGTAATGGAAGATGGTAAGAGGGCATACATGGAGCCAGCAGCTCATACACTATCAAAAGCGGAGAAAAAAAGTTTGTCTGGGTGTCTATATGACATTAAGGTTCCACAAGGATATTATTCAAATTTGAGAAGGTGTGTTTCAATGGACGATTTGAAGTTAGTGGGAATGAAGTCCCATGATTATCATGTGTTGATACAACAACTATTACCAGTAGCTATTAGGGGCATTATGAAAGATGAAGTGCGGACCACTATAACAAAATTGTGTATCTTCTTTAATGCTATATGTAACAAAGTCATTGACATTGAAAAGTTGGATGAATTGGAAAATGAGGGTTACATTATTTTGTCCCAACTAGAGATGCATTTTCCTCCGCATTTTTTGATATAATGGTGCATCTGATAGTGCACTTGGTAAGGGAGGTAAGGCTTTGCGGTCCAGTTTACCTAAGGTGGATGTATCCTTTCGAGCGATACATGAAGATCTTAAAAGGGTATTCTAAAAATCCTTATCGACCGGAAGCCTCAATTGTTGAAAGATATGTGGTTGAAGAGGCTATGGACTTTTGCAAAGATTATCTATCAGGGAGGACGATACAATCTCAGCATGACGAGGGGATAACCGAGGGAACGCGAGGAATCAAATTGAAGAATAAGCCTCGTGAAGAGGTGTTGCAAGCATACCTGTACATCTTGAATAATATGGAAGAAATTCAACCATACATTGATGAACACAGAAAGAGTTTGAAGAATATAAATCCAAGGAAGAATGACATGCAGATAGCTAATGAGCAAAAGAAGACATTCATAAAGTGGTTCCAGGAGAAGGTATTACACGAGGTGGTGTGTCGGCTAATCGAGTGGTTGGCCTGGGGCCTTCTTTTCTGTGTCATCACTTGGACAGGTTATGATATAAACGGAATTCTTTCTACACAAAAGACCAAGATGACAAGTTTGTGCAAAATAGTGGGGTGATGGTTGAAGCTGAATCCATGCACTTTTCGAGTTTGAAAGACAAAAATCTGGTGTTAGCATCAATGGCCTATTATGGAGTTATTGAAGAAATATGAGAGATGAGCTACAACAAGTTCAAAGTTGCTTTATTTAAATGTAAGTGGGTTAGCAATAATGCTGTTGTAATAGATCCTAAATTTGGATTTGTCTCAGTTGATCTTCAAAAACTTGGACATAGAGATGAGCCATTCATTCTAGCAAGCCAGGTGAAATAAGTGTTTTATGTTACAGACCCTGTAAATAACAAAATGTCCATTATACTTCAAAGTAAAAAACAGACGTATGGTGAAGAATCCTTGAACCTGGACGATCCACTCCCTTTCACAACAAATCCACCTACAACACATGAAGTAGAATTGGTAGATGATGAAGAATATGCTCCAAGAAAGGATCATTCTGAAGGAATATGGGAAACCATATAAAGTAAGATCTTAAGTTATGAAAAAGTCCTATGTTATTTTTGTACTGGTTTAACATGTTAGTTCATTTTATTCATTTGTTTATTATTTAATAATAACCCTATCTAACATTATTGATTTGTCTTTGATGAACAAGAATATGTCTAGCTCTGACGAGTCATTGGGTGATAGTGGGAATGATGTACCGGTGGTGAGAAAGGGTAGAGGTAGCACACATATGGGTGCGTTAATTGCACGTCGTAATAGTCAGGAAAAGAGGCTGCATGTGGAGTTCGATGCCAATATGAATCCAGTTGGTCCGAGAGGAAGACAATTTCATTAGCTACGTAGGCTATCCGCTCGAAGCAAAGTTCGCATTGTATTCTCTCATTGGAAGTTGGTTCCTCCTAAAACGAAGCAGTTGATCTGGGCACAACTTTTGGTATCTCACTTTCGATATCTTCTGCATTTGTATCTGTAACATCTCAATTTTTGAAAAGCGTTTTCAAAATAGTTTGATCAGAGTAGAGCATCGGAAGTATTTAAATTGAAGAGTAACTGATAAACATCCATGGTAATGTATAGGTTTGCTTTTACAGCAATACAAAATTTCGAATGAACTACAACGTTAAGTACATATCAAACTTTCTTCCGCCAATCCTTATGCCTGCTGCTTACCCTTATCGTCGGCCCTGTTCACACCGGACCCTGAAGCTATAGTAAGTGCTGAGGTTCAATGCACATTGAACCTCAGGTAACGGTTAACCTCATGCTTATGTAACAGTTTATGTATTGCAGATATTCATGATATTACAGTAGAAATCACATATAAAAGATAATAACGAGAACACGCCCACGCGTATATGCATGTTATTATGGTCTGCACTATTCACCAGTGCCACGATGGCCTATCGTGTCCTCAACGCTAGGAAAACTCAACGGTATTATCAGAATCATAACCCGTGTATAGTATAGCTGAATGTGTATGAAAAATTTTAAGACAGGGTCTTAGTCTATGAATACATCTATCACATATAAGTATACAATAAGCATCAGAATTAGTGTTACAGTACGCGTCCGTACCTGAGTCGGTGGTCACGGTACGAGCGTCGATCAGTATGCGTTCTTGAGTAGCCTATAATAGTAATATCGCTTTATTAATCTATGAATAATATCCTAAGAGATATTTTTTCCACTAATGACTATTTTACCCCTGGTACATTTATTTTACACTTTATTCCCTCAAAATTCGTAGAAAACGTTGTTATATATTTGAGCAGATTTTCATCTAACTTTGAAAAATCATTACTAATTCGAGAAAAATTGAAACGAGGATCCGTAAAATTTCCCGAACTCCTTAGGATGTCTATTTTTGAGAAAAAAATATTATATTTTATCCAGAATCTAAGAAAAACTCCCAGTTTCCAGGGTTTCACACGCTGCCCAGAAATTTACCCAGAAAACATAGCCTTTCTTCAAGAATTTTTATCTCTTTGTAAAAAAACTCTAAATGACACACTCTAGGAATATTTGGAAATTTCTATATGTCTATTTTAACCATGAAAAATTTTAGAATTAATTAACATCATCTTCAATATAAAATTATGGTGTTTCTACTACCGACTTAAATCGCCTAACCGACAAATTTCGTCGTAACTTCGTTACTTCGGTGTTTTTCTTCCAGAAATTTTGCTCTAACCCTTCCTTCATCAATTTTTCTAAATGAAGCTATTTTTAACCATAAAAACTTGAAAATAAAACTACTCTAGCATTTTTAAGATTAAAACACAACTATCTATGAATTTAAAACTCAAAACTCAAGAACTTGCTTACCTATGCTTGAACTCCTTCGAGTTACTCCCACTCTCTCACTCCTCTCTAATATTCAGATTGCTTTGCTTTCTTTGGTGTGAAAAATAATGAAGGCCAAGGTGCTTATTTATAGGAAATCACTATGGCAATTGTGGTAATTATTCAAAGCCTACTTCATCTTCATTTTTGGCCAATGGATCAAAGTTAAAATTACAACTCAAATCCTCACTCTCCAACCCTCTCATCCGACCTCCTCCCTCTCTCTTCCTCTTCACCTTTTTCTTCCTTGCTCAAGAAGTATTGCAACTTGATCACCAAGTCTTGGAAGCTTCCAACTTCACCACCAAGTCTTGCTTTCTTGACTCCCTTTACCACATGTGTTTTGAATTTTTCCCTTGCTCCCCAAGTCTGAAAAACACGTCCCCTCCCCTTCATCTTTTTTTAATTGGTGTCTTAATTTATTAGACAATGTTTTAGGGCTATATTATTGGTCCCTTGATATTTAATTAAGGTAAACCACTCTTAATTAGGTCCTTTTATTTGCAACTAGCTTAATCATGATTATTAATTTAATCAACATCCATTTAGTTTCCCAATAATTATTCTTAGTATTCTCTAATTGCTTTAATCCTTTTTACACACCTTTATGGCTTATTTTTTGATGATATAAAAATTTAATGTGAATATTTTAATTCATGTAAGTTTAATTGTTTATTAATTGTTGGTAATTTTCTCTAATTGTTTTAGGTATTTTCATGCTATTTTATGACATTTTACAACATTTTATGACCCCCAATTGAATTTAGAGAGTTGGATTTGTCTTATTAAATCCTAAAGAAAATTTGCCCAAGAAATAAAATAAATACACTACAAAATTAGAGACAACATATTCTCTTATTATCCATAGGTCCTATTTGCCAAAATATCATGTTTAAGAGAAATACAAATTTCAGGGTATTATAGTATCTTTAGTTTTATTACTTGATTTATTTCATATCTTCTCTTTTACCTTGCAGCAAACGTATGATGTGCCTAACAATACGGCCATACACAACCATTGGATGGGCGAGGTTCGTCTACGTTGGAAAGACTTTAAGAACAAGCTCACTAAAAAGTATATTCGAGGGGCAAAGAGGGACAAGGACCCATGTCAGGACTATGATTACATTTCTCCAGAGGACTGGAGGGAGTTTGTGGCGTCACGCCAAAATCCTGAATTTCTTGTAAAACTTCTTTCATATCTTATCTTTTAGTTGAATCTATTTCACATCGAAGGCTCAGTTTTATTTGTTTTCGTGTCACAAGAAAAAAGTCAGGCCAATAGAGAGAGGCAAGCGAGAATAAGTATCCGCATTGCATGTCTAGAGGTGGCTATAAGAAGCTTGAACGGAAGCCGATGGAAGAAGAGTTTGCAGAATGAAGGAAGCTTCCCAATCCGATCCTTCCATTGTTATCCAGCCCTCGAGCGCCCTCCTCCCGTCACAAAAAATGGATAGTCTGCGAGGAAGAAGGGTGACAAATACGTAAATGAAGATGTGGCCGAGGTTGCCTTAAAGATTATAAGTAGTTAAATTAGAAGTATTAAATAGCCTCTGTTGTTTCATATTTTTAGTCTAGTTACTATTTATGAAAAATCCTATGATACAGGATGCACTTGAGCAGCAGAGCAGCCAAGGTTCATTCATGCCGAGTACACGGATGGACATTTTGTCCACGGCGATTGGGAAGCCAGATTACCTTGATGCTGTTCGAGGGGAGCCAAGGGGAGTTAGCGTCGTGAAATATTTTGGACGGCGTTCTAGTTGTTCGCATGTCGATGACAACCCTAGTCCTCAGCTTGTAGCCAAAATTTGAGCGTCCCTCATAGATGAGGTTATGACACAACTACGGGGTGAAATGAGAGTTATGATACAAGAGAAGGTAAATACGCAACCTACAAACCAGGAATCCCCGGCCTTCCCAAGCAGCAAAGAAAGTTTTCACGTTCCAGATGTACCTATTGGCGAACCTTCTCATCACTCTCCAGATGTACTTATTGGCGAGCCTTCTCACACTCCACAGGAGGGACAACCCTGCACTCTATATTTGGATGACCCACACCAATTGTATTGTTGCCGATGGTCTTGTTTACCTAGAACAAACCACACACCACAATATGCAAATTCCACAAGACCAACGTAGGGTGACTCTGAAAAGTGTGCGAGAGGGGGAAGAAAAGACAGACATCCCGATTGATGATGATGAGGTTCCCACGCTAGGCGCTGCCACCATATCATTCATCCTTTGGCCGCATCATCTTATTCAGATGGAGACGACACCTCCAATGGTAGGAAATACATTACTGATTGACGATGAGTAGGGTTTAGGATTGATTTTCATTGCTAACCCACTCATAATTTGTTTATTATGTTTTCATAGCATGAACAAGCTGCGGCAACTTTCTATACTTAGCACAGCTGCGAGATTGTACCCGGACATCATCTCTATAAGCTTGCAGATGCCTCCGGGCATTGTTGGTGCAGACAAGACATATTCGATCAATGTTGACAAGAAAGATTTGACAGAGTTTATGCATATGGACTGTTTAGATATGAAAGTGGAGCTATATACCCAATAGGGGGGTGAATTTGGTATTTTAAAACTTTTGTGATCTGCTCTATTTTTAGATAGAAAAAACAGAGATGGACAGAGTAAAGAGAAGAGCAGCTAGACACAGAGATTTATATTGGTTCGGTCCTAACAACTTGACCTACATCCAGTCCCCAGACTCTCTAGAATTTTCCACTATCACAAAGATTACACACTCGTACTCAAAGAGTAGTTCTCTCTAGAACTCACTCCTCCTTACAAGTTGTAATCAATTAACTCCCAAATCACCAAGTCCCCCGACTTGTGATTCTTTACAATAAATGTTTTTCAAGTAGAAACTCTCTCTAAGAGTAGATAAGAATAATCATCAAGTACAAAGTATCAAAAGATACAATACAGTTGAAAACCGAAAGAATAAATGCTAGACTTGAATGTATTTCGTTTTCGTTGTTGTAGTTGTTGAGAAGACTTGAATGCATCTCTATTTATACTAAGAGAGCATTAATTGACCGTTGTAATCTTCATTATTACCGTTGTCTTGATTAACCAAAGTTCTGGGCAAGGTAAGGTCTTCTTTCTCTCTAATCTACACTTAATCCAATGGGTAGAATATCGAGTTGACTCTCTGCGAATTTGTCCATTGGAATAGCAGCTCTTTGGATGTAGAAATCATTCTTTAATTCTTTGTAGGCGTGTGCAGATGGATTACCCAAAAGTATGCAACTTTCTGGGTTTGCATTTAATGTGCTGACATCACTTTTGCTTTTGCTTTAAACCTTCAATGTACATTATATAATCTGTCTGAAACTCACCAATAAAGTGGTTAAACATATCTAGAAATATTAGAGATTAATCATAGGAGGTATTAAGATCAAACAAGAAGGTTTCACAAATTCGTCAGATTTGATTTTCAAACTGGGCGTTCAATACTCGAGTATGTGTATGAATACTCGATTTGTCACTGTGCACTTAAGTCAATACTTGAGTATTCATTTTGATACTTGAGTATTCTTCTTCCAGGGAGGAATCATCGAGGTTTGACTTTGGACCTTAACATTGAAATAGGGTCAATACTCGAGTATCCAGATCCATACTCGAGTTTTAAACTTTTGATATGAAGATAATTTTAAGTTCAAAAACCTCAATACTTGAGTATTGTTTTCAAAAATTGAGTGTTCAAATCATTGACAAAAAGCAAAGCTCTCTGTATGCCCAATACTCGAGTTTTCAACTCAATACTCGAGTATGCATTCATTTTGAAAAACCTTGTGAAGTCTTTCCCAAGTCAATACTTGAGTATTGAAATGAATACTTGAGTATTCAATATATGCATAAAACTTGTAGTCTTTCTGTCAGTCCAATACTCGAGTGTGCAAACCAATACTCGAGTATTCAAAGTGTTTGAAAACTTTTATAGATTGATGTCAAGTCAATACTTGAGTTTTCAAATGGATACTTGAGTATTCATAAACAAGTGTTAAGTATGAAAACTTTGTGGAATTCCAATACTCGAGTATTCAGACCCAATACCCGAGTTTTCAAAAGATGAGAAACTTGATGACTTTCTGTATGGCCAATACTTGAGTATTCAACTGAATACTTCAGTATTGAGATTTTAAGTCAATGTTGAAATTGTCTCTATGTGTTCCATACTCGAGTATTCATATCAATACTCGAGTTTGGCTTAGGGTGAAAAACTTGGAGTGCTCTCTGTAAGTCCAATACTCGAGTATTGTGTCCAATACTTGAGTATTGCTTTGTGTAATTAATTTGAGCAACTCTCTGTCAAGTCAATACTCGAGTATTGATACCAATACTGAAGTTTTGTCTTGACAAGTAAGTTTTTCAACTTACCAAAGACAAAACCATATCTTGTGTTTACAAATGTCGGTTATCATCAAAAACTGTAGAGAACTAACAAGATATACAAGTGGCTTCAACTTGCAATCTTGTAAGTTTTTTTTACCCTTTAATTATGTCAATACTCTTTTTTGTTTAATATATTCAACAACATTTATCATTTTATTTCGATCATAGTGTCTGCCACGACATATGCAAAAAGGGAGGCCGATTAGGTTCGTATGGATTCTTATGTCCTGGAAGCACGGCTTCGGCTCACAATATCTTAGCCAGGAGGGCCATTTATGTTGGTTTAACAATGGGCGACCTACAATCGTCTTGTTATCTAGCGCCAATACATGAAAGGTGCGTATTTTTCTTGTCTAAATAAGATTTTTAAGAATAAATTGCTTTCTTATCTTAGTTTAATATTAATATGTATATGTTGTAGTGGTCATTGGTCCTTGTGTGTTGTTTGTCCCGCCAAGAACGCATGTTATTGGTTCGATTCCGTAAGTGGCGGGCCAACCGAGGATATCAAAGACATGTTTGCCGAGTAAGTAAATTTTTGTCTAAATCATCGATTCTTCTTTTAAATGAATTGTTTTCATGTCTCGTTAATTTCCATTTTAATGATGATAGGGGTCTTAGGACATATAGACACTTGCCGGAGCACGAGAGCAGGGTGGACCGAAGTGGTTTTATCCGAAGGTAAGTAGTTTCAATTCAAGTTTTTTCTGAGACACAGTAGCTTTCATTTTAACAATTTGTTTTTTATTTATAGTGCCATCACCAACCAGGGAACACCGAGTGCGGATACTACGTTATCAGTTGGATGCAATCTATCGTTTCCACATTTAGACGTACTACATCGCCTTTCAAAACGTACGTAATGCTCCGTGATCCTCAAATGATGATATTTTTTATTGTGGTACTTCAGTTGTTAATTATTTCATTCACTTCATTGGTTTATCTTATACCTTGTTTTACAGCTTTTTGGTATTGAGGATCCGTACTCACAGGATGACATCGATTCGATTCAAGACATGTTGGCTAGATATCTTCTTGAACACATATAGGTATATAAAGTTTACTTCGCATTTTTTGGCCGGATCATGTGATCAACTGTTTTAGATAAATCTTTTGAATTGACGAATGCTTCTTGAGATTCTTCTCGAATCGTGATGTGACATCTACATTGCATGAGATTCTTCTGGAATTGTGATGGTGGCATTTATGTTGTAGTGGACATTTCTTTGCTTTTTTTGGATTGATGACGTTCCTTAGTGGAAATTATGCACTTGGTTCCTATGCAACTGTTGCTGGAAGGAAGATACACAGAGGCCCTTATTTTGTGTGCTGTTCAACTTCTATGTCACTGAGTTTAGTCCCTATTTGTGTTTTTCCATTGTTATTAGACTCACTGTGTGTGGTTTGGGTGTAGTTTGGGGGCCCGGATTTGCTGTTCTTTTTTTTTTGATAAGATAAAAGTTTTGGAGGGTTCCACATCGCCCCCACCAAGGCCAGGGCGCGGCCCCGGGCTCTATGAGCACTTACTGGGGACTTATAAGATCGCCTACTAAAGGAGTCCCAGCGACGGCAGAGGGGATCGAACCCACGACCATTTAGGCCTAGTCCTGGATCCCTTACCATCTATGCCAACTCACATTGGCCCGAATTTGCTGTTCTAATATTACTAATTTTAATGTGTGGTGATTGTCGATCTGTAGCTCACGCTTTTTACCGCAAGATATTTCTTTAATTTGTTGGCTTTTATGGCTCATTTGGAAGCAACGTAATGAGAAAGTTTTCAATGCTATTAAGTTGGACCCTTATTTTGTGATTTTTTCACCGACGGTGAGCAATTCAGAATTCGGGATTCGGTGGAAAAAGTGCAACTCACCTCTTTTGCTTCCTCCCGGTGGTAAGAGGAGATAAATGGAAACCTCCGAGACTTGGGTTGGCTGAAACTCAAAATTGATGGAGCGTTTGTACCAGGCACGGGTTCACTGGAATTGGGGTTATGCGGGGACCATTTTGGGGATTTTAAGTGGGGATTTGTGGAAAAAATCAAGTCCATTTCAAAGCATTTATGTCGAGGCTCTAGCTCTCAAGAAAGCCCTCATGTTGGCATAGATCCGGGCCATGAGAATGTTATCTTTGAATCAGATTATCTTAATTTAGTAAATTTTGTGAATGCCAAATCTGCCGTGTTATGTGATTGGAAGAGTAGAAGCATCATCCATGACAAGTGTTTTATTGTAGTTTCTTGTCGGTTTGTTTCGTGTTGGTTCCGTACCCATATGTCCGGTTGTATTTCATTTTGTGTTGTATTGTGTTATCTGTTTGGACGTTATATCGGGCATATGCACTTATTTTGTGAAGTGATCGTATTCAGTTTTGCAGCAAATTGGCCAAACATAGCAAGCATAATTTTTTAAAAAAAAAAACTAATAAATAGGCGACCTGAATACAATTCAAGTCGCCTTATAAGAGGCGACCTGAATTGTATTAAGGTCGCCTCTTATGAGGTTAAGGTCGCCTCATGAAGCGACCTGAATATTGTTAAGGTCGCCTCTTATGAATATTGTTAAGGTCGCCTATTAAGAGGCGACCTTAATTCAGTTCAGAGGCAACCTGAATTTTAATCAGGTCACTAAATAAACAAAAACAACGACACTCTCCCAGACGTCCCTCTGAAAAAGGATGTTAATTGGGTCTTATTTAGGTCATCTTTTAGGTCTTTTGTAGTAGTGACTAGTGATATTATTTCCATAACTAATGACAAATAGAAGTTATCAATTCCACAGTCAACATTTAACTCAGTCACAGGGTACAATCATAGTAACAAAGCTATCTAGATATGGTGATTTACCCCAAAAACTGAACCAACAAAGATCTTCTGGTCCTATGTGTACAAGATCCAAGGCTGTCCCAATATGTAAACCTCCAATGGGAAAGCTGCCTCATAATTTTGTATAGCTATTCATCTTTTCCTGCAAATTAGAAGATGCAAATGTTTCAGTTTTGTTTAGTACTACAACTGCTGAACGTTTTGCATGAAGAAAAGGGAGATTAAATAGAGAAAAGAGATGGAGGAAAGATCAGAGCATGTAGGGTAGCATCCAGTTTTCATAAAATAATATCTCATTTTAAAGAGTTTGTGCAACTTACTTATTCCTCTGGTTTAATAATATCTCATTTTAAAAGGAAAATATATGGAAAAGCAACAACCTTGTTGATACAATAAAACATAAAAAAAAAAAAATGCAGCCATAAAATAATTTGGACATTAGCATATGAAAGATACCTTAAAGAACATATCAAAGTGCTGCTGCTGCCCTACATCTATATCATATATAATCCATTCAGCTTTTTCTTCATTTAGTCCATACTTATATGGATAAGTAATTTTCCTCTTTGTTGATCAGTATGTTATCGGGCAACCATGAAATAGAAAGTAATTTTCTCAGTTAATTACAATAGCACTATACGCACTAAGTAAGTTGAGGGGTGAATCTGAGGGTCTGGAAATTGACACAATGCAGTCAGAGTAGAGGGTACTCAGAAGTTCACAGAACAAAGGACGAACCTTGAGTCTGCCCAAAAGGATGTCTTATCAAGCTCTGGAACAACCAATGTGAGATTCAAGAATCGAGCAACAGTGACCATGTAAAGAAAGAATGAACTTCAATTTGAAATTACATGCATGTACTTTATAACTAACTAATATTCACAGAGAATTAACAATGCTTGTCTATCATAACAATTAGCCACCCCACAAAACAAACAAAGAGTAAAGGTCATTTTTGTTTTCCATAAAAGTACATAGAAACCTGCAGGGTTAATCCATGGCTTCAACCCACCCACCTCCAAACACAAAAGAGATGGTAGTAAAGTGAAACGGGTATTTAAAGAATAACAACAGAAAAATGGGTAGGTTTCAATTCACACACACATACATGCACACCAAAAATATATAGCCACACAAATTGCATGAAATCAAAACCACAAAATATAACTAACGAGGGTGCTTTTTGAAAGCAAATAATATCCCCATCTTCTAGCTGTAACATGAAAATCAAGTGAAACAGAGAACAAGAAAGTAACTTGGAGAATCAAGAGTGAAGAAATTTATTCACCTGGCTTGTTCGATATATTAAATGCCAATAGCACCAAAACCTAGTACAATAGATGGCCATAAGGTACATGAACTCTTTTAACAAGTGCTTCACAAAAAAAAAAAAAAAAAGGACGTCAGATTACTCAATAAAGTTAAATTCAAATACTACAGATGGCTATAGGTCTCATGTTGTTTGTCTCTACAAGGACAAACATTTCTTTTAAAATGAAGGAATCATGGAAGATTAAATTACCTTTGAAGATCATCTTCATGGTATGGAATCTACTAGAAAAAGGAAGTTCCAACTTACGACACGCTGGCTGAACATGACTTATATACTAGCAGAGAATGTATCAATAGCTATAGTTATCTCCTATATTATTTATCAAAAAAATGAATGAATGAAGTCATTTTAACAAACACCCTGCATGCTAAATTTTTTCCACCCGCTAAGAGCCAAACCGTATTATTGGAATGTGGAGCTACATCACACTTCCCAGGACATAATTTGATGTGCTGATTAATTGGCCCATGAAGGTCATAATGACTCCTTTGAGACAGTGGTGGCACTTAATGTACATGATGGTTGTTTGGGAATGGTTTTGGAAGATCAACAAGGCTATTGCTAAGTTTTTGTGTGTTTTCATCCTAGCCTTGTTTCCTCAAGCTATTGCTTACCTTTGTATCCAAACAAATAAATTAAAAAGAAAAGAGGTTGTAGAACATTTTAAAAATCTTACACTTATAGTTGAAGAGCTTGCGTTAATCACAGGGGCCACATACGTTTTAACCTCTGTTAAGCTCTTTTGTAAAGCAAAAGGGTAGGTAAAGTCATTGGCTCCAATTTCTCCTATGAGAAACAACGACTTCCCAAGAACATTCTTACAGCCTGTGAGATTGAACATTAATTCAGATATAAGTATAACTAAGCTTCCATCAAAGAGACTTTCGAATCTGTGAAACCTTCAATTTTCTTTTGTCCTTGAGGGAATGTCCAATGCAGCTATGAATTGAGTAGTTAAAGAATCAATCAACAAACAATTTGCATACCATTTACTAAACTTAATTTAAGGAAACATGAAATGCATTTTATTATTTTTCGAATCAAAGTCAAATTTTCTACAATTTTGAGAAGATACACTCTACATGAAGTGGCCACACTATTCTTTGTTTTAGAATGAAGTTACTAAGAGTATATCTAAAATATGCATATCAGATACCCAGCTACAAACTATTTGAAAGGGTGTATATAAGAGCAATCTTCATAAATAAAAGGGTATTCTAAAATAATTACAATCAATGAAATAATCAATATGGGGATCTGGTTAAAAGTAATAATGGGAAAGTCACCCAAATCAAATCATAAAAATTATAATTAACACTATTACTATGTAAATTTTTCCTAAATGAAATTGAAAGTTGATCAAAATGCAATAGCTGTTTCACGAATGTTGTCTAGGTTCACTGAAATGGGATTGCTTAAAACAGAATTCAGCAAGAGTATAGGATATGCTATTCATTAGGGGAAAAGGAATAGCTAGTATCTTAGTTGAGGAAGAATTGCACAGGGAAGGCAATAAATCCTTGAACCAACCCAGTTGAACTTTGAGAGAATCATTTGTCGAAACAACCACGCAGATTGAACAGATCAAACTCACCATATTTTGGAAGAAGATAGAGCCCTAGAGTTCGAACTGCTTTCAATACTTGCCGGAGAACAACCACGCAGGGCTGACAAGGTGGATAGCATCCAACAGCGAGCTCGACTAGGCGTGGCGTGCTTGTTCGGCGACCAAGAAGAATAATTTATTAATTTTCAAAAAAAAAAACAACACCCAAATCTTTCCGCTAAAAATCCAGTCTGGGATGGAGAAGAGGATGAGTAGATTAAGGCGTACCTTTTCCTACTTGGAGGAGAGGGGGCTCCGGCTCTCAAAACAAGCGCAATGAAGAATGATCTGGAAGAAGAAGCAGGCACCGTAGGAGATCAAGCGACTGGAAGTGGGAGGATTTGGGGTTTGAGATCGACTGGGAGTGGGAGGATTTACGGTTCGAGATCGACTGGGTGTGTGAGAGCCTCGAGATCAATTGAGTGCGTGAGCCTGATGAAGAAACGCGGATTCACCTTTAATGCGAGAAGTCGTGGGCCGGGGATATTAGAGCATTTTGGCGTCCTGAAAAATATTTAAGGATGTTAAAAAATTCTATTAAGGCGTCCTTAGCCTTGTTTAGGGAGCCGAAAAAGTATAAATATTTTTAAAAAATTAGCTAACATCAAAAAAATTATCTTTTAGGCATCCGACGCCTAAATTCTAAAAAATTACCTTTTGGCGCTAAACAATTAATTTTTGACGCTAGATAATTAATTTTAGACATCTTGAAAGTATTTTAGGATGCTTTAATTAATTTTAGGCATCCTAAAATATATTTTAGGACGCCAAATGCTCATAATTCAAGTAAATAATTTCAAAAATGCCACTACATTCACTTTTTACTTCCTTTTGTTTTTTTAAATAAGGATGTCTTTTTTTAAAATGCCACTTCATAACCCTTTTTTGTAGTAGTGTTCATTGATGGAAGGTGGTATATTCTGGAGTGCTTTGATGATACTTTCATTTCTATTCCAAGCAGCAGATACTGTCCTGAAGGTTGATGCCTTTCTTGATGGCTGTTGGTTTCCGCATTTTGTTCCAAATTTTGTTTCTCTATGATAACAAGGGGCATCCTCATTATTTCTAGGAAATTATCTTTCGGGACGCAGCCCAGAAGCTGAAGGTGTGTGCAGTAGATAAGTATTTTAATCCTCTTATATTTGGAAATTACTTTTTTTTTTTTTAATTAGAAGAGAGTGATATATTAAATAATATTTAATGTTACCTCACAGGGAGCCTCCTTGAACCTGTTTGTTGTCCTTTGAGCAAAAAAAAAAAAAAACCTGTTTGTTGTCAGTTCTTTCGGATCTGTTTTCCAAGTAAGTATCCTACAATATGCCTTACATTAACTCGGTATGCATCTTTTAAATTTCCCATTTATATACACTGTTGGATCCCTAACTACATAAGCATTTGATTAATGCAGACATTGTTTTTTGGGACGCCGTGACTAAACCTTTTTTTTTTTTCTTTTTTGAATTACTTGCTACATTTTTCACTGCCCAGCAATTAAACTCTATAAAAACCATCAAATAGATAACCATAAACCAAAATGTTCATATCATTATAACAAACAATTTCAGCTTAATTCAACAAAACTTACTAACTAATTAAGACAATTCAGAACAATATCAGCTATTAAATCCAACAATTTCATCAATTAAGAGAACATTAGAATTATTCCTACTAACATGCATATACTTCAATGGTAATGGTAACTTCTCAGTTTTGTCTCCCCAATCAACAAACAACTTTCATGGTCCCTTGTAAATGAGGCTGATATAGTTGTTAACCGGGGCTGATATTGTTGTAAATGAGATTGATTTAGTTGTAAAAAAATTGTTTTAAATGTGACTGATTTAGTTGTAAACGGCTACTGATTTTGTTGTAAATTTAACTAATTTAGTTGTTAAATTTTAATGAATTTATCTCGAAAGGGCCCAATGGCCCTTTTTAGGATTGTCGAGAATCTTGGGACCCTTTTAGGATTTGTTCTCTAAAAAAGACCCTATATGAATTTTCCCTTGATATTTCCTTCTCTTCTTTTAGAATGAGATTTACTTTCTCAGCAGGACACATGTTTAAATGCAGCTTTGATATATATATATATATATATACACACATATATATACATATATATATTATTATTTTTTTTGCTCAGAAATGCAGCTTTGATATTAAAAATGCTTAGCTTTGATATTTCCTTGTCTATTTAAAGAATTATCCAGCTTTTGCATTCTGCCAAATACTAACATCATCTGATTTACTAGTACGTAGTGCATTTATTATTATTAGGAAGAGTGAAAGTGAAACAAATGAAATGAAAAGCCGTAGGGGCATAGTGCAGAGTGAAATGGGAAAGAGCGTGGGAGGGAAGGTTGAAAAGGGAGGCACTTGTGGGCTTTTTTTTCAATTTGCTACTTTTTAAATAACTATTTAAGCATATGCCCCTGTTTGGAAACTATTTAAGCATCTGCCCCTGTTTAGTCGACTAATGCCCTCATTTAGTCGACTAAAACGCGGGCTCAATTTTTTTTGAAAAATCCCGCGATTTAGTCGACTAAATCATGTGATTTAGTCGACTAAATCGCGGGGGACATATTTTTTTTTAAATCCCCGCGATTTAGTCGACTAAATCACATGGTTTAGTCGACTAAATAGCGGGTTTTTTTTAAAAAAAATTGAGCCCCCACGTTTTCAATGGGTGACAACCTTTTTACATTAAATTTGTTGAAAAGAAATTTGTTTTTTTAATTATTGTTATTTTAAAGTTTGAATTATTGTTTCAGTTTTTTAGGAGTTTCAAATAAGTAGCAATTTTGTTAGGATTGTTTCCTATTTTCTTGCTAAAAGTTGTTTCCTACTTTATCGCCTATAATGTAGGATATATATACATATATTTTGGTAGAAATATTTATTGTATTTTTTGCTAGACTTTGAAAAAATTTTGTTTGTTAAGAAACAAATGATTCGTTATTAATATGTGTTCGACAACACAAAAATGCAATCAAAAAAAAAAAAAAAAAAGAAACCCCATTAAGCAAGTACATCGGGTTATTAATTATGGAGAAAATTTAAGTAATATTTTGTCGGTTTAAAAAGCTGAATATTTTGTTCGTTATTCTGACTAAGTTTTAAATTTTTTTATTTTTTTTTTGCATGCCTCACATTTTTATTAATTCGTTTAATATAATTACAAAGAAATAAAAAGTGCAATTCAAGGTACGCGAGGTAGTTAAAAACTTGATTTATCACTACGATTTTACGTTTTTACGATTTTTTTTACGATTTACTACGTTACGATATTACGTTTTACGATTTTTCATTCTCCGTCCGTTTTCAAGTAAAATCTACGTTTTCACTACCATGGGTACGCCAGAATAATAAGCTTATATTGTCAAACGGCGGCTATATTATTCGCTACACACACACACATATATATATATATATATATATAACGTTAGATATATCTAATTAAAACTTTGAATTCAAAGAAGTAGGTGATGTGATTTTTATGAAAATTAACAACTTAAAGCAATAAAGTAGAAAACAACTTTTAGCAAGAAAGTAGGAAATCATATATATATTAACAACTTTAAGTTGTTAATTTTCATAAAAATCACATCACCTACTTCTCTGAATTCAAAGTTTTAATCAGATATATCTAACGTTATATATATATATGTGTGTAGCAGCAATAATATAGCCAGTTCGTTTGACAATATAAGCTTATTATTCTGGCGTGCGCATGGTAGTGAAAACGTAGATTTTACCTGAAAATGGACGGAGAATGAAAAATCGTAAAACGTAAGATCGTAACGTAGTAAAATCGTAAAAAAATCGTAAAAGCGTTTGGAAAATTAGTAAAATCGTTTTAATGGAAAAAAATTGTAAAAACGTAAAATCGTAGTGATAAATCGAGTTTTTAACTACCCCGCGTACCTTGAATTGCACTTTTTATTTCTTTGTAATTATATTAAACGAATTAATAAAAATGTGAGGCATGCAAAAAAAAAAAAAAAATTAAAACTTAGTCAGAATAACGAACAAAATATTCAGCTTTAAATTGACAAAATATTACTTAAATTTTCTCCGTAATTAATAACCCGATGTACTTGCTTAATGGGGGTTCTTTTTTTTTTTTTTTTTGGATTGCATTTTTGTGTTGTCGCAACACATATTGATAACGAATCATTTGTTTCTTAACAAACAAAATTTTTCGGTGTCTAGCAAAATTACAATAAATATTTCTACCAAAATATATGTATATCCTACATTATAGGCGATAAAGTAGGAAACAACTTTTAGCAAGAAATTAGGAAACAACTTTTAGCAAGAAAATAGGAAACAATCCTAACAAAACTGCTACTTATTTGAAACTCCTAAAAAACTGGAAACAATAATTCAAACTTTAAAATAACAATAATTAAAAAACAAATTTCTTTTCAACAAATTTAATGTAAAAAGGTTGTCAACCCATTGAAAACGTGGGGGCTCAATTTTTTTAAAAAATCTCGCTATTTAGTCGACTAAACCATGTGATTTAGTCGACTAAATCGCGGGGATTTTAAAAAAAAATATGTCTCCCGCGATTTAGTCGACTAAATCGCGGGATTTTTCAAAAAAAATTGAGCCCCGTGTTTTAGTCGACTAAATGAGGGCATTAGTCGACTAAACAAGGGCAGATGCTTAAATAGTTTTCAAACAGGGGCATATGCTTAAATAGTTATTTAAAAAGAGGCAAATTGAAAAAAAGCCGACACTTGTGGCGTTGGAGAGAAGGAGGGAGGTGAAAAGACAAATAAGGGCGTTCGGGGACAAATTTGATCTCGAATATTATTTTTATTTTTATTTTTAAATCTTCTACCCTCTACGGTCTAGCATTAGCACCAGATGTATTGTCCCATCACTTTAATTACTTTTTCTTGTCCCATCAGTACGTCCAAGATTAGCTCTTTGAACTATACAGGAAAATTTTGAGATAGTATTCATTAATATTAATATTAAATGAATTTTTTAACTTACATATATTTTCTCTAAAATAAAAACAAATCATATAATATTTTTTTTAACGTATATAATAAACTATGAAACACCTTAAATTTTATTTAAATCGTATAATTATATTTTTAATTAAATTTTTTTTTTTATTTTAATAAATTATAATTTTGACAACTTTGAAGAATGAGTAGTTTTTGTCTATAGATATCTATACAAGTAGTTTTGAATAATGACAATTAAGAAAAAATTATTTAATTTAGTAAAATTTAGAATTTTGTGTTAGGTGCTCATGGAGTAAAAGTTAAATCCGCCAATCTGCACCTTAAATAATAGGCGTTAATTTTTTGTTAATGGCGTTGTCTTTGGCGCTCTTTTTTAAAAGTTTATTGGTATTTTTAGTCTACTTTATAATTAATTGTGTTAGACGCTCTGAACCAATAATTTATTTACCAAATTACACCTTAACCCATTTTTAAAACTTATAGACATACGTCACTCTAAAAATATTGTAAAAAAAATAAAAATAAAAAACAGATGTGGTGTTTTTCTGTAGTAGACTAGTAGTGCTTATTTGATTAGTGACTAGAGTACTAGGGATAATTTTTTTAAAAAATTGATAAATATAAGTACATCTTACTGTATATTTAATTCTATACTAAAGAGCAAACGAATAATTATCTTGCAGCCCAGTTAAAAATGTAAGATGTCTTTACCAGCAGGCACCCTCTTTCTTGGGAAACCTACATAGTGTTGAGATAGACATTGCCACGTTAACCTTCCACGTAAGTTATCATGTCATCTTTATTATGAGCCGTTGGTGATATTTAAAGGATTCTGTGAGAGTTTTTTTATTTTTTATTTATTATTTATAAGTTACATTATTAAACTTTTTTGTTTGTTTTACTCTCCATCTATTATTCTATCGACTTTGCTAGAGCTGTCAATCGGGCCGATCCGGCTCTCGGAGACCGGCCCGTAAAGGGCCGAGGGCCCTAACACGGGGCCGGCCCGGAGGGCCGGCCCTCCAGGGCCGAGTAAGAAAAACACCGTTTTTCAAAGTCTAAAACTGAGAGCACCAGGGCTGTGGCCGCCCGCATGAGCCCGAAAATTACTATTCCAAATTTTAACTATTTTTCCTCCACTTTTTTTAAAAAAATATAATTAGTAAATTACAACACGAATCATCCAATAAATAAGCACAGTCACTAATTCATAATCAAAAGCAAACCATGTTCACAAATAACTCATATAAAACATAAAAAAGCATATCACTTAGCGACATTAGTACGATGATTATTATTGTTGTCATCTTCGTCACTATCATCAATTTTAACGACATTTGATTGTTCTTCACTTTGAGTAATAGCCTCTGGCTCATGAGTAAGAATATCATGAAATTCTTCTCCCGCATCATGAACATATCCATAATCTTTATTTATAACAAATAATAAATCAAATCATAAAATTAGAATATAGTTATTATGTATTTGTAGTTAAATAGATAAATAACTCTATAACAAATACAATATATATATATATATATATAAATTAATAAATTTAAAAAGGAAAAAAAGAAAGAAAAAGCTACAAAGTGAAAAGGGCTCGCGGGGGTGGCCGTGGCCCTCGTGGCCGGCCGTTGAAGCCCGAGGCCCGTAAGGACCGGCCCTCCAGAGCTAATTTCAAATATCTCGTCTATTTTTCAAGTCCGGCCCTTAAAGGGTCGGGGCTTAACGGACACGGCCCGATGGGCCTGGCCCGTTTGACGGACTCTAGACTTTTCTATCATATAATATAATGTTTATTAAATAGAAATAAAGTTATCAAAATTTTAATGGTAATGATTAATGAAGTTTATTGTTTTTTTAATATATAAAACATAAAAGAAAAGTAACATACAAAAAAGAGGAGAGGAGTAATAAAGTTGGTACGGCACCTGGCGCATACGTATCCAAAGAAAGAGGGTCCTGCTGCAACAAGATTCATGAAAATCTAAGTATTTAATTCCAATTTTTATCCGTACAAGTAAAGTGTCCTTCATCCCTTGAACCCCAAAAAACCTCCCCCTCAAGCCAATAGGCAATAATAACTTAACAACCACTCTAGATTTTTTGAACCAGCGTGTTAGAGACAACGAGCGCTGATCAGACTATTAAGGTTTAGCGCAAACAAAGAATAAATCGCCACTTGATCGATCCCATCCAGTAGCTGATATATCACACCGTTAAGAAACATACTACTGGGAAGAATATTCCGTTAATGGGCCCAAGGCTGCCATTACAAATTGGAGTTCACAGTATTCTTCTTCACTTGGAGCATAATTATTGAAGCAAATGAGTCATTCTTGTGGGCAAGAGACGGAGCTGATGAAACATAGAGACTGCTCATTATGATCAAGAAGATAGAATGAGAGTTCTCTATGAAGCTTCATATAAAGGCTGTGCTTCAACCTTGAATTCATTGCTTCAGGAAGACCCAGGATTGTTGTACAAAATTAGCTCACAAACTATCTTCATAGAATCTCCCTTGCACATATCAGCTTCCCATGGCCACCTCGATTTCACAAAAACCCTCCTTTCTCACAAGCCAGAACTTGCCCTTGAGAGAAACTCTTCAAAAGGCACGCCTCTCCACTTAGCTTCTGCAGAAGGCCACATCGACATTGTGAAGCAGCTGTTGGAAGATTGTAAGGTTGCGTGCTTGGTTGGTGACCAAGAAGGCAGAATTCCCTTGCAATATGCAGTTATAAGAGGCAGAAAAGACATTGTGTTGGAGCTTATTAGAGCAAACCCAGAGTCTTTGAAGATCCTTGATGACATGGGGAAAACTATTTTCCACTTGTGTGTCACATACAACCAGTTAGAGATCTTGAAAGATTTGGTGAAATTGGATGCTCATGGCACCCACGAGCTCCTAGTTAAGGGAGACTTTGATGGCAAGAACACCATTCTCCATTTAGCAATCATGTTAAAACAAGTTGAGGTACTTTTTCACTCAGTTGGATATAGCATACTATTTAAGTAGTACTAGTAATGGGTATTGAATTTTAGTGGTTTAGATATGTGTTAGGTTGATGTTTATATCAAAATGATTTTAGTTGAATATCGTTGATTTATGTATGTGTTAGGTTGATCTTACTATTAAAATGATTCAAGTCAATTTGATGATATTTAATTTAATATCCAACTAATAGATGGGACTCATAATATGTTTCAAGATTCCTTCTATTCAGTTTTTTCAACATTTTCATTCATTCTTTTCGCCCACGCATCCATTTTTTAGTCGTACAGCTCTCTAATTACTCTTGATTCTATATTGAATTTCACTGATTTAGTCGTATAATATATTTGTATTTCTATCAAAATGACTTAAATCAATCTGATAGGATTTACTTCAACTTTATATATCTTTGATTCAATGTCTAACTGCTCCATGTGAAACTGGTATATTCTAATAATGAGCCTATATATCCATTTGCTAATTGTTTAGACTGTGAGGTACCTCATTTCAAATCCAATAAGATTAGAAGCATCGAACTTGAAGAACGACATGGGTTATACTGCCGTCGACATAGTCGAGCGAATTCCACGGGACTCCAGGAGCCTCGAAATACAAGCAATACTAATGCAGCAGTGTGGCATCAATTTTGAGAATTTTGGGAGAGTCGCTGCGGCAAGAGGAGGAGGAGGAGGAGGAGGAGGAGACCGAGGAGACAGACCATCATATTTGAATTCCTTGATAAATGCTCTGCAATGGATGCGAAACTTATTTTATGGTGATGGTGACTGGGTATCAAAAATGAGAGTAAATCTAAGTCTGGTGCCTACTATAGTCGCAACCATTACATTTCAAGCTGCAGTTAATCCTCCAGGAGGAGTCATTCAACAAAATGTATTAAACTTAGACGATGACAAGATCGTCACTTCCCGTACTAGTTACGATAAATGGTTCGATGAAGGCCCGCTCGGTTGCTTGCAGTACAAGGAAAAAGATGGTTCTGTGTATGATGAACTTTGTCCCGGGGATGCCATACTTTCTCATACGCAGACAGATGACTTCAACAGATTCATGATTTTTAATACCATATCTTTTGTGGGATAGGCTTCTCTCCGCTACTTTTTCATCCGCTGCTGTCCTTTTCTTTAAAACATAGTCGTTTAGCGAGGAAATGGCAAGAGAAACAAAGGACCGTTAATGCGTGAATGGGCCATTGCTAATTAATTTACTGAGGCAGCGTATGGTTAAGTGTTAACTGTGCAAGAATAAATAAATAAATAATGGATGTAGCTGCTAAAAATTATTGATGAGATTAGTTGTTTTTATAAGCTCCAGATTTAATGTATTTTTCTTAGTTTGTCTCTAATTAATTATATTTATTTTTCATCTCTTTTTCCCACTCATTTTCTCTCTCACTACCCCTCTCCATGAATAAAGATATTTTAGAGAAAAAAAATAAGTTATAGTTTTTACAAATTTATGGTCTTTAACCAATTTTAACTACAAATTTATTCAAATCAATGTGTATATTACATCATGCTAAATATAACTATCATTATCTAACAAACTCTCTATTTTATAAAAAATATTGCATCAGAATTTTTTATTAACACTGCTCTTCTATCTTCTTTCTTCTTATTAGATGAAGGTCCATCTCCTGTAACAGCTTCAACAATGTCCAATCAATTCCAAATAGGCGAAGGTCTATCTTCTATAGCTTCATTAGTATTCAGCCAGCATGAAGGATAAATTAGCTGATACCTAAAATGACAATTCAATATAGTTGAACCATTTTTTATATACTTAGCTCAAACAGAATACATCCATGAAAATCAGAAATATCTCTAAATTTTCTTGAGAGTTTGATTTCTTGTTGTATAGTAAAGCTGACTATTGTTCAATATGATACAAGTGTCATTTTGTTTAATATGGCAGCAACCATAAGCTGCTTTTTTTCCCACCTATTTTGATAGCTTGATAGACAACTTCTAGCATTGTTAATATAAGAACTATATGATTAAGTCAATTGCATTTTTCAGCATGAGTTAGAAATTCCTATTCTACAAGTTCTCCAAATGCAGCTAGTCATGATAATCCTTCATTGTCCAATGGGCTAGATATTCGAATTTGCAATTTACAAGAATAACCATAATGTGTACATGATGATCTTTCATTGTTTAGTGCAATCGGACAAAGGACTGCAACATCTTAACCATTAGAGTGAATTCTGACAAAAAGGAAACAGGGAAAATGCATACAGAAGTAAGGAAATATAAGGCCAAAGTTTGTCTTGAGCATAAGCATGAATCAACAACAATACATACAGGCTGCAGGTTCTCATTCACATATCCTACAGAAGGTGGCACCAATGATTTTCTCTTTCCTATAAATGAAAATTAGTTTTGACAATTGGCAGAGATACAGATTATGCAGACAATGAAATTAACAACCATTTTAAATGGGATGATAATCAATCATCTCTGAACTTACCACCAATTCTCATGCCAGTGAGGACCTCCTTCAAACCTTCTATCATCTGTTGCAAGAATCATTAACCTATATTATGTGACCACTTCATTAAATGTTTCCTGAACAACTACTAGACTAGAAGGATTTTCTTTGGCTTGATACCAGATCAAGGGTTAGATGATCAATAAACTAATCAATTAATATTGTCCCCTTAATATATGGGAAGACATGAAACCCCTTGATCTTCAAAAGAACAGAAGCTTCGCGTGAATGTGGGGTTAGCTACCAATCAGACTAAGTTTTGTTGGATTAATATTGCTTAATGTATGCTGCTGGTTCTTCTTCTCTTCCTTTCTAAACTACATCATTTCTTCATACCAAATGAGAGTTGACAATCATAATTTAGTTTCTAAAAAGAAAAGGGTTCAATTAAATCCTCTCCTACCAATGTTTATTTCAACATTTCCATTCAAGACATGAACTTCTTTTAACATCTAAATTCCATATATTGATTGAAAAGATAAACGAAAAGGGATAAACTTTATCTAATAGCCATGTATTGAGATTTATCGTACTTGTACATTGAGTGACGAGAAATTTCTGACCTAATTTGCGTGGCGGACCCAGGTTTCAATATTTATGTGTGCACAATTAGAGAGGGATTTGGGGCTTCGAGGAGCTAGCGCCCCCAAATTTTTTTTTTTTTTTTTTAAAGTAAAATTTTAAATGCATTTAAAACAAAAGAATATGGACAAGAAAAGAAAAGAAAACTTCAATTTAACATAGAAAAATAATAATCAAGAGTCAATTAAGTTATTACAACAGAATGATTACAAAAGCATTCTTCGATTCTTCATTCTTTGAAAATATTGCATTATATCTCCATCATCAATCTTATCAAACGTGTCACGTTCAACATAAGTGTGTCAAGAGTTCTCTAAGATCATGTAAGGTGAGTTTGAAATGTTTACTATAGGAGAATTACATTTCTTCTTAGGACTTCAAATCAAACAAAAGAAGAATGAAATATTTATTCTCAGTTAGCATGGATCAACGTAACAAAGCTAATACCCCTATGAGCTTAGCGACTTTTGTAATATCATAATTTTTACTTTTAGGATTTATTTATAATTAAGATTGAAATTATATATGATAAATGTATTTAATTTATAATTTTTAAAAATATAAAAAAAATGGAAATAGTGGGTATTTGTTGTAATTTGTTTCCCTATGAAAAAAATATATATAGCAAAATATTTTTGTGGCGAGACACAATTAAAAAGAATGAAAGATTATATGTATTTCAAAGAGTGCGTTTGATTCAAATTGGATCCATGCATCAGCTATGTGTGTGGGTCATATCTAATGTAAAGGTGGGAATCCAGACCATACGAAGGGACATCCTGTGGGGCCCTCTAATTCAGCAACAAATATGAAATGAATAATGCACTCGCTGGGAATCGATCCTGGGTCTGAACAATATATGACTGAATAATCCACCACCAGATTAGTGGTGCTTCTTGATGAAAGGTTCCTTCAAAATATATATATTTTCTCATTATTTTGTGTCTGCACTTGCACACACATGCACAAGTGTGGGTCCGCCACTGCTGATTTGGATGGTGATGAAAAAATAAATAGTCCAAACCTCAGATATACAAGATGGATGGTGAAAAAAATGACAGAAGCATGAGATGCTAACCTCAAAATAGTCCATAAATTGTAATCCTTGTTGAGTCAGAGTCGTCGTCGTCAGAAATGCTAGCCTAGAAGAAGGGCATCAAAACAAGTGACTTCTACTACTAAAGTAGGGGGACAAACATGGCCATGCATTTAAGGGAAAAGGACAGCATATATTTGCCAAGAGTGCTGACACTTTTATCAGCAAAAGTAGAATATGCGAACCTGTCGCAACGTTCAGAGCAAGCGGCAATCCAACACACTAATGTAAAGCATCCCCATTTAAATTTGACGAAAATGCAAACAAAACCAAACACCTAACCAACACAATCCGATGGAGAAAATGAAACAAATCGAGCATGGCAACAACAAAATTCAAAATTCACCTAGATTCGATTCGAAGAAATTCGATTCAAAATTCACCCAATCGAGCAGAGTCAAAGACAGCAAAGGAATCGATTTGATGAACCCATGCTTGCACTTGTGGTAGAGAATGTCCAGGCCATCTAGATATGTCTCTACGAACACAAGCTTGTTGTAGTGGTAGCACCAGTACTGCGAATCATCGCATACCGGTAAGTGTTGCTCAGCTGTCGGAGAGGGCAATTCGGCCATGAATTGGCTCCAGCGTTGAATTTTTTGTGCCTTTGGTTTTTGTCGAGTTAAAATCTGGATGACGTAGCGTTATTTGAGCAATTAGATCAAATGGACGACCTAGATTGAGAGCTTATGAGAGATAAGCGAGAAAATCGCTTATGAGAGAAACCGGATCCCATGTCATCGATGTCGTAAGTCACTTTGTGCAAGTGACTAATCTCTTTCGAAACATGGTCTACGGTTGTGTTAGTTCTTACTTCTACATATATGGTTGGCATTGTTAAATAACTTATGCTGCAAATTTCCCTCCAAAAGTTTTCACTTAAGAGCATCGAGTGCCTGAAAGTTTTTTTTGGGATTTAAGGTTACCCTAAAAATTTTCAATCATAGCAATGTCGTCCCGACTGTTATTCATGTTAATTTTGATCGTTAGTTAATTAAATATATTAAGCTAACAGGTCCAAGTGTCATCCATTTTTTTTCGGTAACATGTAATTAAATTTGCCCCGAAAATTTTTACTTAAGAGCACTTGGTATCCAAAAGTTTTTTATGCATTCAATGTGACTCTAGAAGTTTTCAAATTGTAACAATATTGCCTCAGTCAATATTATCTAAGCTAAGTTTGTGTATTAGCTGACAAAATATATTAATATCATGACATATCCACCCGTCATCCACTTCATTTTTATATAGGTTGATTTATAAACAAGGGAATTTTTTCTTTTTCTTTTTTTTTTTTAAAAAAGCATCCGAGAAATAGAGCCGGGAATCGAGCCCGATCGACCTACAAGTCTGGCCCTTTAAGGGCCAAGGCCTAACGGGGCCAGCCCTACAAGGTGGAGTAAGAAAAACTTGTTTTTTCAAAGCCCGGCAGGAGCATTTGGGCTGTGGTCACCTTTACAGTGGCTCGAAAGTTACTATTCCAAATTTTAAGTATTTTTCTTCTTTTTTAAAAAATAAATATAATTAGTAAATTACAATAATTCAAGTTCTAATTTATCAAATAAATATTGTCAATATTAATATCCAAATAACACTAATCATCCAATAAATAAACATTTGTACTAATTCATAATTAAAAGCAAACTATTATCCACAAATAACTCATATAAAACATAAGAAACATATAACTAAGCGACATTAATACGATGACTATCATTATCATCTTCTTCCCCACTATCATCAATTTCAAAGACATTTTATTTTGCTTCACTTTGAGTAGTAGACTCTGCTTCATGAGTAAGAATATCACTAATTTCTTCTCTCGCATCATGAACACATCCATAATCTTTATTTGCAACAAATAATAAACCAAATCATAAAATCAGAGTATAGTTATTATGTATTTATGTACTTGTACTTAAATAGATAAATAACTCTATAACAAATATAAAATATATATAAATTAGTAAATTACCATCATATGTGAATCCATCTATCCAAATAATAATAATAATAAATTAAAAGGGCTGCAGGGCCGTCCCTTTTAAGTTCGAGGCCCTACAGGGCCGGTCTTGCAGGGCCAATACATTTAACTTCTCTAATTTTTAAGCCTGATCCTTAAAAGACCATGGCTGACCTAATTTCCTAACTCTAGGCACGAAGGATTGGAGAAAATTAAGGAGCTGGCAGCATGGTAGCAGGGATTGAGGGCAGCATTGTTCTGGGCGATTCCCTAAAAAACGTTTTGTTTTCAAGCTACGCATGGAGTCAATTTTCCACCTGCAAACAAAGAGATTTCTTCTAACAATAAAAACTCCGAATAATTTAAGCTTGCAAACATTGTCTCATAAGTGTTTCTTTATATATTCTCTTGTCCAAGTCAATCTTATAAATGGTAGAAACATGAAGAAAATCCAACAAACTTCAACCTTCTAAATAAGAAATGGTAAAAATCCATTCAACAAAATAAATTAAGAACCCTTTTCCAATAAGCATTGAATATCCGTCAAAACTAAACTACACTTCAAATAACAAAATGATAAATATCAAAAGGGTTAAGTAGTAAATCTATCTTAGAAGTATATGCTCAAGAGTAGCTCTCAAAGTTTTTTTAGTTTTAATATTCTTGAAGTCTAAAAACGTAGCAATGTTGCCTTCTTGAGTTAATAAAGGTTAAGTTTGACTGTTTTTTTGTTTGTGAAGCGCTAGAGAATCTCTTTTCTCCTTTTCTTCTCGATGTCGATCTCCACCCTCGATTTAAAAAATAAATGGTTGATTTAATATTTTATAAAAGTATTATTTTGAACACAAATAAATAAAGTTAAACTATTGAATTATGATGTATACAATTTATACCTGTAATACAAACAAAATTAATAAAAAAGTTAATTTTAAAACATTATCATAATTGTTTTAGAAAAAAATTAAATTTGAACCATCTATTTTTTTATTTTATCTAAAGGTGGAAATAGGATTCTAAAAAGAAAATGACAGAAGAGATTACATGACACTCTGATGTGGCACTACTCAGTAACCCAACTAATTGCCACGTTAGCTGATCAGCTGATACCTTCCCCTCTTTGATCTTTTGCTTTCCATCTCATCGTCTGAGAATTCAGATGTTTACGGGGTTATCTTACATCCTCATTCGCATTCTGTCAGCATAGACGAAGGCCGCAGTCGCTGCCAAGAGAGGAGGGAAGGCCGCAGCCGTCGCTGCTTCATCAAAGGTTGCGGCATCGGAGGCTCGGAAAGCTTCCGATAAGCTTGTCAATGAAGTCGGTGAAATCCAGATATCCGATCGCACGTGCACCGGCATCCTCTGTTCACATCCTCTTTCGAGGGATATTCGGGTGAGTTGTTTATTTGCAGCATGTCATCCTTGGTTCAAGATTATGCACCTTTATGTATGTTGAGGAAAGGAAAAATTCTGCCATAGTTGACGTTTGCTAGGAACGCAAGATATATTCGTATCAATTAATTAGTTAAATAGATGGATTATATACCTTAAGGAGTAGGAAGATAAGCTTACCCAGTTAATCTGATACTTACTCAGTTAATCTAATAAATGAACATGTGGGGGCTATTTTTGCAGTATTAATATTATGATTCATCTTTGACCAAAAACGAAAATTTATCCATAAAGAAATTATTATAAAAAGGAAAAATTATTATTTTGTCGGACATGTTTGATTTCCATGTTCATTCTGGTGAGTGATAGTTATAACTGGGACTGGAAGCATCCATTTGGGTTCCACAGTTTCCTCATCTTGATAATACAGGTTCTCTGAATTGCTCTTCACATTCCCAATCTAGCAACTCTTATTTTTAGCTTATTTTTTCTAGCTCAGGTGCACCTAGCTGAGCTGCTGGGTCGTAGCCTGGTCATTCTACCATGTTGCAATCTAAGAGGCACAGACGGGTACAGCATGTGTTTACACACACACACACACCATTTAACACATGAAGATTTAAACAACAGAAAGGAAATAATCAAGTCTTATACAGACATTCATGTTAAATACTATGTTGATAACCGATTATTATAAAAGCATAAAACAAATCAAAACAAAGGTTTCAATTGAAATTGAAAGTCAATCTTCATCTCTCTATTCCAATTATTTGACTTCTTTTTGGGCAATCAAAGTAGGTAATAGTTGTGCGATTAAAGAAATGCTCTGTGCTCTGCTGCATTAATTGAAGTTAATACTGTAATGATCGGCCTCATATTGATGCCCTTATTTGTTTCTTGCTGACAGATAGAGTCTCTATCAGTTACTTTTCATGGACATGATCTGATAGTTGATTCTAAATTGGAGCTAATTATGGAGGTGTGTGTTGTCGTCACTGATCTATCTTGAATTGGAATGCTATCATCTATTCATGCATAATATTTTGTAACTCTTTCCAGGCGCTATGGGCTACTTGGATTAAATGGTCGTGGAAAATCGGCTCTCCTTACGGCATTAGGTCGTCGGGAGCTTCCTATTCCCGATCACATGGATATTCATAACCTTACTCGAGAAATTGAAGCTTCTGACATGTCTGCATTGCAGGCTGTCGTAAGCTCTCATGAAGAAAGTTTGAAATTGGAGAAAAAAGCTGGAATTTTGGCAGCACAGGTGTGTGGATGTCTTTGAGTATTGAATTGAAAAATAGAAGTTTCCAACCTCTTTTCTTGATTCTTCCCTTCCATTTTTTTCAGTTTATTTTCTCCTTTTTTATTTTTTGGGGAGGTTTGGATGGCATGCTAACTTATTAATGAATGGTTCTGTTTTTTGTTTTAAATGCTCTAGGATGATGGAGGTGGTGAAAGTGTTGAACGTGTTTACGAATGATTGGAAGCTATTGATGTATCAACTGCGGAAAAGCATGCTGCTGAAATTTTACATGACCTTGGTTATTGACAAGCAGATGCAAGCAAAGAAGACACGTGATTTTTCTGGTGGTTGGAGAATGAGGATAGCTTTAGCACGTGCTCTGTTCATGAACCCAACCATTCTTTTACTTGACGAATCAACTAATCATTTAGGTATTTGGCTTGCACGCATCTTTATTTATGACTAATTTAGTGTTGTTGATGTGGGATTTGCAATACACTGAATGAGCATGTGATGCGTGTCTTTGTTGACATTGTTGATTTTAAATGAAGCATCTTTTGATTTTGATGCCTCACAGAGTCAAGGCATTATCATTATTGGTTGGAAGGGTATAGAGATATCTATTTATGTTTGCTGTAAATATATCTGTTATTTGAATGCTGTCTCGGCCATTTGTTTGTATTTTGGTTTCTTCTTTGAATCATTTTCCTGCTGCATATTGTGTTCACTTCGGTAGCGGCAAGCTGATGGGCGGCGGAGACAGACAAAACACCGAAACCGATAAAGTTTCAAATTTTCCCTCCCCTGACGCTGCGGTTAAAACTTAAAAGGATAGGAAGGTGCTTGGGAAGGTCAATTGGGTCGGGTCAGAACCGATTGCTTGGATGGACGAGGAGGAACTCCGATATGAATCGAGATATTGATTTCAGTCACTAGTTCTCGCTTGGCTTGTTTTGATCTTTTGGGAGTGAAAGACGCGTCTCTGATTCTGTTCCTCTGAGTGAGTGGAGGAGGGCAAGAGAAGCCTTGACCGAGGCTCCTAGAAATCAGAGTCTGTTGAAGTGCAGAAATTGGCAGAGGAAGCAGAGGTGCTTGTTGGCTTCGTCGATAATGGTGCAGAGTCTGAATTCTCCGACGATGAGATGGAAAGCAATTTTTTTTTTTTTTTTTTTTTTTTTTTTTGGGGGGGGGGGGTGTTTTGACGTGCCAATGAGTTTGAGTTATTGAGTGCCACATCAAAGTGTCATGCAGGAATTTTGTCAAACAAAACGATCAAACTTAACCTTTATTAACTCAATGGCAATATTGTTACGTTTTTAGATTTCTAACAAAAAAATTTTTTTGAAACAATATTATTCTTAGGTTTATACTTTTAAAAGCGGATTTCTACTTAACCCAATATAAAAAACTATACTTCTATACATGTGATTTATTTAAAATATAAGTTGTTCAAAAGTAGAAAGTTGATTTGCAATTAAACTGAGACGCTATTCACTTATTGAGCTACCATATATATAACTTTCTAAACATTCCTTAGATTTATGTTCTTGAAATGTCCTAATGCACAAAAGAAAAGTTTATAACTACAGGCAATTCAAGACCATATTCTACTCAATATAAAATTATAATTATCTGTAGCCTCAAAGCATACTTTAATAAATCAAGGCATTAACCCCCTTCTTTTTACAACGTCTTATAGCAACAGGAAATAGGTAAGAAAAAGGAGGGCTCTCACACTCCAACATAAGCTTCATTGGTACCCCATAGATACAGCGGACTAGAAGTGGAAGGAGAGACAAGACTAGCTGCTACCCACACACACAAGATGGCGTCGACAAGAAGAGTACGAGAGAGACAACAACTTGAAATTAAATCCTGAGCAGATAAGGAAGGCAATTGCAACCCTCCCTAACGGTTGTGCATACACCAGCAACAACTTGAAAGTCTTAGGAGAATGACCGAAGGGAAGCAAGTTAGAGGTGCTTATACTACTAGAGTCCGAATACCTGCATTCCTTAATTTAATCAAATTAATTAAAAAGGTCCTATGTTAAAAACTAGATGGGTATATTATGAAACATGTTAGAGGTGAGTATATAACGTAACAAGGATAGGAGGAAGGATAAATTTTCTAAATGGAAAAATAATTTGAACAACATAGGCGATAGTGGACAGATATTAATTATGCAAGGAAAAGGGAGAGAATATTAAAATGGATGTAGTACTAATAGTGTTGAAGATCGTTTAATTTAGTCTAAAGTTTTGCTTATTAGCTTGCAAGAGAGACACCATGGACATCCGAGTGTCAACAAAAGATAATGACACTCGAGAATTAGTTTAATGCCCCAGATATATAGTTCCACCCAGAAAAATTTAACATAGAAGACTTGGTATATCTCGACTTTCATTGGTCCCATTGAGCAAAGCTTTTGTAAGCCTATCTGTATAAGCAGCGTATAAACGAACCATGAAGCCATGCACGCAAGAGAAATGAGAACTTCACAAGTGATAGTGACAAAAAAGAGATATTCTTTATTACTCCCTCTGGTCCTAATTATAGAACATATTTAACTGATTTTAGGGAGATTAAGGGGAGAAGTTAAATTAGTTAATTTAACTCATTTTCCTAAAATGCCCCTATGTAAATTTAAAATGATATGAGAAAAAAGTTAATCAACAATCCCTATCACATACCTCTCTGACTTATAATTTTCCTTTCCACACGCTTTGTAATTGAAATAATGGTCTTTCTATATACATATATATGTGTGTGTGTGTGTATACATATAGTTATATATATGTATACACACACACATATACCTATGTACACACAAGGGCGGATGCAGGTATAGTATAAGGGGGGCACGTGCCCCCCCTTGATTTTTTTTTTTTTTTTTTAAATTTTAATTATTATTTTTCCCTCTTCTATGTCTTCCTCAACATGTCCGGCTCACTCTGCTCTTCTTTCCCCTATAAAAATACTTGCGGACATATTTTAGCATTGTGACTTCAACTGGGAAAGATCTGTTTCATTTTTTGAGATACTTTCCTAGTATTTTGTTGTCTTTTCTCTGTATTTTAGGTGGATATTTCCAGCACAAAAAATTGCTTGGAGCATATAGGTTGCTAATTTTCTGCCATGAGCATTTTATGGCTAACACTTTGCTCTTTTTCTTATTGATGATGATAAAACTTGTAACTGATGACAAGTGAAAACCTTCTAAATCCTGTATTATTTTTTGTGCTTTTGATGACAAGTGAAAAAAAAAATTTCGGGGGCAGTCCGCACCCGGCCCCCACCAATGTGCCCCCCCTTCCAAAAATTTCTGGATCCGCCCCTGTGTACACATACACATACATACATACATACATATATTTACACACACATATATGAATGCACACACGTATATATGTATATATACATATGTGTGTTTATATATGTACACACATATATATTGCTAGACACATACAACACACACGTACACAAATATAAATACATGTATACACACACACACACACACACATATATACACAAATATACATATACACACACTCACAGAGATATATGTGTGTGTGAGTCTATATTATATATATGTGTCTGTGTATATATGTATGTATATTTGTGTATAGACATATGTATGTTTGTGTCTAAATATATATATTGGCAAATTAATGACAGTTGATCGATAAATAAATTAAAATCTAATAATTTAAACGTTTCAATGACTGGAAGAGTCTACACACCCACATATATATAATCACCATTTACCAAAAAAGCAAACACACTTGAGAGAATAAAATAAGGGTGTTTTAAGAAGAAATTGACAAAAATTAGAATGTTGTCATATAATTAGGACCAAAACCAACTCTCCAATGTTGTCCTATAATTAGGAGCGGAGGGAGTACAATGCATCACTGTTACAGATAAGGAGTTGCTTCAAGTGTTTTTATTTTTTTAATTTAATCAAGGGAGACTAATCCATTTTGAGGCTTAGAGTGCAAATGATTTTCACCTTTCCAACAAGTGCACCAAATGGTTTTGATTCAATTGCTTCAAGTTTTTGACAAAGCATGCTTGGTTCGTGATGTAGAAGCAAGAATTCCGCTACACTTTGCAGCTATGGGAGGACGAAGAATGGGGGTTATGAGAGGGTTGACCGAAGCGAATCCTGAATGTCTGAGTTAATATATTTTCCATGGAAGCATGTTGTAATAAGAATAAAAAAGAGTATCTCTGTGAGATGTGCCTTCCAATGATTATAATTATTGCTTTTGTAAATTATGCCAATTTTATACAATGCAAAAAGCACTTTTTCTACGAAAAACTTGTATGTTGTAGAAAGACTTGTATAGGCACTGAGATTTACGAAGTACTATTTCAATACATTCCAGATTTAATATGGGTTATTCAAATACAAACAAAATTATAAAGAGCACCTTTTGTGAAATATGTGATCTGATGCGTCTCCCGATGATTATATTTTATTGCTTTTGCAAATCATATTAAGCATAACAAATTATATCTTCTTTTTTGTTACACAAGGTATCCTCATGACCAATGACCATGAGACTAATTCTTCATCCTATCGTCAAGCACAAAGCGGTAGAAGGCTGGCCACGGGATGCTTTCCATTTCTTTTTTGTTGTTGTCTAGACTGTAAGTTATCCCATTTCAATTCCAAAGATAAGATCAGAAGCATCAAACTTAAAGAACGACATGGGTTATACTGCCCCCAATATAGTTGATCGAATTCCCAAGGTCTCCAAGAGCCATGAAGTACAAGTTATATTGATGGAGTCTGAAACCAAATGTGAAGGGAGAGAAAGCATTGGTGTTGCTCGCGGAGAAGAAGAAGAGAAAGAAGATGAAGTGGTGATTGTGGTCGAGAAACGTTTCAAAAAGTATAGAAAAATGGCTTATCTTGAAGTATTACAGTCAGACTTTTATAATTTTTGTTTTAATCATTTGAAATTCACACAAGTACCATAAGTTATTATTAATTTAAGTTTTGCATAATTATAACTGGGGTTGCACCGGCTAGCCATTTGTATATAGTAGGGGTTACTTGGATGAATTGGAGAAGTTGCCACAAAGGAAAAACTTCACACGTCACTAATTAAGAGTTGGCATAGATGGTAAGGGATCCAGAACTAGGCCTAAATGGTCGTGGGTTCGATCCCCTACGTCGCGTCATTTGGGGACTCCTTTGGTAGGCGATCTCGTAAGTCCCCGAGTAAGTGCTCATAGAGCCGGGGGCCGTCTTTCGGCCTTGGTGGGGGCGATGTCGAACCCCTCCAAAACCTTTTCATATCAAAAAAAAAAAAAAATTAATACTCATATATAATATTATATGTATGGATGGGAATGCATCGAGTAAATCAGTCATTAATTAATTATTACATTTATTGACTTTCATTTGTCCCATTGTCTAAAGCCTTTGTAGGCCTATCTATATAATAAGTAGCATATAAACGAATCATTATGCCATGTGCTTGAGAGAAATGAAACTCCTCTGAGTGATAAGCTCAAGTGATAGTAACAAAACGAGAGATCTTTACGAGGCATCGCTCAGAGGGGACATATCCATTTTGAACTCATTAGTGCAGAGAAACTCGTTAATTCTTTTCAAGATATCAAGAAGTGACTTCATTGAAACTCCATTACACATATCAGCGTTGCTAGGTCATGTTGAATTCACAAAGGCCCTTCTCATGCACAACCCCAAACTCGCCACTGAGTTGGACTCTTGTCGAAGCACAGCCCTCCATTTAGCTTCTGCAGAGGGCCACGCCCACGTTGTTAAGGAGTTGCTTCAAGTCTTTGACGAAGCATGCTTGGTTCGTGATGAAGAAGGAAGAATTCCTCTACACTATGCAGCCATGAGACGACGAATCGAGGTTGTGAGAGAGTTGGTAGAAGCGAAGCCAGAATCTCTGAGTTATCGTGTCAATGGAGAAACTGTTTTTCACTTGTGTATAAAGTATAACCATTTTGAGACCCTCCAAGCTTTGGTGAAATTGGAGCTCGCGGTTAACAGCGATCTTATCAACTTCACAAGCTTTGATAATGCCGGCAACACTGTTCTTCACATAGCTATCATGTTAAAGCGACCTGAGTAACATATTATTAATGCTTATTTCACGGGTCAGTGACTTCTAGCTTGCGCTTGCTGGCCAGTGGCCACGGCAGTGGTTTTTTGGCATGGATCTGTTTGTTTTATTCCCTAATTTTTTTAGTAATTTTTATAATCTCTTTGATAGACTAGAATATGTAAATTTTAACTTTCAGTGTTTATTACTTACTTCCTTCTATCCTTTTTTTATAAAAAAGCTTAAAATTTGAATTGCGTTGGTTCTTGTTATAGGAGCTTGACAATTGTTGTCTGAACATTGTTTGAGTTTTTTTTTTTTTTTTTTTTCTCATTTTACCCTTCATTAATTATATATATATATATATATTGCATTAATTAAAAAAAAAAAATTTATTTCATACATATTTATTACTTTAAACTAATTTTAATTAACCAATTTTTTAAAATGTGTGATGTGAGGAGAGAGTACTACTTATTATATCAGCCATATTTCAGATTTTTTATATCGAGAACTCGATTCTTACCCATATCAATCCTACCTAGCTGAGCAATACACTAACTTCACTATAAAAAACAGACTTTTGGTGGCAACATTTGGTGATGACATTAAAAGTCACCGCTGAAAGTCAAACTTTCAGCGGCGATTGACTTTCAGCGGCGACAAAGCACATGTATTTCAGTGGCGAGTTAGTGTCCCCAATGAAAGTCTTATTTGTATTTTTTCAACCAGAGCAGCTCTTATTCCCCTTTTCATTCATTCATTTTGGTCAAACACTCCCTCTCTCCCAATTATTCATTTTGCCTAAATACCTCTGGAAGCAAAGGCAGAGACGAGATTGAAAGTTGGAGAGACGGAGAGAGCGCGAGATGAGTCGGAGGAAGGAGGTGTTGAATTTCACAATAGCCCCTTCTCCGACACTTCTCATTCAGTTTGGCCATTCGCCAAATCATTCGCCAAATCATAGAAGGCGAGAGTGAGAGTTGAGTCCGACGGTGGGAGTCAGCGATCAAGAAGGGAAGAGGAAGAAGGAGGGCACTGATTAAAAGCTTGGATTAGGGTTTAGGTAAGCTTCATTCCCTTCTCATCTCTGATTTTCGGTCGTTGCTGCTGTTTAGGTTAAAGGAAATAGCAGAAAATTGATTAAATCAGATAGGAAACCGATTAAGTAGATTAAAGTCTATAATCTTAGTTTTTGGTGTTGCATGTGGTTTGGTTTTTCTGTTAGGTGATTTTCAGATTCCAATTTTCCCTTTCTCTGCGTGTCACTTCTCTGTGATTGTCGAATCGAGGTTCATTTTTCTGGGGGTATAGATGTTAGTTTATGAATAACGTTGAAGCCCAGGGATTTGAAAAAAATGAGGTACATAGAGATGCTAGATTTGATCCAGTAGAAATTTATCTTTATCTGCTTTGGCGTGTTCGTGGGATTATGCGTGTTTAACTGAACTAATGATGCTGTTATGCTTCATTTTCAGTAGATAAAAGGGCAGATACTATAAACGTCCTTCCTAGCCATTTATTTCACACTGAGTCTTGCTCTATTGTTAACTCATATAGTAAGATTATTCCCTGAATTTAATTGATGTTTATTTCGGCAACAGATCATTGAGGCAGAAGCAGAAGAACTTCGTAGTCTGAAGCTTAATTCTCATATCCTCCAGGTGATTTAAATCTTTGCACTTCCAGATCCATTTTGTATGTGTTTGTACTATTAATGTTTTTTAAAAAATAATGCATATTACTTTTTTTTTTTACTTGAGAGTGATACTGTTATGCAAGAACAGCTTGGAAGCAGTGTAGCACAACTGGAAGAATTCTAGGTTACCTACTTGCTTCTCATTGGTTTTTCTAAGTAATTCTTGCGCAAATAGTTACTGACTCTTCTTCTTTGATGAACACTTGGAATGTTGAAACAATCCAATAATTGAAGATCAGGTAAGTATCTACTTTTCTCATGGTAACAGCTTTACATATGTCAAAGGTTAAAAAAATTCTAGGTTACCTTCTTGTGATTTGTCATTCTTTTGCAATGAAATCATTTGTTCTTGATAAGATAATTTGGAAGTGTAGAACTCCCTCAAAGGTCAAATCTTTTGTTTGGACGGGACAACAATAACAAAGGATTAAACCATTGACATGTTGCAGGTTTTATTACCCCATCTGGTTGTTTCTTCTGACACATGTGGATGCAGATTTAGCTAGAAAACCTTGCGTCATCTATTCCTCCATTGTCTGGCAGTTAATAACGTGTGGAAGAGCAAGGATAGGATACATCCTAGTAATTGAGGCTAACAAGATATAATGGAAGAGAACTTGTGTTAGATTTTATTGAAAAAGTATGTATATTCATTATGATGTGTGTTAAGTGCATCTGTAATTCTTGTCTTGTAGAAGATATGTTAGAGTTCCTCTCTGAATGTGCTTATATATTTCTTGAGGAAATTTAAAATCTTATCATGAACTAATTTAAATTTAACATTTGTTTTATATTTGACGATAGTTGTAGGAAATGAAAGAGTTCAGAGTGTAAAAAATCTACAACACCTTTTCCTCAAATGTTGATTTTACGTATAATGTTTACTTTCTTCAACTTTTATTATCCTATTTCCATTAGTCATTCCTCTTGTTCTTGTTTATGGTTACAAACAATATTCTATTTGCATCTTTTAAAGAAATATAAGTCCCTGTTTGAAATCTAACTAATAATATGCTACTCAGATACTTGTTGAAGATGTGATGAAGGATATTCATCTAAAATCTTTTGATTATCGAGTGATGAATCTTCTTCTCTACAAGCTACAGGGGGAGAAGGTAAAACTTATCATAAAAAATATTATGCTGAATATTGCCTTATTTTATGTTGTCAGGATATATGAACATTTTGTGCGTATGAGTTTTGTTGTTGCCCCTCAGTCAGCCATTACTTTGTTTCATTTGCTTTGCATGTAATGTAGATAATGCTGATTGTGTTATTCTGATTGTATTCTAAATAAAGTTTTCAACACAAATTTTCTGCATAGAGGGGCGTAATTTTTTGAAGAAATATTAATCCATTGGTTAATTGTATTCTCCTGAAGCTGTTTTGAAGGTTGAGGAGTTGCATATGGAGTTTCTTTCAGTTTCAGAGTTCCTAGTGGAAGTTTCTGATGATTTGTAAGTGCCATCAAAAGTTTTTGTTTGTGTTTCATTCCGTGATCGCACTTACATTTACACCCAGATTTGGGCTGGAGCTTGCTTTTGCCTTTGCATCTGCTTTTCTTTCACTAGATTATCTTCCTTCAACCCCCACACAAGGAAAAAAAAAAAAAAAAATCTGAGGATCCAAGTTCTAGGCATCATATTATATCTTCCTTCAACGCCCAAGCAAGAAATCAACAATGGTACAGTTTTTAATTTTAGGAATTTACATTTTTTTTTTAAATATCACTTTTGGCGGCGACATTGAAAATACTATCCGCGGAGACAAACACTATCAGCGGCGACACTTACACGTCGCCGTTGAAACCCTACTTTCAGTGGCGACACCCATTTTCGTGGCTTCGATGGACTTTTAGTGATTGTCTACAAAATGTTGCTGCTGAAAGTATCCATGACAACGCTTTCCGTAGCGACTTTTTATCGCCACTGAAAAGACTATTGGTGGCGACTGTTGGACTTAAGTCGTCGTATTTGAAAGTCAATTTTTTTGTAGTGCTTTTTTTTTTTTTTTTTTTTGGTTAATTTAGGGGTTCACATTGGGTGCTTTTCCCTCTAATTATAGGGATTAGACATTTTTTTTAAAATTTTTTATATATTCTATTTATTGAGATTAGATTATATGTTGCATCCTGAAATTTTTTTTGCACCCAATATCTCAAATTAATTAATTTTCAGTTCTGCATTAAGAAATTTTTTTCTTGTAACTGCAATATCCTGAAAATTAATTAATCTGAGATATTGGGTGCAAAAGAAGTTTCAGGATGCAGCATATAATCTAATCTCAATAAATAGAACATATAAAAAAATTTAAAAAATAAAAAAAGTGCCTAATCCCTCTAATTAGAGGGAAAAGCACCCAATGTGAATTCGTTAATTTAGACTATGAGGTACCTCCTTTTAATCCCAAAAATAAGAGAAGCTGCAAAATTGGATCAGAGTGAGATGAGTCTTACAGACAACATGGAAAACTCCAAGAGCTGTGGTCACAAGCCACTTTATTGAAATCTTGCCCTAGAAGTAATGAAAAGATCCCAACAGAAAATCACCCACCGCCACCATCGGCGATATTTACTCCTCCAAAGAAGTGTGATTGGCTGGAAGAGATGAGAGGGAACATTAAGTCTAGTGGCTAGAGTTATCTCAACCATCTCATTTCAAGCTTTAATCAACCCTCCGGGAGGTTTCATCATCCAAGGTATAGTTTCAGAGGATAAACCCTAAGAATGCCTAACATTTAAGATAATAGTAGAGCTTGTCCTGGAGATGCAGTGTCAGCTATTATTAACCCTGATGGTTTTCAATATTATCCCAAGTACAATAGTAATGCTTTTGTTTCATCTCTCAGTGTTGCTCTCTTGCTTGTTAGTGGAGTTCCTCTCAAGCATAAAGCTGTTATTTGGATGTTATCCATTGGCACGTGTATAACTCCTACGTTTTTAACACTTACCTACTTTAATTGACTCCAACTGGTGACTCCAAATGGAGAACTTTTTGACTCTGCCTATGATATATCTAAGGTTTCACTTTGAACTTGGATTGGCTTTCTTGGGTTGATTGAGCTGTTCATCACTTTTCGATTTCTGTTTTGGCTATGGACGAACTGGATGAAGACGTTCAAGCGTCAGATATTACCTTGTACTTAAATCGAATTGTTCACGAAGATGTATAATTATTATATTGTGTTTTGTTCTTCAAGTAGTGGAATGCAATAGGATTAATTTGAATACTTTGTTACTTCTCTGGGATATTTTGTTAGTGTTAATTAAATTTAAATTTGTATTAAAATATTGTTCCTCTGCAAAAAGGAAAACAAAATATTAGATATAAAATCTGATAGTGGTATAATTTGTTATGCAAGTTGTTGACAGGTGTAACTAATTCACCCACTATCAGATTATTTTTATTTTTTTATTTTTAAAATTTTTTAACCGGTTTTCTCTTGGAGACAATCTTATTTAAGTTATTGTCAGGCGCTAAATGACCCACTATTAGATTTTATATCTAATAATAAGCAAAGAATAAGGCGTTTTTTTTGGCTGGGCTGGGATAATCATAAATCAAAGTTGTTTATGACCGTGTATTACAAGCTTACAAGTGAAGGATTTGTTATAAAATCATGAACTGCACTAAAAAAAACCTCGCCAAGAATATATAAAATAATAGGTCAAATAACATTGCTAGCTTCCCGTGCAGAGGTTTAATATCATGCATTGTATTAATTTTAGTTAATCAGGTAATTTAATATTCAAAGTTTGCTTCTCGTGCAAAGTTGATTATGACCGTGTATTCCAAGCTTAGTGTGATGTAAGTGATATTTTAGTTAGGGGGTTTAAACTTCTCATGTTGCATGAGAAGAAGAAGATTCCCATACACGCATGAAATAGTGGGACCCACATATATATATATATATACATATATATATATATACATATATATATATATATGTGGGTCCCACCATTTTATGTGTGTATGACATGCGAAAACACTTATCCTACAACATGAGAAGTGTTTTCCCTTTAGTTAATCAGGTAATTTAATTTTCAAAGTTCGCTTCCCGTGCAGAGGTTTAATATTATGCATTGTATTAATTAGTCAAATGTAGAGAAATCGGCCCATAAGGGAAAAAAGCCATTGATCTATTATATGGTTTTGAGCGCAGCCGTCAAACAATACTAAATTAATTACCTAAATTTCATTAAAAAAATATGGACTCTATCCACTATCCATAAATCTGTATTAAACATAATTCAACTCTCTCTGTATTTAATTAAGCTATTAGCTGAATTATATTTGTCAGTTTGGCCATTACAAGCAACATATATCGATTTTATATAACTACATTATATGTTAAAAATTAGGCTGTAATTTTCATAATTTGTATTTCATTTTCATCAACCTTGAAGTTCATGAAATTTTGTATAGTAGGTAAACGTGTATGATATAAGTGAAACTTGACCACTTTAACAGCCCTCGCAATAATGACAAAAAAAGAAAAGAAAAGAAAAGTATTAATATTTTACTTATTTATTGTATTTTCATAACAAGGAGAAGTTAGTAGCTTAGTGGCTTACAACACTACTACAAAATACCTAAAAGACGACCTAAAAAAGACCCAATTAACGTCCTTATTCTACGGGACGTCGGGGAGAGCGTAGTCGTTCTTTGGTATATTTAGCGACTCGAAATTGTTTCAGTCGCCTCATAATAGGCGACTGAACACAAATCGGGTCACCTCATATGAACACAAATCGGGTCGCCTCTTATGAGGCAACCTAACACTATTCGAGTTGCCTCATATGTGGCGACCGGAGTTGTGTTCAGGTCGTCGCATATGAGGCGACCTGAAAAGCATTCAGGTCGCCTCGCTTCTTATGGGGCCAGGTTGTTCTTTTTATCATTTTAATAGGCGACCTGATTCTATTCAGGTCGCTTCTTATGATCCAAAGACGCCCTGAATTGATTTTCGTCGCCTTAAATTTTTTTTTTTTTTTAAAAAAAAATATGCTTGTGTTTTGTTTGGCCAATTTTTGCAAATACTTCACAAAATAATTAAGCGCATATGCAGTGAATGACAATAGATAACAATGAATGTGAAATATATTATGACTGTATGAATTATGAAAGTGGAGCTATATACCCAAGAGGGGGGTGAATTGGGTATTTTAAAAACTTTTCGAATCTGCTCTATTTTTAGGTAGCAAAAATAGAGATGAACAGTAGAGAGAAGAATAGCTGAACAAGAGAATTTATCTTGGTTCGGTCTTAACAACTTGACCTACATCCGGTCCCGGACTCTGGGTTTTTCACTATCACAAAGATTACACACTATGTACTCAAAGAGTAGTTCTCTCTCTAGAACTCACTCCCCCTTACAAGTTGTAATCAATGAACTCCCAAATCACCAAGTCCCCTTGACTTGTGATTCTTTTCAATAAATGATTTGAGATAAAAACTCTCTAAGAGTAGATGATAATAAACATTTGAAGCTTATAGTGTCAAAAGACGAATACAAGTGAAAACCGAAAGGTAGTTAAGAAACTTGAATGCTTGTGCGTTTTCAGTTGTTGTAGTTGTTGAGAAGAATTGAATGCAGCTCTATTTATAGCTAGACAAAGCATTAATTGACCGTTGCATTGATAATCGACCGTTGGAGATGATCCACGAAGTTGTGAGCCACTTAGGTCTTCTTTCTTTCGAAACTCACTTAGTCCAAAGTGGTTGGATGGTCGAGTTGACTCGCAAATTAATTCGTTGGAGAGGATGTTGCTTAATGTAGAAATCATTCTTTAATGCTTTGCAACCGTGTACGAGATGGATTAACCAAAAGGATGCAAGTTTCGGGTTGAGCATTTAATGTTCGACATCACTTTTGCTTTTGCTTTAAATCTTACGTAAAACTTCCTTGATCCGTCTCGAAACTCACTAAAAAGATGATTAAACATATCTAGTACCAATAAGGAATAATCATGGAAAGCATTGAGATCAAACACGAAGGTATAGCAAAATCGTTAAGTTCGTATTTCAAATAACGTCCGTAAACACGGAGGTTTGTTTACAAACCTCGAGGTTTTCTCATTTAAGCTTGAACACGTTTTTACATCAAAACCTCAAACCTGGAGGTTCATTATCAAACACGGAGGTTTATAATGTTGCAATCACGAAGGTTCCTTGGGTTTACTCCAAACCTCGAGGTTTGTCCAGAAACCTCGAGGTTTCACATCATGTGTGAAACCCAGCAAAGATGCGATGAAACCAAACCTGGAGGTTTCTCAAGGAACCTCGAGGTTTTAGAATGAGTGCAAGTTTATTTGCTCTCGGGTTGCCACAATACTCGAGGTTTTCAGAAATACTCGAGGTTTTGCCCGAATGACAAGGTTGTTTGTTTTGACCCAAAACACAAACCCGGAGGTTTCTATGGAAACCTCGAGGTTTTCAATTATTTGAAAACCATTAGCTCTCGGGAAGCCAGAAACCCGGAGGTTTCGATAGTACTCGAGGTTTCACATATAATTTTAAAATCCTTAGTTTGGCGCCAAGGCATAACCTCGAGGTTTTGAGGTAAACCTCGAGGTTTCACAACTTGGTGTGAAACCAGGTTTTCTTTGGAAGATCAAAACCTCGAGGTTTCTTAATAAACCTCGAGGTTTCACATATCTTTGTGAAACCAAGTATTCTCAAGTTAGAATACAAAACCTCGATACTTCCTCATAAGGCCAAACCTCGAGGTTTGCCCGAAACCTCGAGGTTTGCTCTCACTCGGGGTTTTCCAACATCGAGAGCAAATCCTCATTCTTCGTTTACAATTGTTGGCAATCATCAAAAAATCTCTTCGAGAACCAACAAATTATATGTATGTGCATTCCATCAAAGGAAGGTGAAATAACAATGAATACTGCAAGGTTCAATAATAAAATTGTAAAAGTGACTTCAACAAAACAATATTGGCTACACATACAAGATCATACAAGAGAATGACAATATAGATGTTCTGTATTCAGCTCAGATCAGTTCAACAAAGTCAATCAAATTCACAACTTAGCTTCCAACATAACCATGAGGATGCAAGAATATCAACAACTCCAAAGAGAAAACTTCAACTGCAGAGCCTAAGAAGACAAGTTCGGGAAAGTCACGATAATGAATTAAAGTGTAGATCGAGAAACTTTCAAAGCAAATTCAACAAACGAGAAAAAGAAAGAAGGTATGACCTAGATTTAGGTTACTAAAACTAGACCAAAACAATAAACAAAGCACTACTATGACAACAAATTTTTCTCACATTTGGAGGCAATTAATCTCCAAAATTTTACAATGCTTTCCCAATTTAATGCAGCAATTAGATAGCATCAACATTCCCTTCAATTGGCAATAACACGATATGCGACAAGAGGCAAATATATATAGTGACAATGACTTTTGCACACAAAGCTTAATAGAATTTCAAGGTTTCAAAGATACGAGAATTTAGCTCAACTCTAATGCTAAAGTGAATTAGAGCCACCTAGTAATAATCACAGTACCACACAAGCAAATCAAACACCTCCCAAGCAAGAAGCACACATAAAACTTTCAAAGCAAATCAGTTATGATGGTATGATTCAACAAAATTCTCAAGTCTTGGTTATTGGAAAATCAAATACAAGAGGTGTAATGGCAAAATCAAACCTCATATGATAGTGATCTATTTCCAGAATTAAACAAGTGATCTAACCTCATATTCCAAAATCAAACCTCATATGACAGTGATCTATTTCCAAAATCAAACCTCATATTCACAGCAGTTAAAGTGGCAAATTCAAGAGCAAGACCAATAATTTACGAACCTGAAATCAAGACATGACTTAATAAGTTTCACATTGACAATCACGCTAACAAGTAATGACTTGCCTATATATTCACATTGAGCCATGTTCAAGAAGATATCTAGCCATCATGTCTCGAACCGAATCGATGTCATCCTGTGAGTATGGATCCTCAGTACGAAAAAACTGTAAATTGGAAAATAAGGTATAATTAACAACTGAAGTACCACAACAGAAAATATCATCATTTGAGGATCACGAAGCATTACGTACGTTTTGCAAGCCAGTAGTACGTCCGGTGGAAACGATAGATTGCATCCAAGCGATAACGTAGTATCCGCACTCGGTGTTCCCTGGTTGGTGATGGCACTATAAATCAAAAACAAATTGTTAAACAAAGCTATTGTGTCTCGAAAAAACTTGAATTGAAACTACTTACCTTCGGATAAAACCACTTCGGTCCACCCGCTCTCATGCTCCACAATGCCTATATGTCCTAAGACCCCTATCATTAAAATGGAAATTTGAGACATGAAAACAATTCATTTAAAAAAAGAATCGATGATTTAGACAAAAATTTACTTACTCAAGCAAACATGTTTTTGATATCCTCGGTTGGCCGCCACCTATGGAATCGAACCAATAACATGCGTTCTTGGCGGGACAAACAACACACGGGTCCAATGACCACTACAACATATACATATTAATATTAAACTAAGATAAAAAAGAATTTTATCCTTAAAAATCTTATATAGACAAAAAAAAAATACGCACCTTTCATGTATTGGCGCTAGATAACAAGACGATTTTATGTCGCCCATTGTTAAACCAACATAAATGGCCCTCACGGCTAAGATATTGCGAGTCGAAGCTGTGGATCCAGGACATAAGAATCCATACGAATCCAATCAGTCTCCCTTTTTGCATATGTCATGGCAGACACTATGATCGAAATAAAATGATAAATGTTGTTGAATATATTAAACAAAAAAAGAGTATTGACATAATTAAAGGGTAAAAAAAAACTTACAAGATTGCAAGTTGAAGCCATTGTATATCTAAACAGTCCATATGCATAAACTCTGTCAAATCTTTCTTGTCAATTGATATCGGATATGTCTTGTCTGCACCGACAATGCCCGGAGGCATCTGCAAGCCTATAGAGACGATGTCCTTGTAGAGCTCTCGCAGCTGTGATAAGTATGGAAATCGCATGAGCTTGTTCATGCTATGAAAACATAATAAACAGATTATGAGTGGGTTAGCAATGAAAATCAATCCTAAACCCTACTCATCGTCAATCGTAATGTATTTCCTACCATTGGAGGTGTCGTCCCCACCTCAATAAGATGATGCGGCCAAAGGATGAACGATGTGGTGGCGGCGTCTAGCGTGGGAACCTCCTCATCATCAATCGGGATGGTTTGTCTTTTCTTCCCCCCTCTCGCACACTTGTCGAGTCACCCTACGTTGGTCTTGTGGAATTTGCATATTGTGGTGTGTGGTTTGTTCGGGTAAACAAGACCATCGGCAACAATACGCCGGTGTGGGTCATCCAAATATAGAGTGCGCAGGGTTGTCCCCCGTGAAGTGTGAGAAGGCTCGCCAATAAGTACATCCGGAGAGTGATGAGAAGGTTCGCCAATAGGTACATCGGAGCATGAAAACTTTGTTTCTTGCTTGGGAAGGCCGGGATTCCTGGTTTGAAGGTTGCGTATTTACCTTCCCTTGTATCATCTCCCCATTTCACCCCGTAGTTGTGTCATAACCTCATCTACGAGGGACGCTTGAATTTTGGCTACAAGCTGAGGACTAGGGTTGTCATCGTCATGCGAACAAATGGAACGCCGTCCAAAATATTTCACGACACTAACTCCCTTCGGCTCCCCACGAAGAAGCATCAAGGTAATCGGGCTTCCCAATCGCCGTGGACAAAATGTCCATCCGTGTACCCGCGTGAATGAACCTTGGCTTCTTTCTTTGCTCAAGCACATCCCGTATCATAGGATTTTTCATAAATAGAAACTAATTAAACTCTAAAAATATGAAACAAGCGAGGCTATTTAATACTTCTAATTTAACTACTTACAATCTTTGAAGCAACCTCGCCACATCTTCATTTATGTATTTCTCGCCCTTCATCCTCGCATGACTATCCATTTTTTGTGGTGAGGAGGACGCTCGAGGGCTTGGATAACGGTGGAAGGATCGGATTGAGCAGCTTCCTTCATTCTCTGCAACTCTTCTTCCATCAGCTTCAGTTCAAGCTTCTTATAACCACCTCTAGACATGCAATGAGGATACTTATTTCTCGCTTGCCTCTCTCTATTGGCCGACTTTTTCCCGTGACACGAAAACAAATAAAACTGAGCCTACGATGTCAAATAGATTCAACTAAAAGATAAGATATGAAAGAAATTTTACAAGAAATGCAGGATTCTGGCGTGATGCCACAAACTCCCTCCAGTCCTCTGGAGAAATGTAATCATAGTCCTGACATGGGTCCTTGTCCCTCTTTACCCCTTGAATATACTTTCTAGTGAGCTTGTTCTTAAAGTCTTTCCAATGTAGACGAACCTCGCCCATCCAATGCTTGTACATGGCCTTATTGTTAGGCACATCATACGTTTGCTGCAAGGTAAAAGAGAAGATATGAAAGAAATCAAGTAATAAAACTAAAGATACAAATGCAGAAGATATTGAAAGTGAGATACCAAAAGTTGTGCCCATATCAACTCCTTCGTTTTAGGAGGAACCAACTTCCAATGAGAGAATACAATGCGAACTTTGCTTCGAGCGGATAGCCTACGTAGCTAATGAAGTTGTCTTCCTCTTGACCAATTGGATTCATATTGGCATCGAACTCCACATACAGCCTCTTTCCACGACCGCCACGACGTGCAATTAACGCACCCATATGTGTGCTACCTCTACCCCTTCTCACCACCGGTACATCATTCCCACCATCACCCGATGACTCGTCAGAGCTAGACATATTCCTGTTCATCAAAGACAAATCAATAATGTTAGATAGAGTTATTATTAAATAATAAACAAATGAATAAAATGAACTAACATGTTAAACCTGTACAAAAATAACATAGGACTTTTTCATAACTTAAGATCTTACTTTATATGGTTTCCCATATTCCTTCGAATGATCCTTCCTTGGAGCATATTCTTCATCATCTACCAATTCTACTTCACGTGTTGTAGGTGGATTTGTTGTGAAAGGGAGTGTATCGTCCAGGTTCAAGGATTCTTCACTATACGTCTGTTTTCTACTTTGAAGTACAATGGACATTTTGTTATTTGCGGGTGGTCTCGTAACATAAAACACTTGTTTCGCCCTGGCTTGCTAGAATGAATGGCTCGTCTCTATAACCAAGTCTTTGAAGATCAACTGAGACAAATCCAAATTTAGGATCTCTTACAATAGCATTATTGGTAACCCACTTACATTTAAATAAAACAACTTTGAACTTGGTGTAGCTCATCTCCCATATTTCTTTAATAACTCCATAATAGGCCATTGATGCTAACACCGGGTTTTTTGTCTTTCGAACTTGAAAAGTGCATGGATTCAAACTTCAACCATCACCCCACTATTTTGCACAGAACTTGTCATCTTGGTCTTTTGTATAGAAAGAATATCTGTTGATATCATAACCCTTGTCCAAGTGATGACGATAAGAAGGCCCCAGGTGCTAACCACTCGATTGTAGCCGACACACCGGTCTCGTGCAATACCTTCTCCTGGAACCACTTTATAAATGTCTTCTTTTGCTCATTAGCTATCTCGCATGTCATTCTTCCTTGGATTCATATTCTTCAAACTCTTTCGTGTTCATCAATGTATGGTTGAACTTCTTTCGTATTATTCAAGATGTACAGGTGTGCTTGTAACACCTCTGCACGAAGCATATTCTTCAGTTTGATTCCTCGAGTTCCCTCACTTATCCCCTTATCATGCTGAGATTGTAACGTCACCCTTGATAGATAATCTTTACAGAACTCCATAGCCTCTTCCACTACATATCTCTCAACGATTGAGGCTTCTGGTCGATAAGGATTTTTAGAATACCCTTTTAAGATCTTCATGTATGCTCGAAAGGGTACATCCACCGCAGAGCCTTACCTCCCTTACCAAGTGCGCTATCAGGTGCACCATTATATCAAAAAATGCAGGAGGAAAATGCATCTCTAGTTGGGACAAAATAATATAACCCTCATTTTCCAATTCATCCAACTTTTCAATGTCAATGACTTTGTTACATATAGCATTAAAGAAAATACACAATTTTGTTATAGTGGTCCGCACTTCATCTTTCATAATGCCCCTAATAGCTCTTGGTAATAGTTGTTGCATCAACACATGATAATCATAAGACTTCATTCCCACTAACTTCAAATCGTCCATTGAAACACACCTTCTCAAATTTGAAGAATATCCTTGTGGAACCTTAATGTCATATAGACACCCACACAAACTTTTTTTCTCCGCTTTTGATAGTGTATGAGCGCCGGCTCCATGTATGCCCTCTTACCATCTTCCATTACTCGTGGATGTAACCGTTCTTTTATTCCCATATCAACCAGGTCTAGTCTCGCACTAATTCCATCCTTAGTCTTCCCTGGTATGTGCAAAAGAGTACTGACAAGGCTATCGTAAACATTTTTTTCCACATGCATCACATCAAGACTGTGTCTCATATCAAGACTACGCGAATATGGAAGATCAAAGAAAATTGATCTCTTCTTCCATATATTCTTCTCACCCGCAATCCTTTTCTTCTTACCCAATGTGACATTGATATGCAGCACCTGACTATAGACTTCCTCTCCGGTTAATGCCTTTGGAGCCGTTCTATGCTCGGGGTAAGCCGTTAAAACGCTTTCTTAACTTACGATATGGGTGGAACCGATCAAGAAACCTCCCGTGACCGAGGTAGACCGTTTTTTTCCATGCTTTAATTGCTTTGGAAGTTTGTGTCGGAGTTACATATTGGACATGCTTTATGCCCCTTCACACCGTACCTAGACAAATTTCCGTATGCGGGGAAAGTCGTTGATCGTGGTAAAAATCATTACACGCAACTTGAAGGACTCCTTCTTATATGCATCAAACACATCTATGCCTTCCTCCCACAACTTCTTCAAATCCTCAACCAAAGGCGCCAAGTACACATCGATATTGTTACCATTTGTTTTGGTCCGAAATCATCATAGAAAGCATCACATACTTGCGTTTCATACATAGCCAGGGAGGTAAGTTGTATATTACAAGGAGAACCGGCCATGCACTATGGGTACTGCTAAGAGTTCGATACGGATTGAAGCCATCTGTACAAAGCCCCAGCCGAAGGTTTCTTGGCTCAATGCCAAATTGCGGGAACATTTCGTCTATTTTCTTCCATTGGAGAGAGTCGTAGGTGCCGTAGATATTTTCCATCGGATATTCTCTCATCGAATGCCATCTCAACTTCTTTGTTGTTGCTTCACTAGTAAACGAGACGCTTAAACCGAGGAATTATGGGAAGATACCACAAGGCCTTCAAAGGTTGCCTTTTTTGTGTGATCTCCGAACCACCACCTTTCTTCACTTTGTATCGTGAAGTTTTACACTTCGGACAATTACTAAGGCCTTCATACTCATTTCTGTACAATATGCAGTCATTAGGGCAACTGTGTATCTTTTTATACTCCATACCCATTGTAGATAAGATTTTCTTGGCCTCATACATACGATTTGGAAGTACATTATTATCTAGCAACATATCACACAATAATTCAAGCAACGACGTGAAACTGCTATCAGTCCACCCACATGTTGCCTTTAAGTTGACCAAATGTAAGGTCCAAGTCAACCGTGTATACTTAGTACACCCAGGGAACAAAGGTGTCTCTGCATCACTCCGCACGCTATCATATTCATGCGGTTGTGCAAAGGATTCGACGTCAACATCATGAATCATTCTCTCCATTCCATCATCGTCTACCTCAACTTCATTTTCGTAGGATGCTTGGGGAGTTACCTCCTCACCATGCCATATCCACGTTGTGTATCGAAGGTTGATTCCATCACAAATTAGGTGGTCCCTTATATCAGCAATATCCCTTCGAACCCCATTTAAACAATTAACACATGGACAATAGTACATCCCATTTTTGTAGCCACATTCCTTCTAGCAAACTCAATAAACTCTTCCACCCCATTCTTATATTCTTCACTATTTCTCAACGCATTCATCCAACTATGACCTATTTTGTTACCACCTACGACATTTCCATCAATAGTCAAGTTCATAACAATTCCAATAACAACATGCTTTCTTTTAAGAAAATTTTCGAGCGTTTCCCCTTAAAAGTAAGACATCCCAAAATTTCAATAACAACCAATTTCAGCTTAATTCAACAAAACTTACTAACTAAAACAATTCAGAACAATATCAACTATTAAATCCAACAATTTCATCAACTAACAGAACATTGGAATTATTCCTACCGATAATGGAAATGGTAAACCATGAAGTCATCACTTTTTTAATCAAATTCACGTAGTTCATATGGCTAATAACAAAGGAAAGACAAACAAAACAAATCACGGACTGGATTAAATCCACTTAAACCAATAATGGTAATCCATGAAGCCATAACACAAAAGTGTTGTTCTCTCTCAAGAAGAATGCATCATATAAGGACAATATGTGTGTATGTGTGCATAAAATGAAAGCAACTGACCTAATTTGGGGCGCAACCGTTTGCTTCAAACCTTTGACCAAGATTTCTAAATAGTAGTCAAAAAGACGAAGATGACTATCCTTTAATCTCTTCTCGTCTATATCTCGCATTATAATGGATTCAATCCTTTAATTTCTCAGCATGTAATTGATGATGCCCGGTCATTATCAATTAATGAATTTAATTTCGTTTACTTTCAAACTCACCTAATAATATCAAATGAACCACACTACAAAAACATGTGAACATGTGATTCAATCACCACGACACAATATCTCATGATATTTAAGGTTATATACTCGCAAGAAAATAATAGTTCAGTGGCTCAAACTAAATCAAAGAAAAGTTGAATGAATTGCATATAGTTCCACTTCGTAATTCATCTCAAATCTTTCTTTGCATAATAAGACAGATATAGAGAACGTCAACCAAAAATTGTATGCGTAAAGCCCAATTGAGCTGTAACATCCAATAATTCCAATTCCTATGCACTCACTAAAGTTTAAGCACAAAGATAAACAACTTGCTCAAGTTATGATGGACACATTAGATCAAAGCGTTCTCAATCACCTTGGGGTAACTAAAGATTAGTCCATACAACAAACACCCCCCATTCATGACTACCAATCAATAATGTATACTTAAACATAAATATAGTTTCTTAAGGTTTCCAAAAAAAAAAAAAATCAATTTTTTAGCACCGTTAATATTAATCATCCTTTGCCAATAAGTTTTCGAATCTAAAAATTTCAATCTTCAATAAACAAACATTCTAAACCAAACACCTTTGAAGTAAGAAGGGGATCGAGCCTACCACTTGCAGCAAGAAGAGGATGGAGAATCAAGAAAAAGGGTGGCTGAATCCCTAACTTCAATCTCAGCAACAAAGCATGGACAGAGACAAATCTGAAAGACAACAACAAGAAGAAAAAAGTCACCCAACAAGCAAACCTCAATACAACGCTGTAGAAGAAGGAACAAACAAGAGATGAGATACCACAAAACATCTCATTGATAGCAGAAACCCATTAACACCATCACCGTTGCATTAACACCAGAACGCTGTTAAGCGTTCCAAAAAAAAAACACCAGAACGCTATCTTTTGTGTCTGCACCTGCGGTCCTTGGCGGTAGTGTGGCTCAGCCACTGGTTGAGGACCAGCCCTTGATCCTAATCCTAACCCTCGAGTTCAGCTGCTCTAATGGATCGAGTTCATTTCTTGCACCAATAAGTGAAAGAGCGGACTGAGAAAACAGCGGCTTTCAGCATCCTCTCAATAACTTAGACAAAAACTATATAAAATTATATAATTTACTCAATGCTTTTGGCTAATTTAATTCACAAAACCCTAAAGAAATCTCTAAAATTAAACAATAAAAGCAACAAAAACAGAGAAGAAGAAGCGCCGACCTTCAAGACGACTAACGGTGAACCAAAGCCGACGAGAGACGACGACGAAGGAGAGACAGACGACGCCGCTGAGTCGATAGGGTTGCCGACGATGAGGGAAGATGAGGGAAATAGGGTAGAAAGGAAAAGGGATTTTGGCAACGACGGAAGAAGAGGGCACTTCGAAAATAAAAGTGATATATACGATCGCGCGGGTTGGTAAAATAAGGGCCCGAGATGTGATTTTAAGCGACTGAATCAAATTGTCGCTACTTTTAGAATTGAGGCGACTGAAATCGATTTAGGTCGCTCAATTCAAATATAGGCGACTTGAATGAAATTTCGGTCACTATATTTAATTTGGGCGACCTGAATCGAATTCCGGTCGCCTAAATTCTAAAATTAGCGATTTGAATTGGATTCAGTCGCCCTAAAAAAAAAAAAAAGCCAAAAAACCCCCACACACGGTGTCAAACAAATACATTTTATTCAAAAAAAATGCAATTTGGGCGACCAGGAATAAATTTCAGTCGCCTAAATTCCCCAATATTAAATAAATTTAAAAAAACCACACACGGTGCCAAACAAATACATTTTATTCCAAAAAATGCAATTTGGGCGACGAATTTAATTCACGTCGTCTAAATTCTACAAGTGGCGACCTTATTTTCTTTCAGTCGCCTTTGTTAAAAAAAAAAATTATAAAAAATCCACCCAAGGTGCCAAACAAATAAATTTTATTCCAAAAAAATCCAATGGCGCCAAATTGAGTCCAATTTGGGCGACCTGAATTCAATTCAGGTCGCCAATGAAATTTTTATCCCATGGCGCCAAACAAAAAAATCCCTGGGCGCCAAACATAAAAATTTCATATGGCTATTAGGCGTCTTGAAACGTATTTCAGGACGATAAAAATGATTTCCACTCCAAAAAACATTAAATATCATGGTGCTAAACCAAAAATTCTCGCGTGAAACTACTTAAAGCGTCCTGAAAATATATTAGAACGCCAAAAATCAATTTTACAAGTCCGTACTTTAATTCAGACGAATATTTGAATGATCATTTTCCTTCCATTTACTTACAAGAATGTCACGCCTTCATTTTTTACTTCATTTTTTTTAAATAAGAATGTTTTTTGGGGTAGTGATATCCAATTTTTGTAGTAGTGCAAGTTGCTAGAAAGTTTAAAGGTGAGAAGTTCAAATCTTCACCCAGGTAAGTAGGAATTTTATTTTTGTTCGGCACCATATAATAGAAATTACAAAAACGCCATTAAGTATTTTCTTTTCTTTTCTTTTTTTTTTAAAAAGACAAGAAGTGTAACATTTGTTTTGCCCCCTTCATTCCACCGACTTCACCAACGCACAAACATTTAGGGAGAGATATTTTGAGACATTTGAAACTCAATAAAAAATAATAATAAATAAATAAACCTCATATGTTTATCTTCCATTCTCCGTTGATCATGTTGATCCTCGCTAGCGTATGCTCAGCAAGCCTATCGTTATCTTTCTCCTAGGCTCTAAGATCCCCGATGAGGGCCTTTTTGTCTTTAGCTTTTGGGTCCACAATAAAAAATAACCAAAGATTGCGTATAGGCAAACCTAGGATCGTTCTCTCTCTCGATGAGCCTTTTATTGAATCCTAGATAATTTAAATGCCATGCAAATGCAATTAAAACAAGGGAGAAATTGGTTTTGGATTTTTCAATTGATAAACTAAAATAAGATTGCAATTAAATTAAATGTTAAAATATTATTTTTGGTATTTTTATAAAATTGGTGAATGAGTAAATTAAATGATATGAAATTTAAAATATGGATGTTCTTGGTAATGAAGAAATGACTATCCTTGCTCAAAAAAGATTATGGGAGTTAAAATTCATCAAGACTTTAAAAAAAAACCACAAGATACTACTTTAGTCTAATATTCTCAATTAATAGTGGCTCCTACAAACATAGCTAATCACTACCTCTTGAGAAATTGTTAAAAACCACTTGATGTGCAATTAAAATTGGAATAATGCAACTTGAGCCTTCTTAAAATTGAGTACATACAGTCCCTCAAAGGACACAAACCAACCACATTAACTAGACAATAACACGCTAATTAATATAATCTCATTGCAACCACAAGAAATTAAAACATGTATAATCTTCACATTGCAAAATCCAATATCAATCACAATTATCAAACTAACAGAGACAATAAACATTAATCTCAGTTCCAGAATTTATACACAATTCCTAAAACTGGCAACTTAAATGAATAAATCTAGACTAATAGAATGAACAAATTAACTCCCCTTTGAAGCTTTGAAACTCAAGCACAAATCTCCATGGCCAAGAAGCAAGAGAAATCAGCTGCACACAGCCATTAAAATTCCCAATCGAATCTGCAGAACTAAAGTCTTCATGGAGAAAGAGTGAGGGCGTTGATGGTGGTGGAAAGAAAACAAATTGAATGTGATGATGGTGATTGAATGAAGGAGTTGTGGTGAATGGAGAATGATGAAGACGAAAGTGAGAGGGAATGAGAGCGTGAAAGTCGACTTGGGGATTTCAAGAAGTGGTGCTGTTGGTGTTCAAGCGTGAGAGGGAGAAAGAATCAGCGATGGCGTGTGTGGTCCAACCTTCCAGATTTGTTCTAACGGTGGTGGAAGATGATGACGGTGGAGGAAGGTTGGTGGCTCGCCGGCGACAGTGAGAGTTGGTTATGTCGCCGGCGAGGGAGGCGAAGAAGAAGGTCTGATGGTTCAGCCATAAAAAAATCCCAGCTCTCGGTCCAGGTCCCCTTTTTGTCTTCTCACGGCGGCGAGACTTTTATTTCATGTCGGGTTTGCCTCCGGCTCCTCGGGTCTCCCCCAATCCTCGAAGCCCTACCGACCCACATTAATTTCCATCTAAAACGATGTGTTTTAATGGTCATTTAATCTATGTCGGGTCCTTTTTTTTTCAGTGTGGCTCTCGGGTCTGCTGGTTTTAATGAATAAAGAAAAGAAATTAGCAGCCCAAAGTCAAACATTCAAAACGGTGTGTTTAAGTGTAGGGACCTAAGTGAAAATTTTAAAAGCTCTGGAGAGGGACTAAACTGAAAAATTTATAACTTGAGCTCAAACTTCTATTTTTAAATTTAATCTCATCTTTTTAGCCATCCACAAATAAAATAATTATCTAACATCAAATATTTTCATAAAAATCAATAATTAAGAGTAATTACATTTTTTTAATACAATTTTGCCCTTTTTAGTAATAATTTAATGTATTTACTCTTTGTCTCAATTTATCATAAGAAAAGCATTTTAAGCCCAATAACTATGACAAAATACATTAAAAATCCCAATTTAATCATATAAATTCATATAAAAATATGGTTTGATCAATTCCCCCACACTTAGACCTTTGTACTCCTGAACAAAGGCAATTGAGTACACAATTCCAAGTCCAAATCACTAATGCATTTGAAAAATGAGCAATTTCATAATTTAAGAGCAATGGATCAATTAATCAAATTTGTCAAGCCAACACTAGTGATAATCGAGCGATGTAAAGAAATTAGCTAACTACACAACTCAAAATATTAGAATGAAGCATAAGAGGACTCTCAAGGTATTATTAGTGTTTCACTCATCTCACCTCATTGAAATAATTTCACTCTATCTCACTTAATCAACACCTTACCATAAGCTTGTAACAACTCTAATATCTCCATTGCTAATAGCAATTAATGTAATGAATCAAGAGGACTTAATGGGCTTGTAATGATGGATGGAGGCTAAATGGAATGAATTAATTTTTTAAAAAATGAATAGTTGATATGCAAGTCAAAATTAATGACCAAGTTCATAGCATCTAAATATAACAAAATTTTGCCAATTCTTTTACAAATTCATCAACAAATGCCTTTTTGGTATTTCTTTTGCTTTTATTTTTATCTACTAAATACTTTTTTTAAAAAAGTACACTAACTTTTTTTTTTTATTTTTTTTTTCCTTTCAATACTCTTTTTTTTTTAGGTACCCTATTTTTTACTTCTTGTTCATTCTTTTTTATATACATGGCATTTCAATAGATGCAATGTTCAACTTTTTATTGGCAATTCACTTTCGATTTTTAAAATACTATGAACACTATGAGTTATGACATGCATACAATTTACGAATGGCTCAAAAGGGGGTAAGCAAAGGGTAAGTGAATGGAGGTTTGTGTTTGGATGAAAATGGTTTAGAATTGAATGCCTCTTTCATTTTCATCACACTAATGCAAATACCACTTTGAAAAAGAGTGGAAACAAGTTCTAGAAGGTGAAAAACTAAGTGAACATGCACACATGAAAAGAATTTAAGCTCAAATATCCTTCCAACAAGGTTTTTCTCTAATACTCACTCTAACACAATAAATTGCATAGTAAGCTAACCACAAAACATCTACTTAATTATTCCAAGTGCAAACCCTTCAAACACAACCAATCAAAACATTGTCATCAGTTAAAATAATGCTCAACTCCTAAATGCATAAATGATATATAAACTCTCTTTTTTCAAAATGAGGTGTAAGCAAAAATCAAATTGTGGGTTCATTTCTCTTCCCATTCACTTGAAAAGCAAAACATGGTTTTTTTAAAAACAATTTGTCAAAAACACTAGATCTCATGAAAGCTCAAAGAATTTCCCACAATTTACACTTCCAACGTGGCAAATGCAACCCTTTACCACTTAGGACATGCATTAATGCAAGTCATTCTTGAAATTTTTCTAGTTTTAGGAATTTTGTCATTTAAAAACAACCAATTAATTGGGATTCAAAATGTATTCTCCTCCCCCACACTTAATCAACACATTGTCCTCAATGTGAAAAATCACTCCAAAGCAAATGATAGACAAGTTGAAATTCAAGGCACAATGGTAATTAAGTAGAGCAGTGGCCAAGAAAATGCAAAGCATATATAAGGGTTCTTATTCCCGCTTACTAAACTAAATTATTTATACTTTTTCTACTGGATTGTATCCCTCCCCCACACTTATCTTCCTCACACAACAATTAAGCCCAGAAAATCATAGAAATTAGGAAGAAAATAAGTGAGGAAAGAGACAACCTTTGTTAGAGTATCTTGAGTCGCTTGAAGGAGAAGTTCTCATCCCTAATGAGAATAATGCATTTGTCTTTTACAACATCTTCTCCCGCATTGATTTTCCTTGGTGGAGGTGGCTTAGGATCAATCGGAAGAGGTCTAAGAATGTACAGTGGATGTTGGTTCCGTCGAGGACCTTTCCAAGAATGTGCCTATAAAGAAGACAAGCAACCAGCAGTATCCCATCCAAAAAAAGAAACATGGAGAGATTTCAAGTGAATAAAAGATACTTTTGGAATCCAACTCTCCAAGTAACTATCACATCCAATAAAATCAATGCTACTCCCATCAGTAGGAGTCAAACAAAGAGTTGTATTTTGAAAATTCTCTTATGTGTGCAAAGTGGAAGGTACGGAATCCAACTTGGTGTTGGGGTACACCACATTAGCATTACAATCACAAGAGATGGAAGGCAAGAGAGTGGAAGGAGAAAGAGAATTTTTCAAATTTGCACCACCCGAGGGTTCCAAAATTTCAAAGCAATCATTTTGCTTTTCTAAATCGGGTGACAAATCACAAGAAAGTACTTGTTGGAAAGATTCACCAACATGCAAAATTTTATCAATTAAAATTTCAAAATCTTTGTTACCAACAAGACTAAAAGGAAGTAATCCAATGAAAATTTTATGCTTTTGGCATTCTAGGCTATGATCTGTCTCACTCAAATCAACCACATTGTCATCCATGCAAGATTCAACATTTTCACAATTGACATGCTTACTATCATCAATAGTACAAGAGGGTGTATTATGATTAATGGTAAAATCAACCACTTCATTAAAAGCTTTCTTTTGAAACTCAACAAGTAAGTGGCTTTTTTCATGATAACAATCTACACATATTTGATATTCCGGACAAGAACATGAAAATATTTCATTCAATTTATCACAATAATCCCTAGTACTATGAAGAGAAGCATTTTCAACAGTTGAAGCATCACACAAAGAAGTAAGAGCACAATCATCAACAAGTACAATCGAATCACTACTACTAGAACTAATGGTTTGAGCAATTATATTTTCAAACATTTGAGGGGATTCAACAATAATTTCCTCATCCACCTCATCATCACTCAAATCATGAATTGCCTCATTAGTTAGAGTAGTAGGAGAGTCTACTTCTATTAGGATAGGATCATTACCAAGTGCTAGAGAAGACTCTTCTATGCTCTGTTGTACTTGCTTCGCTTCTTGTGCTTGTGTGGGAATAGGTACTGAAGGATTGAAAACTTCCACTTGTGAAGTGGCATTGAGGTGTTGCTCTTCGATTTTCCCATCATCATTGGAGGTAGATGACCATGGAGCTCCTTCTTCTCCTTCGGTTTTTATCCATAGCACCTGGTGAATAAAATCCTTGAAGAATTTTTCTATGTTCACCATTTCTTCTTCCATTTCCTCAGAAAAGCCACGAGGAAGAGCCTCTTTGAGCTTGAATAAGTATAGATGCCGAACCTTCAGTTGGTCATACATTCTTCTTAGGGTAAGGGTTTGAGCATCCGTATATGGCAAGGTGAGGAAGGCATCGAGTCCGGAAGGTTGAGGAGTAGAGGGTTGTGATGGATGTTCGTGGCCTAGTGGAGTAGGTGGCGCATATGGAAGTGTATGAGGTGGACCAGCCTCTTGTAGGGTATGGCAGATTGAAGACTCTTGTGCAGGCCACTCCATTGCTTTCTCCAACTTCTCACTGTTTTCTTCTAGTTGCTCTACTTCTTTTGTAGGGGTGATCATGGGAAGAGGGTCTTCTTGGAAATTAGTCTTCAACACTTGTGATTTCTGAGTGAGACGCTCAATTTCCTTTTCCATTCTCTCATTCTCATTCTCTTGATGTTCCATTCGTCTCATTATAGATTCCATTTGATGGTCAAAGTTGGCCTTGTGTGACCGATTCTCATCTATAGTCGATTCGCTTGATTCGCAATTTTCCAAGGACTTCACGAATGGTAGGTTTTCTGTTTGGCACACATGGTTGAGAATGAGGTCCAGAAGGTGGCTTAAATGGGTGTAGGAATTCATGAGATAAATGACATGGTCGAGAAGTGGGATGGAATGGTAAGTGAGAAGGTTGATGATATTGTATGCGGTTGTATGGTGGAGGATTAAAAGATGGCTCATAATATGACCTATAAGGTGGGTGTGGTGGGCAATTAGGTTGGAATGGGGGTTGGTGATAAGGTTTATGATACAGGTGGTGGAATGGACCATGGCATTCTTGACCAATTAGATTCTCATCTTGAATTCCCAAATTAACTTGAAGAGCCCGTATTGTTTGTTGAATGGAATCGATACTCTGAGAGATAGACTCTTCTCTTCTAGTTGAATGTCCTACAAAAGAGTGGGATTGAAATGATGAATTTTGATTACCATTAAACCAAGCCATGAAAGTTCGATATAATAAATTCCCAAATGAATCACAAGGTCACTATCAAACTATAACCTACAAAAACTAAGAAAAGGTTTTTTTTTTAAAAAAAAAACAAAACAAAAAAATGCAAATGAAAAGAAAAGAAATTTCAAAATGACAGAAGATGCAAGTATCTATGAATTAACTTGGAGACATGGTGAATTCAAACAATTAAGCTTAGCATGATATCAAATTAAATGCAAACACACCCCCCGAAGCTATCAAGTCAAAACAATGCAATATGCTATGCAAGCTACCTAAATGCAAAAATCCAAAATTATGTGGAATAAAAAAAAATCAAAAATGCAAAACTAACAAACTTCACATGAGAAACCCCTTGTCAAAATTGAATTTGACAATTAGATTACCTAGGGAGTCAATTACTTAGTTCCCGGCAACGGCGCCATTTGATGAGGGCCTTTTTGTCTTTAGCCTTGAGGTCCATAATAAAAAATAACCAAGGATTGCGTATAGGCAAACCTAAGATCGTTCTTTCTCTCGAGAAGCCTTTTATTGAATCCTAGATAATCTAAATGCCATGCAAATGCAATTAAAACAAGGGGGAAATTGGTTTTGGATTTTTCAATTGATAAACTAAAATAAGATTGCAATTAAATTAAGTGCTAAACTATTATTTTTGGTATTTTTATAAAATTGGTGAATGAGTAAATTAAATGATATGGAATTTAAAATATGGATGTTCTTGGTAATGAAGAAATGACTATCCTCGCTCAAAAAAGATTATGGGAGTTAAAATTCATCAAGTCTTAAAAAAAAACCCCAAGATACCACTTGAGTCCGATATTCTCAATTAATAGTGGCTCCTACAAACATAGTTAATCACTACCTCTTGAGAAATTGTTAAAAACCACTAGATGTCCAATTAAAATTGGAATAATGCAACATGAGCCTTCTTAAAATTGAGTACATAACAGTCCCTCAAAGGGCACAAATCAACCATTAAAGTACCTCTTCATTGCATTGATATATGTATAAACCATTTTATAAGCTCTTTTTTTTCCAATGAAATTTAAAAAATATTTATATGATTCACTTTACTTTAAGGAGGAATTTAAAAAATGAAAAGAATTTGTGTAATTTCAATTAAAAAAAAATTGTACTAGTTCACTAAAAAAATTGAATGTGCACAATATTCATTGCTATAGTAGACAAATGGTTAATCAGTTTAAAAAAAAAAGTCGGAATTATTCTCTATAACAAAAAAAAAAAAAAAATATTGTCGAATCAGACATGGGAGCATAGAAAAAAAAAAAAAAATTGAAACAATGAATTTCAAGTCAAATTATCAGCTTTTCTCACATTAGTAATTTCTCTCTACCCAACTTTCATTGGCAACCAATTAATAATCAACGATATAAACTTTAAAAATTAAATCCAACATTGTGCAAAATTAAACTACCATAGTAATAAACATTGTTCTTCAAGTCTATGCAGATTGCTATCAAGGGTGTGGACAATGTGATCCAGAATTAAAATTAAAATTAGCCAATATGATGCAGAATCAATGATAGACTTCCCACCACAATGAAAATTTATATACAAATAGAGAATTCACAGAAAAACTTCAAATAAGGTATTTCTATATATTTACAAATCTATTTCAACAATTATGTAGCCTTGAACTTGTTTACAGATGTATCAAATTTGAGTTTGAATATTGACAAAGCAATATGATCTACCCACACAATATGATCTCTTCACGGCTGTGTAACTGAACATAAACTTTAATCCACCTAGAATTGACTAAGGATAACCGACATAAACAAATAAGAAATGATGAATATTAATTGGTTCCATAGCAATATCTCTTTTGCCTTTTCGTATAACAATCATAGTATTTTAATTTTAATTTTAATGGGTTAAGTAGCAAATCCACTCTGGAAGTATATGCCAAGGAGCAATGTTACCCGGAAGTTTTTTCAAGTTCAATATTGCACGGGGAAGTCTAGAAACGTAGCAATGTTGCACTTTTCCGTTAAAAATCTAACGTTGACCGTTAAAAAATTGAAGATAACAATTAATTTTTTAATGGAAAAGGGAAACATTGCTATATTTTTAAACTTCAGGGGCAACATTGAAAAAAAAAAAAAAACTTCCAGGCAATATTGCTCATGGGCATATACTTCCAGAGCAGATTTGCTACTTAACCTTATTTTAATTGGTACCTCAAGTTCTTACTATAAGAATTACTTAACTAATTTAGGTAGACTAAGGAAACTAGTTAAGTTAATTGTTTGTAACAAATATAAGTTGATTTCCCTAAAATACCCTTTTTAATCTTGACTACCTCAGACAAACATTGCTTAACATGGTAGTCAATGGGGATGCTTAAAAAATTATAAATTTGAAAGATAAAATGGATTGAAGTCTTATTTTTAGAACCAAATTCAACTCTCAAGTAACTTTTACATTGAAGACTAGAGGAAGTTATAGAAATTCATATAATTTCCTAATTTAGTTTTCATTTAAACTTTGAATGATTATATCTAACTGGAGTTGCAGGCGCTAGGCATTTATATATAGTTGAGGTTACTTGGATGAATTGAAGTTGCTATAAAGAACAAACTTCACAAGTCACAAATTAATTAATACTTGACAGAAATATATATAGATGTGTGTGTGTGTTGTTTTCATTGATGAGAGACGAGTACAGCTGTGGACTTTCCTTATCATCTTATCTTATTATGTTCGTAATTTGGAAATGGATATTGGTGATAAATATAGAAGAACATTATATTTAATTAGTTTTATATAGATTACTCTTATTAAGTATAATCGTAAAAAAAAAAAAAAAAAAAAAAAAAAATTGAAATATCAAACATGTTTAGCATTATATCAAGTTTTTTTATGGTCTTAAAGATTATAATAAATCAAAGTCGAATATTGCCGTGTATTTCAAGCTTATAAGCGAAGGATTTGATATAAAACCCTAAATAGTACTTAAAAAAACCTCGCCAAGAATTTCAAAAATGATATGTCAAATAACATTGCTAACTTATGCATTAATTTATGAATACTGGTGTGGTGTAAGTAATATTTAAGTTAATCGGGTAATTTAATGTTCAAAATTTGCTTCCCCACGAGCAGACCGCAGACGTTTAATATTATGCATCGTGCAGAGAAATCAGGCCCATAACCTATGGTTGGAATCTAACTTAAAATATCCGTAAATCTGTATACTATTAATCATAAGTCAACTCTCTCTGACTCTCCGTATAAACTTAAGCTATTGGATGAATTATATTTGTCAGTTTAGGCAACTACAAGCAACATGCATCGATCATATAACTACGTTATATATTAAAAATTTGGCTGTCATTTTGATAAGTTGTGTTTAATTTGTATCCACCTTAAATTCAAGAAATTTCGTATAGTAAAGGTGTATGATATAAGTGAAACTTTACCACTTTCAATATGTTTTCCCTCTTCTACCAATTTTTAAAAAAAAATTAGAATTGGTCAGAATCGACCAAAAGAAATACACAGCCCCAGTTACACCTCTGGATTGAATTAATTAATTGGGTGATGAGAATAGTATAAGTGTAATGATGAAATTGACAGGTCAAAATTTAGAAAACGACAAATTCAAATAGCATTGCCAATGGAGATATTAATTTTTTATTCTGATAATGAGATGTGACTTTGAAAATTTGAGTTGGGGACGATACTTTCACACAATTCCACAGAACTGGAAAATATTTAAGAGGATTCATTCGCCTTATCAGATATATTAAAAAATTGCAACATCCTATTTACAGTTTAATTTATTAGCCAAATACATTTCCACCTTCACCAAATAAGAACCCAGTGAATACAGTCTTTATAAGATGACGAAATATAAATATAGTAATGGCATAACATAACCCTTTTCGTTGAGCTGTTACATCTATTAATTTAATTTTCGTTACCCTGAAGACTATTATATTCAACATCACACCTAATTGGAATAATATAATCAACAATTAGAACATTAACCAATCCTACGCAGCATACTTTGAAATATTCTTTCAGAATGATGTTTATATATCAAAAAGCATACCTAATCCTTTGGCATTCACGCAAGAGAAGACTACAATCAAAATGGGAACTTCTCATGGTGAAGAGGAGAGATTGAGCCTTCTTTACGAAGCATCACGCAACGGGTCGGTAACAACTTTGAACTCACTTTTGAAACAAGAACCATTAATCCTCCACAAGATCTCACAAAGTGGCTTCTCTGAAACTCCTTTACACATATCATCTTTGCTTGACCACCTTGAATTTTCGAAGGCACTTTTTACATACAAAACCAAACTGGCCATTGAGGTTGACGCTTCCTGAAACACACCTCTTCACTTGGCTTCTGCAGAAGGTCACATCGACATCGTGAAGGAACTGCTTAAGGTTAATAACAAGCCATGCTTGTTTCCTAATGAAGAGGGCAAGATTCTTTGCACTATGCAGTTATGAGAGGGAGAACAGAGGTTGCCAGAGAGTTGGTTAAAGCGAAGCCGGAGTCTTTGAGCTTTCTTGATAATGGGTACACAGTTTTTCACTTGTGTGTGATATACAATCATTTGAAACTCTCAAAGGGTTGGTGGAATTGGAACTTTTCATTTCTGGGAAGCTTCTTTTCTCCACAAGTTCTGATGCAATGGGCAACACCATTTTCCATTTAGCAGTCTAGTCCAAGCAAGTTGAGGTATCATTGATATTCTTCCTTTTATATCTTTATATGTATGTGTATTTTATTTTTACATGAACTAGTTACATCATGGGCCCAATGTAAAACCTAGTTGGAAGGTTGGATTTGATCTTAAGTATATAACCTCAATCCACTTTATCCTCATATCTATAATTTTCTTTTAAACTATCCTTATTGATTTCACAATATGTTAAAAGAAAATTTGCATAAAGGGATAGTTTCAATACAAATAATTTAGGAGGGTAATTTTGGAAAACCGACACACATTTTCAACCAATAACTAATTTTATTAATTTCATTAATCTATCAATATTTTTAATATATTTGATAATATGATCTAAAAAAATTGATTATAATTTTCATTTTTTGATATATTCCCTCCAGCTAGTTTGATTATTTTCCCCCAATAGTTGAATCATTGGCAAAGCCATTAGCCGACTGGTCAGATGGATGATGGCATCGATGAAGGAAAGTTCAAAGAAATTTTGGGTTAATTATCCAGAAGAAAAGGGGCCCCACGCCAATTATAATACTAGCGACAAGAATAATTCTTTATAATATTGCAGATAATTTGAATTTAAGCTCAAGTTTAAAATATTTAAATAGAAGGAAAGATGAAAACGAAATGCGAAGCTTCGACTTATCTTGTGAACGGTTGGCGGGTTGGATTTTGACTATTCTTTTCTTTTTGTGCTTTTCCTTTTATTTTCAACCGAAATATTTTTTTCTTGTTGTCTTTCTTTCATTTTATTTTTTTTGCAGCAAAGTATGAACAGAGATATATCTATTGTATGTGCTCTGTCTTCTAATTTTTTTCCTAGTCTTGAGATGAAAGCAAAATTACTGTACTAGGAAAATAAGCCACCTCGATCCAGCTCAGTTAGTGAATGAGTTTATTGGGCAAAATAAGCAAACTAGGGGTAGAGGTAAATTATATTCATGAAAACTTATTTTTAAAATATTTGGGTAATCCAAAAATCATTCATTATGACACCTCCACTAATATACTAACAAGCATGTTTATTATTTCAGACTATAAGGTACCTCTTATCAATCCCAAAAGCAATAGAATTGGCAAGCTTGAAGAATGACATGAGTCTCTGTAATACCCAAGAATTTATAATTCTCATAAATACTATTTTTGGGCAAATAATACCTATTAGAAATAGGTGAATATGTGGTCTCAAAATTTAGTAGCTTAATTTAGGGAATTTTGTTCTAAAAGTAAATAAACCAAAGACCCAAATTTTCTAATTTGGTTTAGATATCATAAAATACTCTAAGATTATTATATTACAATATAGTTTTATTTAATTATAGAAAGTCATAGAAAGTTATGAAAATACCTAAATCAATTAAAGGAAATTACCAATAAATAAATGACAATTAAATTTACGTTAATTAAAATAATTTTATAAATGTCCATAATAAATTTAGTGGCAATTAAAAGTCATCAATTAGGGATATTTTAACTTAATGAAGAATCAAGGGCCAATTTTGAAATTATATTTAAGGATCATAAAATATGATATAAATACCATATTAAACTATAGTTCTCATATGAACAAATGAATAAGTTAGCTTGCAATAATTGGGATTAGTTGCAAAATAATCAAGAGGCAAAATAAAAGTATAAAATGAGGGTGAAATAATACTTTCCTAATTATGCACTAATTTTCATGTTTAGTTAAATCAATTAATCAAGAGAGAAAAAAGAAAATTAAAGCAAATTTGATAAAGTTTGAAATCCTAAAGTAAATTGGATAATGGTTTGAAATCCAAGTAAATATCGATGTACACAAGTAAAAACTCAAAACAACAAATAAAGTGAGAATTTATACAAATTTAAATAGTTGTGAAGAAGTAGGAACCCCAGAGAAAATATAAGGACTTATCTTGAACCCACGTAATTTAACCTCGAAAGTAAGCCTAGTAAAGGCTATTTTTGCAAACGTTGAAGAATAAGCTTAGTACAACCAGAGGAATCTAATTAGACCATAAATCTGGATATCCAACTACTAATCAAAAAGCATACTCAGAATTTAAAAGTATTAGTGATTGATCAGGCAACCAAAAATGAATTTCATTAAAGCAAGGAAAAAGATGATGGAAGAGAGAAGAGAGAGAGAGAGATTAAAATATATTATATTTTGTGCACATGGGGGATTTAATTTTGGAAATTAAGATAATTAGCTAAATCCAATGTAATTGTTTCTAACCAATGGGAAGCATTTGCTCACAAATTGTATCTTCATAGAAGCACATATTAATATTAGCCATTGATAAGAAAAGTTGATCCAAGGGATAAAACTCATGAGCTTTTGCTATAAATAGAGGCCTTGCCTCTCCTCATTCTTCACACCAAATCAACCACCAAGTGGTGATTTCTAAGAAGGAGGAAGGAGTTCAAGAAGCTTCAAGAGGTAAGCTTGTCTTTAGTTTTTAGTTTCTAGTCTTTAGCTTTTAAATTCTTAGATAGAAGTAGTGTAGATCTTAAATATTCTAGAATAATTCTATTTACATGTTTTTATGGGAAAAATTGGCTTTATTTCGAAAAAAGAATGAGGGAGGTTATATAGCAAAATTTCTGGAAGAGAAACATCAAAGTAACGAAGTTACGTGAAATTTCATCGGTTTCAGAATTTCTGGAATCGGCCATGAAAACGCCAGAATTTCCTATTGAAAATATAGTAACAAAATTCTGGGAAAATTCATGGTTAAAATAGACATATAGGGATTTTTAAATATGTCAAGAACAGGTTAAAATGAGTTTTTTACAGGGAGATAAAAATTCTCAAAGTTGGGCTACGAATTTCTGGAAAAATTTTGGGCAGAGGCTCAAAACTTAAGAACTGGGAATGATTCGTGTAATCTGGGCAAGGTTTAGTATTTTTACTTGAAAATAGACATCCTAAGGATTGTAAATAATTTTACGGATTCTCATTTCAATTTTTCTAGAATTAATTATGATTTTCGAAATTAGACGAAAAATCTGCCCAGAAACTGTGCCAGCGTTTTTCTGAAAAATAAGGGAAATAAGTTGAAAAATAATTCCACCATGAGTAAAATGGTCATTAGTGACTAAGATATCTACTAAGATATTAGTTGTGAATTAATAAATGCGATATTACCATTATAGGATAAGCGTGACCACAGTCCGATCAACGAACGTACCAAAATCGTCAACGAAGGTACGGACGCGTACTGTAATACTAACTCTGATGCTTATGGTGTACATATATGTGATAGATGTATTCATAGACTCAAAAATTATTTTAAAGTTTCATACACATACAGCTGTACGGGTTATGGTCTTGATAACGCCGTTGAGTTTTCCTAGCGCGAGGACACGATAGGCCATCGTGGCACTTTGGTGAATAGTGCGGAACTAGAGATAACGGACATATGCGTGGGCATGTGTACCGTTATCCGAAAAAATCTGTTATGAGTTTTTTATGTTGATTATTGCTGTAATGTCATGAATATCTGTCATACATAACTGTTACATAAGCATGAGGTTAACGTTACCGAGGTTCAATGGTAATTGAACCTCGGCCCTCACTATAGCTTCGTGGTCCGGAGGAACCGGGGACCGAGGACAAGGGTAAAACAGACGCGTGAGGACACGAGCGGAGAAGATTGTTATGAAATATTGTATCACCGTATTATTAAATATTCGGATAATTGTACCACTTCGTAATAACTATCGACACACCAAAGTGAAGGTATATCGGATGCTCGCTCTTTTAAATTATTCCGATGCTCTACGCTTTCAAACTATATTGAAAACACTTTAGAAAATTGGGATGTTACATTTTGGTATCGAGCGGAGACATCCTGGCCCGAATTTAACTATGCTACTCCAAATAGTCTGGTGTCTAGAAAGGGTTTTGTGGTTGTCAATCGGTCAACGTTAACCTCGGCGAGGCTTCTACAAATACACCGGCCTGGCCAGATTGTTTGAGTAACGGAGTTAGGTTCGGAGTTTTTCAACTAAGTGCATTTTACCTGGCAAGAACCTGGCTCAGTTATAGTAAACCATTGGTGCCGAAGGCAGGGCTAGTCTATGTGGATCAGCCAATCAGTCACCCTAGCACGGTGAGGCTCCCATGATAGACACCTACCCGGCCAATCGGTTTGATTAACTAAGTTGGGCTCTAAGCCATTATCTTAAAACCTTTTTTGAAAAGAATATCGATAAAGCCTTGGTGTATTGGTGTAAAGGTGGACAAAGACGAAACCCTTTATTTAGATTATCTTAGAAGGATAAGGATACCGCTTAGAAAATAGTAAATCAGTCGAATGTAGACATAACCCCGATTTAATCTACACACCCCGAACATGTAGCTGATCTAGAACCAAAGTATCATTTCAAACTAGAGTATTTTGACGAATCCATATACAACCCTAGACCAATGTACCATTCCAAACCAGGATATCAATCTGAACCAGTATACCACCTTGAGTCGGTAGATCACCCAAACCCTGAAAGACCCCTTGTACCCATTCATAACCATAAACCTCAGAAGTATGCCATCCTAAGCTAGTGTACAATCCTGAACCTGTACTTCAACCTGATCAGTTATACCCCACTCTAGAACTAAACCTTAAGCTAATACATCTTTCTGCTCCTGAATATGATATTGCTCCGACAATTGACCCCGAACCTGAATACCACCCCGATCCAGAATATCCTTACGAAACCATATATGATCAAGGACCTTTTCATTCAGTATCCCTGAACATAGTGTACCCAGAACTAATGGCTAGCATACCCTCTGAGCTAGAGAGACCTATAGGATCGGATCATCCATCCAATGATGACAACCATGAGTATTTTCAGCTGACAAGATAACTCTGAGAGAGAGTCCTCTTACGAATCCAAACTTTCTTGCGGCGAGTCCTGATATCAACGAAAATTAATAGGCGCTCTACATAATGGCAGATCAACACTATAAGACTAGCAAAAGAACATACCTCCAGTATCTAGAAAAGGTCAATATGACTTACGAGCAAAACGACGTAAGGGTCTTCTCTACCCATTAAACGATTGGGTAATATCAACCTTATACCCTTTTTCTTTGAACTGCTTCTGGATGGAAAGGACGAATGAACCCTTAGACGGTGAACGTACAGCCAATTTCCACTCCTTTTTGTATCATCTCCAAAGGCTAGTCACAGATAACATGTAGTCACATAACGGAATATGAACCTAGTACCGATCAAGGGAGGCTACGAAGATAGTGATAACTAAACATAGATTATGTTATGACTTAGCAACTACGTAATATAGTAAGTTTGCAAGGAAGAAATATATATATATATGTTTGCAATAGTTGTTAATTACTACTTCATTTCGATGTTATAAGGGACTACAAAGTGCCCAAAGGTAGTGATAGAGATGGATGTAGAGGTAAAAATAAACAACCACGAGATAAAACCAATTCCAGTACCAAGAGCAATGTTTTTCATTGGGGTCTCGATTATTGTTATGAACCCGGCATAATCATAATCAAGGCATCATTGAGGGCCGTAAAAGTGGTCCATTTTGCTCTACCCCTCTAGGCCGGTTGTCTTCATAGATAGTATGAGATATCTTAAATGATGAGGGACAGATTAGTTAGTATTGAAAGACTCTTTATGAAGTATGTACACAAGGAAAAAAAAAAGTACTAGTAAACTAATGCCTAGAGTATGTGTGAGGAAACCGTCGTGAAGTAGTTTTCTAACATCGAAATAGGTATCCATACGGGAAATTAAAATAAAACTTGAAAGATAAATATTCTTTTAGGAAACACAAAAGAAGGGAAGTGAGGATTATGTGGATATGATTTTTGATCTTCCTAATATGATCGATCACGTTTCTAAAGGTTCTAAATATGTCTCAGCAAATCTTTTTATGTGGTTATGAAAATATTTGCCTTATTCAATAGAGTTTTAACATCATTATGTATTGTTGAAATTTATGCTAAATCAAGCAAAGCCTTGTATGAACTCTCTTCTATCATTTAGACCATTTGTTTGTCACAATTGTAAATAGTACATTTCATTTCTCAATTTTCACTCAAAGCATGAAGAACTTTCTAGATTATAGCATGTTTGGTTGAGATTTCTTGAAAAACCGACTTGGCACAAAAGAAGGATATAAGTAGATCTTTCTCGGATATTCTCCAATTTGACATTGAAAATCTTTTGTGATCATCTCTTCATTGTATGTTCTTTTAAATGGTGGAGAAAGAAAAATTTTTTATAGTTTACGTTATGCATCTTATGCTATTCATCTTGTTGAATAGCTATAATTCTAGAGATTATTTCACCTTTTGTGTGAAATTATTTATTCCTGCTTTAAAACTAAATTTCAGTACAATTATCCCTCAATTTCTTCATCCTACAACATTCTGCTTAGTATTAACAAAATTGTTGACCTTGGACATTTTTGCTGGATTACTATCGTTTTATTTTTTTTTTAAAAAAAAAATCTTTGAAGGAAGAGCTTACTATTGAGCTTTCCCTGGTTTTGAAATTCATATTATTAGGAGGGTAAATTAAGACATAAGAAAAGAATTTCCCTTTGATCATTTCTTTTGTGATCAAATGCTAGTTCTGAACATGTTGTATGTAATATGAGATATTCCTTCTAATGTTATCCAACTTTCTATACACATGTGATTGAACACTCATTTTTATTTTGGAAATTAACTTCTAGGCAACATTTTTGTCCTATTATCTGTTCACTTAGAAATCTAACCTGAGCATTTCACTTAAATTTTCCAAACTAAGCTAGTTTGAAACTATGTTTTTGAACGTGATTCTTCTTTAAATTTGTTAAATATTGTTAAGTGCAAATTGTTACTGTATTTCATTAAGAGTTTATGCATGTAATTATTGTAGTCCAACTAGCTAGCTGTAGGAACTCTAAATGGTGACACTTGCACAGTGGTGTTGGTAAGAATTAATCATATGTTGGAAGTAACACTTAAATAGTTAGTTGAAAATCTAAGTGTTTTGTGTTAACCTACTCTAAAAAGAGTTTACATGTTTAATGATGCTATGACTTGTACATCCTTGTGATATTACTTGCTTCATTTAATTATATTGGCAAATCTGAGTTCGGAAATTTTACTTCACTATACCAGAAATATCTTTAACGGATTAAAATTTATGAAATTGGCTTGGAGTGTACCATTCTAAGCTCTATTTTGGTGTGTGCATTGCCACTCTTTGAATTTTTTGTCACACTTTGTGAAGGTCTAGACCAATAAAATACTGTTGATATCATTTTTCTCAAATTACACGAGGTTCAATTACCATTGTTTTTGGTATTACATTCTATCGACTATTGTTTTTTTAGGTAATCTCTGTTGTTGTAAACTTGATTGTTAGTCGTTGATATGTTAAACAAGATTAGCTTCAAATGGTGTATGTTAGAATTAGATGAAACATGATTGATAAACTAGTTTTGACTATTGAAACGACACTTGGTGAAATTTTGTGGCATGCATTGCATAGAAACCCTGTCTTGAAATACGTTGTACCTTTGATCCATTGAAATAAAGATTTCTTATCACTTTATTATAATGAGATAACCATGCATTATATACCCTTATTTCATCTTGAAATTTTGATAAACGCCTTTAAAGTTAAACATGAACTTTTTGACTTGAAAGTTTTGAAGGTTATGTGTTGCGTTTGGTAATAATAGAAACCATAGAGATTAGATCCCGAATGTTAAGAAATAAAGTTCTAAAATGAAATGTTGAGTGTGCACTTCAAGATAAATCTTGAACATCTATTTTAGTATCTTTGTTGTTGATACTCCTGAAACCTTACTTTAGTACACCACCGTACTAATATGTTTGTGTTGAACTCCTGTCCAAACCATTAGATTTCAGGTATATAAAACATCAAATGGAATGTGTAGATTACTGCAGTGACTGAAGTTGAATTTTTGTCTTCTTACCATTTGCATCTGTTGATTAGTATTGGACATGAAGTTTGTAGTAGCATGTGAATTTCATAGTTCTGGATTTCGTTGAAACTATTTTTCGGTTGCTTCAAGAATAGTACATTGACTTCTTCTCACTCCTAATAAAAATATTGAGAATGTAAAATCCTCATCTTATGTTAGAAGTTTGGCGTAGTGATTATTTTAGCAAAGAAAAGTTTTTTTGTTGCAATCAATAATTCTTATTCTTGTGTAGAAACTAGTAAAAACCTTGGAGACCTAAGGAAAAATCGAGTTTCTAATATAGTCTGAGAGCTTGACTGGGAAAGGTTCAGATGAAATAAACAAGCAGATGCTCAAAGATCTAGGTGTGTAAATGTGCACGGGGCTATGTCCCTAGGCCTTAAGACAGTAGTACTTAGCATTGTGTAAAAAGTGAATTGATATAGTGACTAGTATGTCCTAAAGACGTCTTGAGTCCGGCAAAACATTTATCGTACCAGTAGTAGTTGAAATGCCTAAAGCACGAGGATAATCTCCTAGGTATTAAGGCTAAAATCCCTAGTCTTGTGGTTTTGGATTGAGCCGGTAGGCCAATATATGTTAAGCCGAAGGGCTGAATGGGTCAGCGGTAAGGCCCGCGTAACCAAGCACCATGTGGATGGACGTGTAAGTCTGTGTTTTAATACTAGACCCGGGTACAAAATGACTGAGATTATTATTTGAATATTAGAGTGCGTGCAAAGTAGGCATGCATAGTAAGAAAATAGGTGAGATGTCTAGAGTTTTTCGAGTTCATACGATCAAATATTAAGGACGAACGTATCGTCACCCTTATCTGAGCAGAAATTGCTTGGACCAAATCTGATTGACCAGACCTCCAAACAAATCATGGTAAGCACGAAACAACCCCTAGCAGCACAAAGCAGACAGAGGAGCTACACTGACAAGAGAGGAAGACCTCTAAAATTCGAAGTTGGCGATCATATGTTTCTAAAGATGTCTCCGGTAATCGATGTCGGTAGAATGCTTTAAAAGTGAAAATTTAGTCCGCATTACGTAAGACCATTCGAAATTTTACCCACACATAGACAAATCGCATACCAAATAGCCTTACCCTCAAACCAGATTAATCTCCATAACGTTTTCCATGTTTCTCGGTTATGCCAACCAGACCACGATCGTGTCATTGAGTATCTTATGTTGCCATGGTATATGGGCGCCACGGAGACACTTTTGAGACCATGGAGTATGAAGTACTCAAAGTACAACATGATAATACCTTCATAGTCAAGCCGAAATGAATTCTCAACTACCAAGAGAAGCGGCTTTTAAGTAAGGGTATCCCGGTTGTGAGGTTAGTCCAGAAGGGATTGTCTCCAAAAGAGATACTTTGGGAAACAAAAGAAGATACATTCGAGTTCATAGACTCGGAGTCTAGTTAGTATAGAGCAAATTTCGAGGGCGAAATTTTATTTAACGGGGAGAAATGTAATACCCAAGAATTTATAATTCTCATAAATACTATTTTTGGGCAAATAATACCAATTAGAAATAGGTGAATATGTGGTCTCAAAATTTAGTAGCTTAATTTAGGGAATTTTGTTCTAAAAGTAAATAAACCAAAGACCCAAATTTTCTAATTTGGTTTAGATATCATAAAATACCCTAAGATTATTATATTACAATATAGTTTTATTTAATTATAGAAAGTCATAGAATGTTATGAAAATACCTAAATCAATTAAAGGAAATTACCAATAAATAAATGACAATTAAATTTACGTTAATTAAAATAATTTTATAAATGTCCATAATAAATTTAGTGGCAATTAAAAGTCATCAATTAGGGATATTTTAACTTAATGAAGAATCAAGGGCCAATTTTGAAATTATATTTAAGGATCATAAAATATGATATAAATACCATATTAAACTATAGTTCTCATATGAACAAATGAATAAGTTAGCTTGCAATAATTGGGATTAGTTGCAAAATAATCAAGAGACAAAATAAAAGTATAAAATGAGGGTGAAATAATACTTTCCTAATTAAGCACTAATTTTCATGTTTAGTTAAATCAATTAATCAAGAGAGAAAAAGAAAATTAAAGCAAATTTGATAAAGTTTGAAATCCTAAAGTAAATTGGATAATGGTTTGAAATCCAAGTAAATATCGATGTACACAAGTAAAAACTCAAAACAACAAATAAAGTGAGAATTTATACAAATTTAAATAGTTGTGAAGAAGTAGGAACCCCTGGAGAAAATATAAGGACTTATCTTGAACCCACGTAATTTAACCTCGAAAGTAAGCCTAGTAAAGGCTATTTTTGCAAACGTTGAAGAATAAGCTTAGTACAACCAGGGGAATCTAATTAGACCATAAATCTGGATATCCCACTACTAATCAAAAAGCATACTCAGAATTTAAAAGTATTAGTGATTGATCAGGCAACCAAAAATGAATTTCATTAAAGCAAGGAAAAAGATGATGGAAAAGAGAGAGAGAGAGATTAAAATATATTATATTTTGTGCACATGGGGGATTTAATTTTGGAAATTAAGATAATTAGCTAAATCCAATGTAATTGTTTCTAACCAATGGGAAGCATTTGCTCACAAATTGTATCTTCATAGAAGCACATATTAATATTAGCCATTGATAAGAAAAGTTGATCCAAGGGATAAAACTCATGAGCTTTTGCTATAAATAGAGGCCTTGCCTCTCCTCATTCTTCACACCAAATCAACCACCAAGTGGTGATTTCTAAGAAGGAGGAAGGAGTTCAAGAAGCTTCAAAAGGTAAGCTTGTCTTTAGTTTTTAGTTTCTAGTCTTTAGTTTTTAGTTTCTAGTCTTTAGCTTTTAAATTCTTAGATAGAAGTAGTGTAGATCTTAAATATTCTAGAATAATTCTATTTACATGTTTTTATGGGAAAAATTGGCTTTATTTCGAAAAAAGAATGAGGGAGGTTATATAGCAAAATTTCTGGAAGAGAAACATCAAAAGTAACGAAGTTCTGGTGAAATTTCCTATTGAAAATATAGTAACAAAATTCTGGGAAAATTCATGGTTAAAATAGACATATAGGGATTTTTAAATATGTCAAGAACAGGTTAAAATGAGTTTTTTACAGGGAGATAAAAATTCTCAAAGTTGGGCTACGAATTTCTGGAAAAATTTTGGGCAGAGGCTCAAAACTTAAGAACTGGGAATGATTCGTGTAATCTGGGCAAGGTTTAGTATTTTTACTTGAAAATAGACATCCTAAGGATTGTAAATAATTTTACGGATTCTCGTTTCAATTTTTCTAGAATTAATTATGATTTTTCGAAATTAGACGAAAAATCTGCCCAGAAACTGTGCCAGCGTTTTTCTGAAAAATAAGGGAAATAAGTTGAAAAATAATTCCACCATGAGTAAAATGGTCATTAGTGACTAAGATATCTACTAAGATATTAGTTGTGAATTAATAAATGCGATATTACCATTATAGGATAAGCGTGACCACAGTCCGATCAACGAACGTACCAAAATCGTCAACGAAGGTACGGACGCGTTTCTAATACTAACTCGATGCTTATGGTGTACATATATGTGATAGATGTATTCATAGACTCAAAAATTGTTTTAAAGTTTCATACACATACAGCTGTACACAGGTTATGGTCTTGATAACGCCGTTGAGTTTTCCTAGCGCCGAGGACACGATAGGCCATCGTGGCACTGGTGAATAGTGCAGACTAGAGATAACGGACATATGCAGTGGCTGTGTACCGTTATCCGAAAAAATCTGTTATGAGTTTTTTATGTTGATTATTGCTGTAATGTCATGAATATCTGTCATACATAACTGTTACATAAGCATGAGGTTAACCGTTACCTGAGGTTCAATGGTAATTGAACCTCGGCCCTCACTATAGCCGGTCCGGAGGAACCGGGACCGAGGACAAGGGTAAAAAGCACGCGTGAGGACACGAGCGGAGAAGATTGTTATGAAATATTGTATCACCTGTATTATTAAATATTCGGATAATTGTACCCGTAATAACTATCGACACACCACGGCGGTGAAGGTATATCGATGCTCGCTCTTTTAAATTATTCCGATGCTCTACTCTGCTCAAACTATATTGAAAACACTTTAGAAAATTGGGATGTTACAGTCTCACCGCCTATGACATCTTGAAACGTAGTCCAAGAGATTTCAAAACCCTAGAGATACAAGTCATACTAATGGAATATTCTGGAATCAGAATTGAAAATGATGGAATATTCCAAACTCATTCACACTCACCATCACCACAAGTTGCAAGACCTCGAATTCAAAGGAAGAAGAAGAGAAACTGTTTGATAAGGATTTTGATATGGATTGGAGGTTGGTTCAGACACAAAGGTGACTGGGTAGAAGAAATGAGAGGAAATTTGAGTTTAGTGTCTACCGTTATAGCCACCATAACATTTCAATCATTAATAAACCCACCTGGTGGCTCCATCCAACAAGGCTTATCTCAAGGCGCACCCAATGAAGCCCTAAACTACCCTATGCTTTATAACAACGAGTCTTATTGTCCTGGTGAAGCAGTCTCATCTTTTCGTCTTCAAGATCAATTTTTGTGGTATGTAATATTTAATACCATCTCTTTCATTTCATCGCTTAGTGTCACCCTATTGCTTGTAAGTGGAGTTCCTATGAAGAACAAAGCTTTGATATGGCTTCTATCCATAGGCATGTGTGTTACTCTCACAACCCTAGCCCTTGCCTATTTATATGCCCTTAGAATGGTGATGCGAGACCATCTTTGGAGAAATAAAGCGTTTTCGATCACCATTGAAGCGTCAATCTTGGCCTGGGCTGGATTGCTTGTCTTGATTATGGTGTTAATCACATTGCGCCTTATAATTTGGATCGTGAAGAAGTTTGTCGAGCTATCGAAAGTTGTTCACATGTGTAATTAGATAAACACTACTACAAAAAACCTAAAAAACGACCTAAATAAGACCCAATTAACATCCTTTTTCAGAGAGACGTCTCGAAGGGGGTAGTAATTTTTGTGATTTTTGGCGTCCTGAATAAAATTCAGGACGCCTCATGTAAGGCGTCGTGAACTAAATTCAGGACGCCATATTGCTTTTTTTTCTTAAAAAAAAAAAAAACCCCCGGTTCGGGGTGGCCGCAGAAGAAGAACAGATCAACATTCAAATTCCAGAAATACTTCCAGAAGAACCAGCAAGGACAAGAAAAAACACAAAAAGATGCAAGTACATCATATGCACTCTTGAAGCACGACAGATCAAAAAATAAGTAGATGAAAACAAATCAGAAGAAAAAACAGATCCAAAATAGGATGAATATAAATTAAGAATAGGACTAACATCTAAAATTTCAGATCTAACAATCACAATCGAAGAACATGAAAAACAAATCACGGTAAAATTGAAAAAAAAAAAGAACAGATTTTGCCGCTTTCGTGGACCCAACCTGGATCTCGTTGCCTTCGAGATCTGAAGAAGGGGATCCGGTGATGAAGAAGATATGATCTAATAGTGCCTTCGGTTTCCAGATCTCACCGCCTTCGGATCGATCGTGACCCACCCGAAACTTGTACGGATCGACGAGCTACGGCGGTGAAAAAAAAAATGACGAGAGGAGGCAATGAAGTTGAGGGAGAAGAGATGAAAGAGTTGTGAAGGCTGAGCGATGAGAATGACGGTGAGTGAAGGTCACGGGTTGAGGGATAATATCTCAAACAAAAAAGCAGAGAGTCACGGATTCACGCAGGGGATAATATATTAATATTTCAAACAAAAAAGAGAGATAAAGTCATGGGTATGAATTTTGGTGACCTGAATTAATATCCGGGCGCCAAAATTTCAAAATTGGCGACTGAATTTAATTCAGTCGCCCAAATTTCTCCAATTGGCGACTGAATTAAATTCGGGTGCCAATTGAATAATTGTGGTGACCTATTTAATTCAGGTCGCCATAATTATTCAATTGTGGCGACCAATTTAATAATTCAGTCGCCACAATTTACAATTGGCGACTTGAATTTTAATTTAGGTCGCCTGTTGAAAAAAAAATTCAATTCCCATAATATTTTCTATGGCATTCTACTAGATGTTAGTCATCCTGAAATATGTTTAGGACACCACAAATGAATTTTATTCCAAAAAACATTAAATCCCATGGCGCCAAACAAAAAATTCTCATATTTCCCATGGCGGGAATATGTTAGTCGTCCTGAAAAATTGTTAGGACGACAAAAAGAAATTTTACGAGTCCTAAACTAGATTTCAGGACGCTCAAGACTCAACCTCCTTGCAAATAATTACAAGAATGCCACCGCTTTTATTTTTTATTTCCTAATTCTTAATAAGGACGTCTTTTAAGGTAGTAATATCCAATTTTTGTAGTAGTGAAAGTTGATGCTGATTGTCTGGTCCCTCACAAGTGGAATGGATTTATTTTAGAATGATTATCCATGTTATATTAGGGTTATGTGTCTCTTCGTGTAATATTATTATTTGTTTTGAGTTTGTACTTTGTAATAAAAAATTTTTTAGATAATTAAATTATTGTTATATCTATCTACTAATTAATTTTCTTTTTCTCTCTAAGTAATAGGTGTTTGTGTAGAACTCGTGTTTAAGAACGTTGGCATCAAAACAGGAAAGAACGGAAAATTGGTAACACTCATATCCATGACAACCACCGGAAACAATGTTGCATATAAGAGAATTTGTTTCATAATAATTAATTTAAAATAAATAGGAACTTGGTTCAAGTATTAGGATGATTGGTTAAAGATACTCCTTTTAGTCCTAAATATAAGACATCAATCTACTTTATATTCCAAATTTATATTTGTTTCTCAAAAGTGTCTCTATTGATTCCATTTATTAATGGAGTTTCCATCAAGGTGGACCAAGTGCCTGTGATTAAAAATGATGGTATTTTACATAAACCAATACACATTTAATTTGTTACAAATAACTAAAATAATATCCACAAGTTAGTTATCTAACTTTTATATTAAGAACTTGATGTAGTATATGAGATAAAATATGAGTCTGGATCAACTACTGTGTTAACCTTTCGAGCTTTAATTAACACATATGGAGGCTTCATACAACAACGTTGATGTATCTCTATTATTATGGGCTTTAATCAAGCATATTTTAAGGGTTTTTGTAGTTTATTTGGGCCTTAAATGCATCCATTAGGGTTAAAATGTGATTAGTAGTGACTGTATCAAATTAGAGTTGAAGAGGTAAAATATTGGTAATAAATCTTGCTATTACTATTAATTAATACAATTTTGGGAATATATGATGTTACATAACTGAAGAAATTAGACTCAAGGACTTTAATTCCCGAAATAACTGTCAAGTACCTAAATTACAAACAGAGAAGGACTCGAATTTCTGAAATAACACCAAAGGGGCCAACATGAAAATACTCCGTTTTTGCAGCTGAAACTTAGGGCAATGAGAGATATTCAATGTTTTTATTCTCATTCCAGGAAGAGGCCGACACTTCATTTCATCTCACCTTAGCTTTCATCCATTCCTTCTCCATCATCAACGTCACTATGTTTGTTTAAAAGAAAAAAAAAAATTTGCTGTGCTTTGAGAATCCGGTAAGATAATCTATATTCAACAATGCAAATTTTACCATTCAAAAAAAAAAAAAAAAAATGAGTAAAAAAAAAAAAATCACCCCAACTAAAATATTTTTAAGAAATTTATTTTTCTTGTGAATGGTACTTTAAATTTTTTAAAAGTAGAAGCTTATTTTACCCTAACTCGCCCTACAAGTATAGCTGGCACTACATAACTTTTCTCTCTCTTTCACAAGTTAAGCTCACCGGTTCATTTTACAGGGGGAAAATGGTGGGCTTTAGAGAAGAGTATGTCAGTGAGCCTTAGCAGCAAAGGAGAGAAGCTAAGGATATTTTAAGAAAAGCATGTCATATTTATTAAAAAGTTCCTTTATTATAATTAATTAACTTAATTGACTTCCTTAATCTAATCGATTACCTAAATAGGTCCTATATTAAGGATAATATGAGTAATTCATTAAGAAAAAATGAAATCTATAAGAACTTGTCTTTTAGTAATATGTCCTCCTTATGAATGAATGCTCGGTGATATGAATGTTTACTCACATGGTATCAGCAATACTTTTATAAATAAGGAAAACAAACTAGGGAGAGAGCAAGAGATATTTGGAGAGAAATCGATCGAAAGTCATATTTAATTTGTTAAACAAGAAAATTGTTCTATCCTTCTTGTAACATCCCAATTTTCTAAAGTGTTTTCAAAATAGTTTGATCGAGTAGAGCATCGGAATAATTTAAAAAAATGAGTATCGATAAACCTTCACTTTTGGTGTGTCTGGTTGCTATTTGGTGATACAATTATCCGAATATTTAATAATACTATGATACAATAATTCATAACAGTCTTCTCCGCCCATGTCCTCACGCGTGCTGTTTACCCTTGTCCTCGGTCCGGTTCCTCCGGACCCCGAAGCTATAGTGAGGGCCGAGGTTCAATTACCATTGAACCTCGTACTTGATTAACCTCATGCTTATGTAATGATTATGTATGACAGATATTCATGACATTACAGCAATAATCAACATAAAAACTCATAACAGATTTGTCCGGATAACGGTAACAGCCAATTGCATATGTCCGTTATCTCTAGTCTCGCACTATTCACGGTGCCACGATGCACGGTCGTGTCCTCCGCTAGGAAAACTCAACGGCATTATCAAAACCATAACCCGTGTATAAAGCTGAATGTATAAGTAGTGATCTAAGCCCCATAAACTTAGTCATGGTGCATGACCCGAGACGAGTCCCGTCCATGTCTTTATGAAAGTATCTATCACATATAAGCATATAATAAGTATCGAGTTAGTGTTCTGAAGACGTCCCCGTACCTTCGTTTGGTGATATCGGTACGTTCGTCGGTCGGTGTATGATCACGTATATCCTATAATGGTAATATCACATTTATTAATTCACAAATAATATTCTAGTAGATATCTTAGTCTCTAATGACATTTTTACTTTTGGTGGGATTATTTTTCAACTTTCCAAAATTTCGTAGAAAAACGCTGGTACAGTATTTCTGGGCAGATTTTCGTCTAACTTTGAAAAATCATAATTAATTCTAGAAAAATCGAAACGAGGATCAGTAAAATTTCCTGGAAACCTCAGCATGTCTATGTTTGAGAAACAATATTGGTTTACACCCAAAATTTGTGATTCATTCCCAGTTTGATGATGTTCATCCTCTGCCCAGAATTTTCCAGAAAAACGTAGCTTTATCTCCAGAATTTTTATCTCCTCTACAGACCTCTAATTGATACATATTTTATATCAATGGAAAGCTATACATGTCTACTACACACATGAATTATTTCAGAATTTATGAAGATGATATTGCATTTAAAATATCACTATCTAACTGCCTGACTCTCATTACCCAGCAACACCCCACAATTCCCATCTTACTCTAACTTGTTTTATTAATCCTAGAAGTCACTCCCCAACATGTTTCCGTCTTGTCAGGCATCTTTCAATGCAATAAGGCTTGAAAACAATTATGGGAACTTATTTTACCTATTTCCTAGATTAAAACTAACAATTCTACTAAAAGCTACTAAGAACTAAAAACTAGAAACTAAAAACTAAAGACAAGCTTACCTCTTGAAGCCTCTTGCTTGCTACCTCCTTCTTGCTTCTACTCTATTAGAAATCAACTCTTGAATTTTGATTTGGTGTGAAGAATTATGAAGGGCAAGACCCCTATTTATAGTAAAAGCTTATGAATTTTATCCCTTGGATCAACTTTTCTTATCAAGGGCTAATATTAATTTGTGCTTCTATGGTGATACAATTTGTGAGCAAATGCTTCCCATTGGTTAAAAAATATTACATTGGATTTAGCTAATTATCTTAATTTCCAATATTAAATCCCACATGTGCTCTAATAAAAATCATATTTTAATCACTCACTCTCTCTCTCTCTTTTCCATCATCTTTTTCCTTGCTTTAACGAAATTCATTTTTGGTTGCCGATCAATCACTAATACTTTTAAATTCTGAGTATGCTTTTTGATTAGTAGTTGGATATCCAGATTTATGGTCTAATTAGATTTCCCTGGTTATACTAAGCTTATTCTTCAACGTTTGCAAAAATAGCCTTTACTAGGCTTACTTTCGAGGTTAAATTACGTTGGTTCAAGATAAGTCCTTATATTTTCTCCAGGGTTCCTACTTCTTCACAACTATTTAAATTTGTATAAATTCTCACTTTATTTGTTGTGTTGAGTTTTTACGTGTACATCAGATATTTATTGGATTTCAAACCATTATCCAATTTACTCTAGGATTTCAAACTTTATCAAATTTGCTTTAATTTTCTTTTTCTCTCTCTAATTTTATACTTTTATTTTGCCTCTTGATTATTTTGTAACTAATCCCAAGTAGTGCAAGCTAACTTGTTCATTTTGTTGCTAATTCTCATTAATTAGCTTAAGTGTTTTCATAATATTTTTTTGCTCATTTGTTCATATGAGAACTATAGTTTAATATGGTATTTATGTCATATTTTATGATCCTTAAATATAATTTCAAAATTGGCCCTTGATTCTTTATTAAGTTAAAATATCCCTAATTGATGACTTTTAATTGCCACTAAATTTATTATGGACATTTATAAAATTATTTTAATTAACGTAAATTTAATTGTCATTTATTTATTGGTAATTTCCTTTAATTGATTTAGGTATTTTCATAACATTCTATGACATTCTATAATTAAATAAAACTATATTGTAATATAATAATCTTAGGGTATTTTATGATATCTAAACCAAATTAGAAAATTTGGGTCTTTGGTTTATTTACTTCTAGAACAAAATTCCCTAAATAAAGCTACTAAATTTTGAGACCACATATTCACCTATTTTTAATAGGTATTATTTGCTCAAAAATAGTATTTATGAGAATCATAAATTCTTGGGTATTACACTTCTTACGGTAAATGATTTATTGGAAATTATTTATAAGATATATGAAATATTTTGTAAGAAAACTCCTTATGTATGCTATGGTTAAAATGAAAGAAGCAAATAACGATCACAGTGACAAATATAGGATAGCAAAATTTCGCTATATCGGCTTTAATATATCATAAAAGGATCTCACGTCTCATTCATTACATAAGAAGTGTTGCAGAAAAGAAGATAGTGACAAGAGAGAATAACAAAATGGGGGCCACAGAGAGAGAAGATTTCCAGAGATATTCCACACCCATAACCTCCTTTGTCTATATCCTTTATAGCCTTATTCCTCGATTTCTCTTAATTTCTAGGTTCTTCGTTTGAGCCTTTTAATCTTTCTAATATGCCCAATCACGTTCTTAGGCTTCATAGTTCTTGGGTCCTCCTCTGCTTGGCCCATTGTCTTCCTTTTCATTACAATAACCTTCCCATCAAATGGGACCTTGTTCTCAAGGTTCAGATTAGGATGGAGCACGTAGTTCCTCAGCATTTTCCCACGTATCCTCAGAGGCACCATCCCATTTAACTAAAACTTGTTGAATCCAATTGTCACCATCTTGAATAAGTCTGGAAGCAAGAACAATGGTCAGTGTAAGCAGTGGGCCTTCAAGAATGGATAGCGAAGGCAATGGGATCACAGGTTCTGCGAAAATTGAGCCTTCAAAACATTTCAACAGAGACACATGAAAAACAGAGTGAATGCGAGTATGAGTTGGTAAATCCAAATGATAAGCCACTTGACCGATGCGCTGCGTAATGGGAAAAGGACTAAAATATCGTAGCGCCAACTTGTGGTATTTGCATAAAGCAATGGAATGTTGGTGGTATGGTTGAAGTTTTACCCAAACCAAATCCCCAATAGCAAACTCAACTATAGATCAAGTTCTGTCAGCATATTTTTTCATATTGCCTTGAGCGCGTTGGATGTTGAGTTTCAGTGTCTGTAGGACCTCGTCTTTTTGGCAAAGTTGTTGATGAACGTCAAAGGGAGTATCATCCAAGGATGTGTGAAATAATATTAATAGAGGAGGAGGGTCACGTCCATATACAACTTTAAATGGGATGATGCCAATGGAGGTTTAGAAGGACATGTTATACTAGTATTCTGCCCACGAGAGGTATGACAGCCATTAGCGGGGATGATCGAACACAAAGCATCACAAATACAGTTCCAAACACTTGTTCAGTCTCCGTTTGGCCATCAGATTGTGGATGGTAGGCTGACGTGAAATAGAGCTGTGCACCTTAGAGTTTCATTAAATGGCGCCAAAAGGTGCTAGTGAAAGCCTTATCATGATCAGCTACTATGGTTTTTGGAATTCCATTTAGTTTGACCACGTGTTGCACAAAAGTCGGCTACCTTCCGAGTGGTGAAGTTTGCTAGTAATGGCACAAAATAGCCATACTTGGATAATCGATCGACAACCACAAAAATAACGAGTTCCTTGCCGACATGCAATTTAGTGATAAAATCCATGGATATATCTTCCTAAATTGAACCGGTATTGGTAATGGTTCAAGTAAACTAGCGAGGATGTAAGTGAGAAATTTTGGCTTCTTGACATATCGTGCATTATCGAATAAAACTTCGGATGTCCCTACACATATGAGGCCAATAAAAGAGGTGAGCAAGATGATGGAAAGTGCATAAAAATCCAGCATGTCCCCCAATTTTAGAGGAATGAAACTCGTCAAAATACTATTAATAAGCTCCTTATTGTCATGGGGAATCACAAGCCTTTGTCTCCAATAAACATCTTGATATGTAATTCGTTATTTACCATGAACTCCATCTATAATAATACTCTGTTTCAATTTTTGAATGTTATCCGATGATCATACCCGCTCATAGATTTGGTCCATGAATGACGATTGTAATGAAGTCAAAGCCATATGAAAGACATGTGACAACGCATCGCCACTTGCTTCCGGCATTCGGGTTTGTACTCGAGAGAAAAGTGATAACCAGGAGTTTGGGAAGACACGCTTCTGTTCGGGAGTTTGGATGGTTTGTTCCCCTAAGTGTTTAAGGCTAGTGTGATATGTCCTAATGATAAAGTAATGGCCGAAGAGATAATGCCTGAATTTAGATACAACCTCGGTGATAGCAAAGAGTTCACGAGCATAGGCGATTTGTGCCTACATTCATGGTGACAATTTTCTGGAAAAGAAGGCAATAGGATGATTATCTTGACTGAGTACTGCGCCTACTCCAAGCATCTGTCTCTTGAATGAATGTTTTTGTGAAATCTGGTAACCTTAACAGAGGGGCCTATGAGATGTCGAGTTTGAGAGCATCGAAAGCCTGTTGCGATTACGAAGCCCATACAAATGCATCTTTAGTGAGGAGATTGGTCAATGGGCCTGCAATTTGAGTGTATTGCTAAATGAACCTTCGGTAATATCCTCTGAGTCCTAAAAAACCCTTCAATTATGTCACTGATCGTGGCAATGGCCAATTCTTGATGGCATCGATTTTGGTTTCATCCATTTCTACCCCTTGTGCAGAAATTACATGGCCAAGGTGATCAATTCAACATTGACCGAAGGCACATTTAGATAGTTTAGTAAACAAATGGTGTTGGCTCAGTATATCCAATACGGTTTTATCGTACTCTAGATGGGCTTGCCATGATCACTGTACACAAGAATGTCATAAAAAATAGTAGCACAAATTTACGAAGGAAAGGTCTAAATACCGTATTCATCAAGGCTTGAAAGGTTGCCGAAGCATTGGTTAATTCAAATGGCATTACAAGCCATTCATATAATCCATGATGAGTTCGGAAAGCCATCTTTTCCCTATCTGTTTCCTTCATCAAAATTTGATGGTATCCCAAACGAAGGTCCAATTTGGAATAGAACACAGAGCCATTCAGTTCGTCCAGAAGCTCATCAACAATGGGCATCAAGAAAGCATCTTTCACCGTTTTAGCATTAAAGCCTCCATAATCCATGCAAAACCTCTAGGTCCCATCTTTCTTTTCGACCAAAATAACAGGGCTGAGAAGGGACTACTACTTGGTTGGATTAGACCCTCGTTAACAATTCCTCAACAATCCGCTTAATCTCGGTTTTACGGCTTACGAGTTATCGGTAGGGGCGGACTTTAACAGGCGAAGAATTTGATGTTAATTCAATTCGATGCTCGTGACCTCAAGGTGGTGGCAACCCATGTGGTGTCACAAAAATACAGTCATGTTGATGTAGTATTTGAAGTAAGTCGGGGGGAATAAGGTCCTTCGAATCAAGTAATGAACGTTCCTCTGCTTCTAATAGATAAAATTATGCCATAGCCTCAGTGTGTTGCATTCGGATCAGGTGGTGATATTGTGCCTGGGAAGTGGCATTGCCTCGAAAGCCCTTGAGTGTCACCCACTGACCATCGGTTAGAAACTTGATGGTAGATGTGCTATAATCGGCAAAGGTGGACCCAGCGTTTCTAGCCAACGTGCTTCGATGACCATATCAATGGTTGTCACTAGTAATACAAAAAGGTCAATAATATGGTGTACCCACAAATCTGGACTGGCACGTTAGAAATGATTTGATTCATGCACATGATCTGCCCAATACTACCAAGGATTCACACTTCTTGAGTGTATTCAACTGAGAGGTTCAAGTGACTCACTATTGACTGATGAATGAAATTATCCGAGCTTCCCCCATCGAGGAGAATCTGTATTTCTTTTCCCTGAATCATGCCAATGAACCAAATAGTGGCTGCACCATGAGTTCCTTTAGAAGCAGGTAAAGAAAGATGGTGTAAGGTGCCATCTATCGGAATGTCATCCAATTCAATTTCCAATGGGTCATCTGGATCATTCTCTCCAATCATCATCATCAACTGTCTCTTGGCGCATCGATGAGCAGGGGAGAATTTCTCATTGCACATGTAACAAAGTCCTGTCTCTCTGCAAATTTGCATTTCTGATGGCATTATTCATTTGAGAGGCCATCTAGAAGGTGTCGGTAATAGAGGCGGTAGATTGTTCTTTCCGTCACCGCTGGTCATAGGTGACGGGCTACTCGATCCTGGCGACGTCATGCTAAATATTTTTCCCGATTAAGTCTAGTTCCTCACATTACTGAGGCCATGAACCTTGGTATTTCTACCCCACTTGGCGACTTCCGGGAAGAGTTTGGCCAGATTCATCGCTTGGAAGACGGATCCAGGCTTTTGTACCAGCACATCACAACGTAATTCAAGCTTTAGCCCACCCAAGTAACATTCAAGTATCGCAATGTCAAGCACATCCATAGTTCAATTGGCCAATGCCATAAAGCGGTTATTGTACATTTCTAGTTTCCCTTGTTGTACAAGCTTGCGAGAAAAAAGATCTAGCGCAATCAAATTGTGAGGGACCATATTGTTCTTCAATGGCTTTAACAAAATCAATCCAATGTGGAATACGTTGGGATTTTTCGATCATCCGAAACCATGGGAGTACATCGCCGTCCAAGTGGACTGAGGCGATAACTAGCTGTTGGACATTGAAAACGTCAAAATACTTGAAGTATCTTGCTCCACTTTAAAAATCGACTGTAGACTATCAAATCTGTCAAATCAAGGAAAGTTCAACTTCACCGTTCATTGATTCTGAAGCATGTATGATCCCACCGGTATATTATGCGTCTCCAGTGATGGGCTATCAACCTTCGGACAGTCCGAGCGCAGGCGAAGCTCTCGATTGGTCTGTCGATGTTATCTAATTTAATCATCATGGCCTCCATCAATTTTTGAGCTTGGTAAATCGACCTTTTGCGTTTTCTGCAAATCGAAGGTTCACTTCTGCTCCGTTTGGAGTTCTTTGAGTCTTGTATTGTCAGCCATTTTCTCTCAACGAGAGCATCAATTGCTGTGGTTAAAATGAAAGAAGCAAATAACGATCACAGTGACAAATATAGGATAGCAAAACTTCTGCTATATATCAGCTTTAATATATCATAAAAGGATCTCACATCTCATTCATTACATAAGAAGAGTTGCAGAAAAGAAGATAGTGACAAGAGAGAATAATAGAAAAGGGGACCACAGAGAGAAGATTTCCACCTATATTCCACACCCATAACCTCCTTTGTTCGAATCTTTTATAGCCTTATTCCTTGATTTCTCTTAATTTCCAGGTTCTTCGTTTGAGCCTTTTACTGTTTTTAATAGGCCCAATCACGTTCTCAAGCTTCATAGTTCTTGGGTCCTCCTTTGCTTGGCCCATTGTATTCCTTTCATTACAATGTATACTTGTATAGAAAGTACAACAGAAACGGGATGGTTAATTAGGGTTTTTTTCATTAGGCAATATGTTATTAATTAATGTTTTTTGGTGAAAATTTATTAATTAATCTAGATTGCTAATATAATCTTCCACCAGCCTCGCAGAGAGTGGTATGGACGTGGCTATTGACAAGCTAAGAGCCTACTTACGATATAAAAATTATTAGGGAATGATAAGTTAAGTAAATGGATTGGGAACGCAATACTTAGATATTGTATTTTCTTTTTTTTTTTTTTTCTTTTTTTTTTTATAATTTGTTATCTTTAATATACCATATCTTATTAATTTTCAACTGCAATAAAAATATTTTTATCTACAAAATCATTTTTTATTTATATTTTCCTTTTATTTTAATTTACGCTGCGTGTTACCTATAAAAGATTGGGATGTGAACTTGTTCGAAATGCATATATATTGAGGTCAACTACATTTGTCTCCATCTCTCGATTGGAATGGAAATGGAACCTTCGGCGAAGATACTAAAGTTTTAAAATGTTAATTAAGGATCCTAATTATGTACTGATATTTAAGGGGCATAAAAGTCAATTAACCAAAATGACCATTTTGACATGCAAACAAGAAAGCTTGAAACATAAGTTGAAAATTTTCTAACTTTAGTAGAAATAATTTTCATTTTAGATAAATTTAGTCGCATAAGTTGAAAATGCATTCAAAAAAGCTAATTAAGATGTAAAATCCAATAATTTTCAATTAATTATTTTCTTCATATTCAATAAAAAAAAATCCAAGAGTTAATGATTGGGAGCACTTTGGATGTAGAAACGCATATACTTAGTGCTTCTTATATTTTCAACTTAATGGCATGGTTCAAATTGCCCATAATAAAGGGAAAATTAGCGTGAATATATATATTCAACGCTAAAGATCAAATAAAAAAGCCACCTGGAGTGAGTTAGATAATAAGAGTGGCCTGGGTGGATTTAGTTTAAAGTTAATTAAATTAAAAAATGTTTTCTGCACGTTGATTTAGACATTTGTTAATATGGAAATCTCATTGTATGATAATAATTAAAGTATCTGAACCTAGCGTTGAATATAAATAGACACTAGAAATAGATTAAAGTGCGTGCTCTTGAAATATGAAAACTGGACACAAAATGAAGTTCTTGATGTACTGGCAATTTTATTATCACATGCAACAACACCGCAGGATTATGATTAATACACATAACTTTTATTTTGGTATGATCACAACAAGTATGTTTTCCAGGAGTTGAACTTGTTTTCTTTCTTATAGAGTTGAGATTGTTTACCATCTCAACACAACTTGTTGAGGATTAATACACATAAATTTAGCACTAATACATTGCATGAGAAAGACACCAACTAAAACCACAACTAATAAGGGTGCAAAAAGAGTCACTAAAAGAGAAATAATCCTTAAAAGCACTGATAAAAATCTGCCACATCCATTCTTTCTCGCCCGTAAACTTCTTGACTTCTTCAGTGCCCAGACGTAAAAGCGTGGTGAGATTAATACTACTATTATCAGAATCAAATAAACCCAAACCCTATACAATTTTACATCCTTCAAGGTCGATATTAATCTGTCATTCCAAAGATAATCTGGGATTATAATAGGCGTGGCATTAACGAATGCAGCTGCAAGCGATGTGAGAGTGATACACATGCCCATCGATAGCATCCATATCACAGCTTTATTCTTGATGGGAAATATTCCACTTACGAGCCAGAAGGTAACACCAAGTGATGAAATAAATACCGTAACGTAAAATTGTATAGCTCTGAAAATCAGGATGAAACTTAGAATATGAAGCCATAGCTTGTCCGGGACAATACGTGTGATTATCATGAAGGATGGTGCAGCTGAGATCACATGATGATGAAGTGACATTATGGAGGACTTAATTTGATGATGAGGTGGTATTTTCTTTTGATGGTAATGATAAGCCTTGTTGAATAAAGCCACCTGGTGGATTAACCAATGCTTGAAAGGTTGCTATAACAGTAGACACTAGACTCAGATTCCCCCTCATCTCTTCAAGCCATTCATCCCCATGCCTCAACCAATCTCTAAAAAATTTCTCACAAAAAATTTCTTCCCTTTTGACCATTGTCAACATGTGATATGTTTCACATATTTTGAAGTCTTTTGGACTTTGTTCTTGGAGGATATCGTGGGCTGTGAGGCCTTTGTTGTTCTTGAAGTTTGCTATTCCTCTTATTTCTGGAATTGACAGGAGATAGCTCACCACCTGAATAACGAACATAAAGAATTTGACCAAATATGATTTTTAAATATCATTTTTCTATATGGTGTTCATAAATAATCCTCAACTTATTAATATGTCAACTAATTAATTGTTCACGTTAATATATACTCCCTCCACTCCTGCATACATATCAAACACGCTTTACAAGGTGCCTTTGGTCCATTTTATTGATCACCTCTACTTTTCTGTATCGGACTATCATGCCTTTTCTACTAATACTCCTTCGTCCTTACTGGAAGACCCATTACCTAATTCAATAATTTGATCATATTAGAGAATTTAATTAAATTAGTTAATATGATATATATATTTTCTAAAGCACCCTATTCATTTTCTTTAATTTCCTCATTCCATCACCTCTTTAATTATTGTTGAAGGAACATCAATAAGGGTAAATTAAAAAAAATATTAACAAATATTAAAAAATAGATATTACAGTTAAGACAAAAATCATCTCTCTGAAAAGGTCCTATATTAAGGACATGAGGGAGTACTAACAAACAATGCAAGACATATGTACTGCTTTTTGGTATTGAAACTACCTAGAAACCTTTTAAATTATATTTGCAAGAAGGATAATTTAAAAAAATTATAAATTTAGGAGATAAAATAGAGTAACATTTTACATTTAAGTCTATATATTTGTAATAAGCATTTTTGAAAATAATGTAAGATCTCACTCTTTTTCGTGTTATCTCCTATAGTCATTTAAGATTTCAAATAATAATTATACATCTAGGCTAGTATTTTTACTATACATGATAAATCTTGCATTTAAATATCTAATTATCATCTAAATGAAAAATCAGCATATTATTTATATTTTATAGTGAAAATACTAGCTTAGATGTATAATTAGTATTTTAAATTTTAAATGACTTTTCAACATTCTCACTTAGTTGGCATGTGGGGATACTAATAATTATTTTTTAAAAAATATATTCAAATAATTTCATGCGAAATTCTTTTAAAGAAAATTCATGAAAAAAACAAAAAAACAAAATACATATATTTTTTGTTCAATAGTTTTCAATAGAAAAAAATATTTCCTCAAGCATAATCTAAGATAAATTCTTCTATCAGAATTTTTCATGAATAAAGCAACTTTTATCCTACAATCTATTTATCTCGCACTTTGGATTGTGAGAAATTCTCACAGTTTTTTCTGAGTTTCTCATGAATTTTGGCAATGAGAAAACTCTGCTTTGCTGCTAATGGTAGAGGAATTTCTTGTGAAATTTTGACAAATAAAAAAGTTGCTAACAAGATGAAAGCAGATTCGATGCAATTTCATAATTAAAATTTTTTAATATAATCCAAAGAATGTAAAGATGTATACAAGAAAGTAAGAATGTCCTGTCAATTATCAAGCGGTGGGAGAGATATTCCTCACAACAAAATGGGACAAGATGATATCGGAGAGGCTTTTCTTGTCTTCATTACCTCTTATATATTTGTTATAAGCAGTCAACATTTCTAGGTACTTTTCAACGAAGGTGAGCTATATGGCTGATTTCGTCCCTCTCATTTCCCACTTTATATGGTTAATTAATTAATTCGTTTAATGAATGAAATCGTTTAAGTTCAAAGGTAAATCAGGGTAAACGCTTATTGATAATAATACTAAATATATAATGATCTCACTAGTGCAAAAAAGGCTTTTAAGACCGGACAAAAGAGGGGTCGTAAGACCGGATATGCGGCCGGTCTTGTTCCAATGTATTAAAAGTCTCCATTTAAGACCGGACTCGAACCGGTCTTAAAGAAACTCTTTTAAGACCGGACATTTAAAAACTTGGGTCTTAAAAAGTTGTACTAAATGAAGCCGAAATATTTTTGTTCGATCCTAAAGCTCAACTTTTAAGACCGGCCAAAAAATAGGCCGCTCTTAAAAGATCGTAATTATAAGACCGGACAAGACACATACGGTCCTGAAAAATAGCGGCTTCTAAGACCAGGCGACTAATTATACATGGTCTTAAAAGACCGACTTTCAAGAATGGATGATAAATACATGCGGTCTTAAAGATTTTGATTTAAGACCAGGACGTCTAAATATACCGGTCTTAAAAGACCAACTTTTAAGACCGGGTTTAATATCAAAACTCAAAAGTCGTCGACCTTTAAGACCGGTCATATAATTACATCCGGTCTTAACAAGTGAACATTTAAGACCGGCTTATTATTTCCGGTCTAAATTTTCCCGAAACTGCTGTTCTTCCTGATTATATATATATACACAAATCCACCACCCAATCTAGCACATAAAAGTCGATACTTTAAGCTACAAGCTATGAACAATTATTTGAATAAATTGAATTGGAAAAAGAATACAAATATTATTCACCATGAGCTATTTGGCCTCTTAATTAATGATTACTATGACTACAACACCTAAATTAATTCATACAATAAGATAACTTACTTACAAATACAATAAGTTACAAGTACAACATACATGCGCCCAAAATAATATTCAACATGCCTTCATCTCGATTCCCCCACCCAACAACGTAACATCCTCTTATATAACATGCCCCTTTGGATCGGATCCCGCCACAAAAATAAAACAAGAACAAAATTCATAGTCGGTGACATTAACTATGAACATAGATAGAAGGAATATAATATATATAGTTAAAGCCTTAAAGTGTTCAAAGAAATCTGCATATGAATATTACCTTATGAATTGACTCTTTTATAAAGTGATATCTTCCCATATCCCTTCTTGATGATCACTTCTTATCTTAGGGTTCATTATCCGCTTCATCTTCTTCGTTTATGTCGGGTAGACCCCTTGAAAAAGGAGTACTCTCGGGAATACCATAATTGGAATTCATTTCCTCATCAATATCAATGACCCTCTTTCCTTGGAGAGCTACGAGACCACATTTTATTTCCTTGATCGGTGATATAGAACACTTGTTTTGCACAGTCCGCCATAATAAAAGGTTCATCTCCAAAACTTCTACCATTGACATCGATTAATGTAAATCCTAGCCGATCGATCCGAACACCATTATTGACATTAACCCACTTGCATTTGAAAATGGGAAATCTAATTTTCACATAGTCCACCTCCCAAATCTCTTCAATAACCCCATAATATGGCATGACCGCCAATAAAGGGCTCTTGTCTTTCGAACCGGAGAAGTGCATAGATTCAGCCTCTAACATAACACCTTTGATTCGGATTTGTGCTCGTATCATCTAGAGACTTCGTGTAAAATGTATAACCATTGATCACATACGAATTCCAACTTATGACATCAACCTCGGGTTTTTGCTAACCATTTGATTGTATCGAAACACATTCCTCTCCCTCGACCTTTTGTTTGAACCAGTTTGCAAAAGTTCTGTTATGCTCCCTAATCAACCTTTGTTCGGTCATTCGATGATTTTCTTTCCTTACTGCTTTATGTGCAGCTATGGCTTGAACTTCATCGACGTTATTCAAGATGTATAAGTGGACTTGTGACAATTCATCACGATCCACACTCTTTACGGAAGCCTCTCGTCTACCCCATGACATGCGACGTTTTGGAAGCCCAATATGTCTTACTTTGGCCAAATAATTTTGACAAAATTCCATGGCTTCTTCGGAAACATATTTTTGAACAATCGATGCTTAAATTTGGTATCGTTCTTCACGTACCCTTTTAGGAATTTCATAGATCTTTCAATTGGGTACATCCACCGTAAATGGATAGGGCCGCACATCTTTATCTCCTCACTAGATGAACAATTAGATGAACCATGATGTCAAAAAATGTAGGAACAAAAAGCTTCTCAAGGTGGCACAAGATAAGATATCATTCATTCTACAATTCATCCAACTTTTCAATCTCGAAAACTTTACTACAAAGCGCATTGAAGAAGACACAAAGTCTAGTCAAAACGACCGAAGATCATATTCGGCGATGCCTCGAATAGCTATTGGGAGTATTTGTTGCATCAAGACATGACAATCATGAGACTTTTGGCCTACTAATTTCAAGTCCTTCATCAATACAAGCCTCTTCAAATTTGAAGAATACCCGTGGGAACTTTTGTGCCATGTAAACACTCACAAAAACTTCGTTTCTCATCCTTAGACAAAGTATGAGAAGCCGGGGGACAATAAGTTCTCTTCCCATCTGGCCTTGGATGCCGACAATACTATCACATACATTTTTCTCCACATGCATGACATCAATACTGTGTCTCATATCAAGATTGCGCCAATATGGAAGATCGAAGAATACAGATCTCTTTTTCCATATATTTGTTTCTTTTCTACTCTTTGCAGTCTTACCGAAGACGACATTGATATTTTTCACCTTTTCATAAACTTGCTCCCCAGTCAATGCCCCGTGAGCATCTTCATACTCTTGGCCACCAAAAAAGGCTTTCTTTAATCGACGATATGGGTGGCCCGTCTAAGAAATCTCCTATGTCCAAGATAAACCGTCTTTCTTCCATGTTGAAGTTGATGGTAGCGTGTGCCTTCTTCACAATCCGGACATGCTTTATGGCCTTTTACACTATACGACAAGTTCCCATATCTTTGGGAAGTTGTTTTTAGTACAAAATATCATGGCTCGCATTTTAAACACCTCCTTCTTGAAAGAGTCAAAAACATCAACACCTTACGCCCACAACTCCTTCAAGTCTTCGATCAAGGGGTGAAGGTAAACATCAATGTCATTTAGGGTTGTTTCGGTCCGAAATCAACATAGACGACATGATGTACTTTCGTTTCATGCATAACATTGGAGATAAGTTGTAAATAATCAGTAGTACGAGGCCATGAACTATGTATCTTTGCTAAGGCTTCCATATGGATTCATGCCATCCGTGCTAAGGGCAAGCCTAAGGTTCCTAGGTTCTTTGCCGAAGTTCGGAAATAATTGATCGATTTTCTTCCATTGAGAAGAATCGGCCGGATGTCGAAGCTTTCTATTAGAAATCCTCTCATCCGCATGCCACCTCAAATTTTTTGCATCATTTTCATTCGCAAACATTTTGCTTGAACCTTGGTATGATTGGAAGATACCACAACACTTTTGCGAGGCCCCTTATTTTACTTGTACCTTGGGGTTTCACATTTCAGACAATTCTACTTCTCTTCAAACTCTTTTCTATACAATACACAATCATTCGGGCATGCATGGATCTTTTTGTACTCCATCCCCAGTGGACAAAGTATTTTCTTAGCATCATAGTATCGATGCGGCAACACATTATCATGAAGAAGCATGTCCTTAAAAGATTCAAGCATTTAAGAAAAACTCTTGTAGCTCCAACCATGACGCGCTTTTAAGCTTACCAATTTCATACAGCATTCAACAATTGATATTTTTTTCACCCACGGTATAGAGGGTCTCGCATGTTGCACATATTACCATATGCATATGATTGATGAAAAGCCTCTTCTCCTACATCACGGATAATGTCCTACATGCAATCATCCATATCTGTGTCATTATCATCAAAGGCCACTTCCCCATGTTGAGACCACTTGGTATTTTTTCACCATGCTATACCCATCTTGTATAAGTCTTACAAAATCCTTCACAAATTAAATGTGTGTGTATAACTTCAACACTTAGTCGCCTCTCATTCGAGACATTTTACACAAGGGCAATAAAACTTCCCACTATCATCATGAGCATTTTGTTTAGCAAATTCAATAAAGTCCCTCACCCCGTTCGATATTCAACACTCGTTAGTAAAGTATTTATCCAAGCGTGGTCCATAGTAGTATTCCTATAGACGGAAAGATTTAACATATACATAATCCGAAAAAAGGCAGAGACTTGCATATAAAATAAGCCAACTCAAATGCATATTTATGCTCAATGTCGGTTATACATGTCTTTTTTTTTTTTTTACAGACAAAATGCCCATTAAATGCATAACAAAGAATCACTTTTGGTCATAAATGTATCACGGTGAATCCAAGAAGCAAAATAAATACATGACGAGAAAATTAAATGCATCGCATGAAGGTCTTGTGGACTCACTTTGTACCATATAAATTCAAATGCGTTTCTTTGAGTCGTTCTTCTCCCGCCATGAACGTTGATGTTGCGATGACCCGAGTAACCTAAAAACATTTCTTGGTCGAGTTGGGTAGGTCTAAACTGCAAATATAATCTTCAAAATACAATATTCATTAACAACGAGAGAAACCCATAATAACATTTCATCGATTTCGTTCAACCCATGAAAACCCCCGGAACCATTAGAAGGAAAATCATAAAGTTATATAACCGAAACACCTCGTACGGCTTGGTCTATAGACATTTAGCTAAGGAACCAGAGAGTTAATCTCGAGAGAGGAACGCGAAGCGACGACGCTTGACGCAACACACCTTTGGAGACGGAAACTGTGTAATCACTTTTGGCGCGACAAGAGAAGTTACGAGAGGGAAATTTAATTTTCCCCGTGACATGGACATGTCTTTATATTTTATATTTTAATAAGACTGGTTAATTATATAGTATACGGTCCTAAAGATATAATTCTATTAATAAATTTTTAAGAAGGAGGTTAACAATATTGCGGTCCTAAATTTTAGTATTGAGTTAATTTTAAGACCAGGAGATTTATAAAGAGTCAGTCTAAAAGTCAAACATTTATTAACTAATTTTTAAGACCGACGGTTAAGAATACTCTGGTCCTAACTTTCAGTATTCATTTAATTTTAAGACCGGCGGTTATAAGAACTACGGTCCTAAAAGTATTTCGTTTATTAATTAACCAAACAAAAAAAGAAGAGGTTTGCATTTGGCGAGCTCGATCGGCGGCGAGTTAATAAAATAAATTAAAGGAAAACTAGAGAATATGAATATTAGAAAGACACAAGCTTAGTTTCTTTGCTTCCATACATAACTGGAGAATATGCACGTACAAGAAAATTAAGAGAGAAAAACAAGCGAGAAAATTATCAAAAACAAGAATCTAACTAAACATCCTAAAGCTTATTATCCTCCAAAGCCTTGGTGGTTTCGGCGTGGACAACATTAATTTCCCGCCGGAGATCATCAAGTTTTTGTCTTAGTCTCATCAAACATAATGCTTCATTAGAGGAAAGAGGAGAGGGGTCAGTAGTAGTCGCGGTGGGGCCAAGAGGTTGGGGAGGGGAGCGGGAACCTCTTCATCATCTCGAAGAAATAACAATGGGTCCAACGACCCGAGACTCTTCTGCGGCAATAGGACGGACTCTCGATGGAGGAGGCGCCGTATAACAATCGACGGAAGGCATGAGCATCACGAGTAAGAGCACCCCTACGAGCGGTAACCTTGTATCTAACCATGGTTTGAGTAGTTGGGGCAGAGAGGTATGAAGAGTTAATTAATAAAGGCAGAGAGCTGTTCTCAGATAGCCACGTACGTAGTTTGGAGTTACTGGCGGTGATGAGGAATTAATAAGGAGTTAAGGACAGAGAGGTATGAGGAGTTAATAAAGGAAGAGAAACTTTTAAGAGCGGGATTTATAGGTACGCGGTATAAAATTCTATCATTTAATTTTTATTTTAAGACCGACCTTTTATAATATGCCTAGGTCTAGAAGTCTATTTATTTTTAAAATCAATTCTATTACTTTTAAGACCGGCCTTTTATTATATGTCCGGTCCTAAAAGTATATTTATTTTTAAAATATTCAATTCTATTACTTTTAAGACCGACCTTTCATCATTTACCGGTACTAAAATTCATTCTTTTCAAATTCGATGGCGTGAGTCGTATCCTTACACTGTTCAAATGAATGATTCGGAGTCTCTTCGCCTTCCGAGATAAACTTCCCAACTAGGCGTCTCCTCGTATTCGATGAACTATGCGTCTCCTCATTAAAGTTTCTAGCTTTTCACATTGTTCGAGTATGGGTTCTCTATTTAAACCCGTTGTTCTTGTACTTTCTTCACATTCTTCTCCATCACTTCTACACGGCTCCTCCACCGCCTAGCCTCAGCTGTAATGGCTGCTCCCCGGGTCCTCCGTTTCCTCCTCCTCCTCTTCAACCTCGGCCCCCTCCGCCATTGCCTCCTCCAAATCCAAGCTGTGAAGCGGTTAGTGCGATCGTGGTGGCCCACGTCGATCAAATCGATCGACGCTTGGGCCAATTGGTTCAGCTTGTTCATACGAAGTGAACAACAAGCTGAAACATGGTACTTCACGCCAATGACGTGGAGTACGATAAGGCGAAGACGACTCCGACGACTCCGGCTCCCCTCCTCTCCGTTTACGAAGAGGATTAGTTGTTTTTTTTTTTTTTTTTTGGGGCGCGATAAAAATTAATATATAAAATATTATGCACTCTTTTTGTTCTCGTGCGAGTTTAGTACTTTAATTCGTTAGTTTATCCATTATCGAACCTGGAAAGCAATAAACAAGGCAACTATGAAAGATGGATAATGGCAGACTCAAAAAACTAATATGAATAATTCAGAATGAAGACTTTTAGGACCGTACACTTAGTAAATCGAGGTCTAAAACACCGCCTTTTGTCGACTTTGGTTTCCATATTCGATCGCCTTGTCCTTTTCATTATCGTCTTTCTTTTTCCAACAAAAAGGAAACAAACAAAACATTGTCCTCTTGTAAATCAACAATAGAAATTCACAGAATACAGTTAAGAACATACAAAAAACAAAAAACATCTTTTACCTTATTTGAATAAAAACAAACACGGTGACAATTCTTCTCAACGTTGGACCATCGTTGTTGTCGGTTTTTACCTCCCCGATTTGAAACAAAGTACTTTTCAGTACCTTCCTTCTTTTTCCGACAAAAGAAAAGAAACAAAGAAAAGGGAAACCGATAATGCTGCTCAAGATCAAGAGAGGTAACATCGACTACAATGAAGGACCTAGCTTGAGCGGAACGCGAACCTCGGTTGTCTCGAACCATAATGATTTATGCAGCGAAAAGCGAGTGAACATTTCTATTTAAATGAAGACTATTAAGACCGGACATTTAACAATTACATGGTCTAAAGGTTAACCAACTTCTAAATTTAAAATAAAAGGACTTTTAGGAGCGGACGGTAAAATAATATACGGTGTCATAATACTTTTAGGACCGGATGTTAAAAATATACGGTCCTAAAAGTCTCGTATTTTTTAAACGAACACTTTTAGGACCGGATGTTTATTATGTGGACTTTTAAGACCGCACTTTTAATTAATATACGGTCCTAAAAATGTCATATTTTTTAAAACGAACACTTTTAGGACCGGATGTTTATTATGCGGACTTTTAAGACCGGACTTTTAATTAATATGCGGTCCTAAACTCGAGATCTTTCTCAAATTTCAAGAACTAAATAGCTTTATCCACCATCCAATACATTCAGAAACCCAAAATGGACACAAGAAAATTGTTCGAAAAATTAAACAAATTTATTTATTGAATTTTACATTGCCTATGTATATTTACAAATGAATATTGTTCGGAAAAATAAACAAATTTACTGAGAATATTATTGTTGTACGGGGTATATTTACAAATGAATTTAGGGCATTAATTATTGTCGACTTTAAGATCGAGTCATACGAGATATTCACAAAACAAATTGCGTATGTGCTCCAGTTCATCATCGAAAAGGGATCGGGGCGGTCAAACATACGTAACATCAAAGAATGAACCGAATTAACTGCGCGCATATTTCATATGTAACATTAAGCCACACACTGAATTAACTTGCGTGCATAATATGTAACATCAAATACATTTACCTTTACAGTTAATTTAGTCCTTCCTCTCGTGATAATATCATACATGTGTTTCATGACGTACTGGCCACATAAGTTGGACCCCGGTGGTTGCTAGCGGGTCTAAAAAGAACAAGAAATATATATAAGAGCATATATAGCTTAATGACCAACTTCACAAGGCAGTATGCCAATGTACAAATATTGTACCAACCTCGGTGTGTCCCGGATAGGGTCTTTGGCCCGACGCCTCATCTTTACCTCGGTTTGGAAGGTCTTCATGGCACTATCATCAAAATCACAAATTTATCAATAATGTTCACTTGAAAATTCACAAAGATTTCGAGACAAGAGAATCAAAATGACATGTTTACTCGTTGATGGTCTCGTCAACGAAGGCAATGGCTCTGTGAGTGGAGCATAAGAAGATAACTTTGAAAGTGGAGCTATATACCCAAGAGGGGGTGAATTGGGTATTTTAAAAACTTTTGAAAAATTGCTGTTTTTAGACAACAAAAACGAGAGATGAACAGGAAGTAAAGGGAAGAATAGCTGAACACGAGAGATTTATCTTGGTTCGGTCTTAACAACTTGACCTACATCCGGTCCTAGACTCTGCGGGATTTTCACTATCACAAAGATTACACACTTGTACTTAAAGAGTAGTTCTCTCTCTAGAACTCACTCCCCCTTACAAGTTATAATCAATGAACTCCCAAATCACCAAGTCCCCTTGACTTGTGATTCTTTTCAATAAATGAATTACACATAAAAGCTCTCTCTAAGAGTGGATAATAATAAACCTTTGAAGCTTATAATGTCAAAAGACAAAATACAAGTGAAAACAGAAAGGTAGTTGAAGAACTTGAATGCTTGTTCGTTTTGGATGTAGTAGTTGTTGAGAAGAAATGAATGCAACTCTATTTATAGCCAGATAGCATTAATAGACTGTTGCATTGATAATAAGACCATTGAAGATGATCTGCAGAAGTTGTGAGTTGCTTAGGTCTTCTTCTCTTTCTAAAACTCACTTAATCCAGCTGGCTGGATGGTCAGAGTTGACTCTCTGCAAATCAATCCGTTGGAGAAGATGTTGCTAGATGTAGAAATCATTCTTTAATGCTTTGCAACCGTGTGCAGATGGATTAACCAAAAGAATGCAAGTTTCGGGTTGAGCATTTAATGTTCGACATCACTTTTGCTTTTGCTTTAAACCTTGATAAACCTTCCTTAATGCATTCGAAACTCACCAAAGAGATGGTTAAACATATCTAGTACCAATAGAGAATAATCATGGAAAGCATTGAGATCAAACACGAAGGCATAGCAAAATCGTTACATTCAATTTCCAGGCAACGTCCAGAAACCTAGAGGTTTGTTCACAAACCTCGAGGTTTGGTCATTTAAGGTTGAAAACTATTTAAGACCAAAACCTCAAACCTGGAGGTTTATCATAAAGCCTGGAGGTTTCTCATGATGCAATCACAAAGGTTTATCGGGCTTATCCCAAACCTCGAGGTTTTCTCGAAACCTCGAGGTTTCACATTGTGAGTGAAACCCAAGTAGAAGCATGATGGAAGCAAACCCGGAGGTTTCTCAAGGAACCTCGAGGTTTTAGAATGAGTGAAAGTTCATTTGCTCTCGGAACTCACAAACCTCGAGGTTTGTAGCAATACTCGAGGTTTTGCCCAAACGACAAAGTTCTTTTCTTTTGACCCAAAACACAAACCTGGAGGTTTCTATGGAAACCTCGAGGTTTTCAAACACACGAAAACCATTAGCTCTATGGAAGCCGAAACCCGGAGGTTTCGTCAATACTCGAGGTTTTAAATTTAATTTCAAATTTTCAGTTTGGCGCCAAGGCATAACCTCGAGGTTTTGTTGTAAACCTCGAGGTTTCACAACTTGGTGTGAAACCGAGTTTTCTCTCGGAAGTCCAAAACCTTGAGGTTTCTTAATAAACCTTGAAGTTTCACATAATTTTGTGAAACCCAAGTTTTGCAAGATTAAACATAGAACCTCGATGCTTCCTTTGTAAGGCCAAACCTCGAGGTTTCGGGAAAACCTCGAGGTTTGCTCTCACTCGGGGTTTTCCAACTTCGAGAGCAAATCCTCATTCTTTGTTCACAATTGTTGGCAATCATCAAAATCTTTTAGAGAACCAACATTCTCCCCCTTTTTCATGATGACAATACTTGTAAGCAAACATCTTTGGAAAGTTCAAGAAATTTTTCATGTTGTAATTAAACTTTGAAATTAGCAGAGGTTTCAGGAACTTAGCTATTTGCATAATGTAGATACAAGGCATCAAGCAGTTGTAAGAAGAAGCATGAAGACATAAGTTGTATTTCAGTTCAATAGAAAGAGCAATACAGGATAATGTAATACAAAGCAAAATACAAAATGCACATGATCCTCAAAGCTCTCTAAACTTCAAAGGCTGCTCCTTGCTTTTCTCTCCCCCTTTGTCATCTTCAAAAGGAGGGTTGACCAAGGGTGTAGAGGGAGGAGAAGGATGAAAAACTTCAGTAGCAGGGGTTGCGATTGATGGAGAGGGAAATATCTCAGTGGCGGGGGTAGATGGTGAAGGGACGATTACTGTGGTTGGAGTGGAAGCCTCAGTTACTGGAGAAGGGAAAATGGGAGTAGAGGGAGCTTGTGAGAATGAAGGGATAGGATGGGAAGTGAAAGTGAAGGATGGTGAGGGAGAACTAGAGGAAGGACCAGAGGGACTTGGATCAGAAGTAGAGCCAGGAGTGAAGGAGGAACCAATGTGAAGATGCTTCATGATCTTGTCCACCTTATCAGTGAGGTCCATATGAGAGATGAGCTGAGTGGACATCTTGAGCTCAATCTCTTCAGCCTTCTCCTTAACCTCGGCTGACTACCCACCAACGGCTTCAAGATGATCCTTTATGGCATCTTGAATCTCAATGAGACCAGTATGCCCACGAGTCATTTCAGCCCGTAACTTTCCCAATTCAAACTCCATGTGCATAGTCATGGTGGCGAGAGCAAAGCATCCCGGTTGCTTAATCGAGAAGCAAGGTCGAAGACGGTGATGTCGAGGAGGTGGAGGTGCTGGCCCGGGCCTCTTGAGCTTATGAGCGTGGATGTGATCTTGAAGGATCCCGAGATTGAGCAGAACCTTCTTCCCCAAACTTGATCTTCATCAAATTCATCTGTGTTTTCCCAAAGAAGGGGGGATACTCAAGTGTGTCAGAAGCTCCCACATACCAGATCTTGTGGTAGAAAAGAATGACAGACACCAATGAGGGATATGGAATATGAGATAACTGCCTCTTGGCAAAGCTGAACTCAGTCATCCCTTTGAGGAGCCAGTGACCAAGGTTGAAGGGTACTTTCCTCACAAATGCAGTAAATGGTCTGTAATCATTCTGAGTGAAGTGAGTCCAGTTGCCACCTTTAGGAATGAAGTTCCTAGAGTAGACATACCATAGGACACGATTCTCGCGGGCATGGAGCTTGGTCCGAATGTGAGTGCGAGTTGTTGATCTGGGGGAAAGGCTCACTAGGCCTAAGTGTTTCAAAAACTTCCCGGTTCTTGTAAGAAAAGTCGGGGAGCGAGGGCGGAGGATTGTCAATTCTTAGAATTTTGTTCAAGATGGCAGGTGACGGTGTAAATGTGACATTCTAACAGTGGTGGTGACCTCTCCTCAATTACTTCGCCATAATCGCCCAATTCATTGTTATACTCCATCTTGTAATAAAACAATCGAACTAAGTTTGGAGTATAAGGAGCAGATATGGAAATGAAGGACTCATATTGTTTCAGCCAAGGTGATAAGTCAAAGTGACATTCTTTCTGAAATGCCTTCAAATCAATAACTACCACGGGACAAAAGAGACGATGAAGATATGCTTCCCTGAATTTTTCATTGTCGTCTTTGGGAAGGGAGCGGCGGGGGTAGTGACAAATCCATTTGGTGGAGAGATATTCTTGTATATGTCGATATCGCATTTTCCATGACGGGAGGCACATCTTCTTCCTCTACTTGTTGAGGATTATGAGAGGAGACTGACCCCTTATGATTGTTGGGACTTAGCAAATGAGGCCCTCTTTGTTCTTGCCTTAGTTGGAGACTTAGTGGATTTGGAAGTTCTGTTTTCTTCGATTGATCCTTTCTGAGCGGGCTCGTTCCGAGGCGTGCTTTCCCTTTCCCTTTTCCTTTGGGTTCAGGCTCTTTCCTCTTCTTTGAAGGACCCTTGGCAGGTTCTTTGGTGGGTTCCTTGAAGGAGACCTCTTTCCTTGGACCCTTGGTTTCCTTTCTTCCCTTCGATGGTGATTGTTTGTCAGCAATCTCACCCTGAACACCTCGAATTGATTTATCAATGCCATAACGGAGGCGAGTAGAGCGAGTCTTGACCCTTACTGGCCCACCAGAGGAAGGGGGTGTTTGTTCGGTTGACGAGGAGGAGGAGGAGGAGGAGACCATGATTTCGTTTCTTCCTCTTTGGAATCGAAGCGAAATAGCTTGGGATTTGGATTTCGAGGCCATTTGAGGGTTTAGAAGGAAGGCTTTGGTCGAAAATGGGAGATTCAGAGAGTGGGTGACGAGAGAGAGAGAGAAAAACCTAGAGGTTTAGGTCGAGGTTTGAAGAACATGAACAGTGTATGCATATATATAGGCGATGGCAAACCTCGAGGTTTGAGGAAAAAATACCAACCTGGACATCATAGGTGTTCGTGAACCTTTGACTCATCAAGACGCAAACCTCGAAGTTTGTTTCAAAACCTCGAGGTTTTTCTTGTCTTTCGATTAATCATCTTTTCGTCTCATCCAAACCTCGAGGTTTCCCTGAATACTCGAGGTTTCATTTCTCTGAAGCTTTCTGTCCTTGGCTATGCACCACGAAACCTCGAGGTTTTCATCAAAACCTCGAGGTTTTGCTTTTTGGCAGCAAGACACGATTGACCATGTTCTACCAAACCTCGAGGTTTTCTCCAAAACCTCGAGGTTTTGCTCCTCGACAGCAAAACCACGATAGACCATGTTTCACCCAACCTCGAGGTTTTCTCCAAAACCTCGAGGTTTTGCTCCTTGATAGTAAAACCACGTTACTTAATGTCCTGCATAAAACATATCTAGACACTCCGACGCTTAAGTCAGTGACTTTTAATCATCAAAACCACAATTTATCACTAATTTGAGCAAGAATTACTTACAACTCATTGGGATTTACCATTCCCAATTCTCTTCTAATAAAGTTGAATGATTCCTTGGCCAAAGGTTTGGTGAAGATATCGGCAAGTTGAAGATGAGTTGGGATGAACATGACTTTGACATCTCTCTTCGAACATGATCCCTTATGAAATGATGCCTCACATCAATATGCTTAGTCCGAGTATGTTGCAGACTTGGATTCTTGGCTAGGCTTATTGTGCTTGTGTTGTCACATAATATAGGGATCTCCTCGAGTTGATTCCTAGATCAAATAGTTGCCGTTTGAGCCATAAGACTTGAGCACAAGACAACTTGAGGCAGCCACATACTCGGCTTCAAAGTTGATGATACAGCCACACCGGTTTGCTTCTTTGCCGAACCAAGACACAAGTGAACCTCCAAGAAACTCACATTGGCCACTTGTACTCTTTCTATCGGTCTTGTACCAAAGCATGGTCCGAATCGAATATGCTACTAAATGTTCGAGTTGACCTTTAGGAAACCATAATCCAAGTGTTTTTGTGTCGGCAAGATATCTGAATATTCTCTTCACTTGCTCAAAGATTTGACTCCTTAGGACCCAGATTGAAATCTTGCACACATTCCAACACCGAATTGGATGTCCGGGTGACTTGCGGTCGGGTAGAGTAATGATCCAATCATTCATCTATATTTTGTGATGTTGAAGTCCGTGCCTTCCTCATGACATCTAATGAAGCGAGTTGAACTCATAGGAGTATCGGCCCATTACAATGGTCCATCCCAAACTTCTTCAGCAGATCATTGAGATATTTGGTTTGAGATATGAAGATTTCATCCTTCTTTTGCTTAATTTGCAGGCCAAGAAAGTAATTGAGCTCTCCCATCATGGACATCTCAAATTCTCCCTGCATATTCTTAGCAAACTCTTCACACAAGGCATCATTAGAGGCACCAAATATAATATCATCAACATATATTTGAACAATTAAGATTTCATTAAGCTTATTACTCTTTATGAAGAGAGTTGTATATGCTTTTCCTCTAATAAAACCTTGATCAAGAAGGAATTTGCTTAATCGCTCATACCAAGCTCTAGGAGCTTGTTTAAGACCATATAGGGCCTTCTTGAGACGATACACATGATCCGGATGATGGACATTTTCAAAACCAGGAGGTTGTTCTACATAAACTTCCTCTTGACTAAAACCATTGAGAAAAGCACTTTTCACATCCATTTGATAGAGTTTAAAGTTTTTCACACAGTAAAGGCAAGAAGAACTCTTATGGCTTCCAATCTTGCCACTTTGGAGCATAAGTTTCTTCGTAATCAATTCCTTCTTCTTGATTATAGCCTTTGGCAACCAGTCTTGCCTTGTTACGAACAATGATTCGAGCACTCATCTCGTTTGTTTTTGAATACCCATTTTCGCCAATGACCTAGGATGGTCCTTAGGCCTAGGTACCAAGTCCCAAACTTGATTTCTATCAAATTGATGTAACTCCTCTTGCATTGCTATCACCCAATCATTTTCTGAAAGGGCTTCATCAATCTTTGAGGGTTCAATATGTAATATAAAAGCTGTAAAAGTTACTTCATTTAAAGTGCTATTTCTGGTTCTTAGTCCTTGATTAACATCACCTATAACTTGGTCCAAAGGATGATTTCTAATAAATTTCCAAGGTCTAGGTTGAGTTTGATCAGGATTTCCAGTATTGTTTTGAGGATCAGCTTCAAAAACATTTTTGGGATTTTCAAAAGAAGCAGGAGTAGTTTTCGAAAAGAATTGATTTTTGAAGACACTTCCTTCATCATCATCCATAGTTTTATCAGGCTTGGATTCACAGAAAACAACATGCATAGATTCTTCAACAATACGAGTACGAGTATTAAAGGTTCTATAGGCTTTACTCCTATTAGAATAACCTAGAAATATATCTTCATCTGCTTTGGGGTCAAACTTTCCCAAGTTGTCCTTACCATTATTATGGATGAAACACTTACATCCAAACACATGCGGATGAGCTAGATTTGGTTTTCTTCCTTTGTACATGACTCATGTGGAGTCTTGTCCAACTTCTTTCGGAGGTATGCCCGATTCGAGATGTAGCACGCGTGCTCATTGCATCAGCCCAAAACACTTGAGAAGTGTTGTTCTCATTCAAGCATGGCTCTTGCCATCTCGGTGAGAACACGATTCTTTCTTTCCACAACACCATGTTGGGGAGTTCTTGGGGCTGAGAAGTTGTGGTCTATTCCCATGCTTTGTCACAAAACTCAAAGCAAATGCATTATTTTTGAATTCTCCTCCATGATCGATTCTGATTCCTGAAATAGAGAATCCTTTCTCGTTTTGGACCTTCTTGGCAAAAACAACAAACTGATCAAATGTTTCATCTTTAGAGGATAAAAATATAGTCCATGCAAATCTTGAGAAATAATCAACTATGACCAAAGTATAAAGATTGCCTCCAAGGCTTTTCACTCTAGCTAGTCCAACTAGATCCATATGAAGCAATTGAAGAGGTCTATTAGTTGAAATCTCGTTTTTAGATTTGAATGATGATTTGGTTTGTTTCCCTTTTTGACAAGCATCACAAAGCATGTTATTTTTAAAATGTAGTTTAGGAACACCAATCACCAGATCCTTTTTAAGCAACTACGTCGAAATTTTGAATCATATTGACATGAGCTAATCGCTTGTCGCAAAGCCAACTCTCATCCAAGTTAATGACAAAACATTTTTCAAACAACCATTACTAGAGAGACTAAGTGTATAACACTTGTCATCTCTAGGGCTCTAAATAAAGCTTTTGATTTTATGTTTTCTAAAGGGAGAATATCCTTACTCACAATCAAGCACTCCTCGAATTGAAGATAACTAAGTTACCTTTATCGGTGCTTTGGCTTATCGAGGAGATTGTGGCAAAGTCCTTCGACTAGGTAGACATCTTTGATTAGTGGTCCTTCATTGTTGCCAATTTCACCAACTCCAAAGCAATCTTTCCAGATTGATCTCCACCAAAGGTCACCTTGCCACCATCCTTGGGCTTGATTGAGGCAAATTTGGATTGATCCCGGTCATGTGCCTAGAGCATCCACTATCAATGTACCATTTATTGGATTTTGATGCTCTTAGGCAAACCCGCAAGACACAACAAATCGGGCCTTAGGTACCCATCTTTTCTTGGGTCCTTTGGGGTTAGTTTATGTCTTAGGAACCTTGTAAGATCCTTTGGCACCCATTGATAATTTCCTATGGGTTTACTCTTTCTTTCCTTCTTATGAAAGTAGGAAGAGGTAGTATGACCCTTTCTGTTGCAGTAATTACAGTGTGCAAACGGGTTTGACGAATGGACTGATTTTGTAAAATAGTTCATATAGGATTTTTCACCAGACTTCTTTCTTCCTTTCTTTTTATTAAAGTTAGGTTTGTAACCAACTCCCGATTTGTCATTTATAAATCTTTGTTGTTTCAAAATGACATTGAGCATTTCACTTCCTCTAGTGAATTTCTCAAGTGCCTTGGTAAGATATGAATTCTTTTCTTCAGATCGGGACAATCTTCACAAGCAATATTTTCGAAGAGGAAAACTTTTCAACTTGAAATTCAAGAGTAAGATTTCTATTTTTCAACTTGAAATATTTTTCAGCAAGTTTTTCAAACTCGAGACTACATGACCATATATTCAAGCAAATAACTCATCATAAGGTGGTTTGCAATCATATACCTCTTCGAAGTTGATACGTTGTTCTTCTTCTTCAAAGCAACTAAGCATACATTTGCTTTTTCTTCCTCATCCTCATCATCTTCATCGATGAACTATCTCCCCAAATACCGAGACATATGCCTTCTTTTTGAATCTGTTGAATCTCTTCTTTTCTTTGTCTTTGTTCTTGATTGGGGCATTCGATTTGATGTGGCCAGGCTTCTCACACTCGTAGCAAATGATTGGCTTCTTTGCCTCATACCTTTGGAGCTACCCTTGTGAAACTTCTTGAAACCTTGGTCCTTCTTGTAGAATTTCTTGAATCTGGGACCATCATACCAATCTCCTCATCTTCGTCTGGATCTTCATCATCATCGATTCCTTAGTTTCTTTGACGGCTTTAAGGGCAATTCCCTTATTTTTGCCATGGACTTCATCAAGTCCCTTTTTGAACTTGAGCTTGGCTTCATATTCGAGAAAGGCTCCGAAAAGGGCTGCCACGGATGCCATAGAATCTCCACGAGCTTCTTGATAGGCAAGTGACTTTGGCTTCCCATTCCTTATTGAGGATGTTGAGAATTTTCCTTACTTGGACAGGTTGCTCATACTCTTTTGCCCACGATGCGGTAAGTTGATTGATCGAGATGAGTGAATCTCGGTGGAAATCACCAATAGATTCTCCGGACTTCATATGGAGGAGATCATATCCGGTCATTAGAGTGTTGACTCTATTTTGCTTTACTCCAACGGTTCCTTCATGAGCAATTTCTAGAGTGTCCCACATGGCTTTAGCAGAGGTTAAGTTGCAAACGCGGAAATATTCTTGTTGGCTAAGAGCACTTTGAGAAGGAGAACCGCCTTGCTGTTGAGTGTGACATTTCTTCTGTCATTTTCATCATAATCTTCTTCTTCCTTTGGAACCCTGAGACCATTTTCCAGGATAGTTGGAGCATAGTCTCCTCGTTCAAAAACTCTCCAGAGACCATACTCTATAGCCATTACAAACACCTTGAATTTGGCTTTCCAGAATGAGTAATGTTCTCCACTAAAACCTGGAGGTCTGTTGATTGAGGCTCCATCAGGTAGAATGCCTTCCATTGGATCCTTCTCGAGATGTTAAGCTCTTTAGAGAAGACAAAGCTTTGATACCAAATGAAAGTGGAGCTATATACCCAAGAGGGGGTGAATTGGGTATTTTAAAAACTTGTGAAAACTGCTCCGTTTTTAGACAACAAAAACAGAGATGAACAGAGTAAAGGGAAGAATAGCTGAACACAGAGATTTATACTGGTTCGGTCTTAACAACTTGACCTACATCCGGTCCCCGGACTCTGCGGGATTTTCACTATCACAAAAATCACACACTCGTACTTAAAGAGTAGTTCTCTCTCTAGAACTCACTCCCCCTTACAAGTTGTAATCAATGAACTCCCAAATCACCAAGTCCCCTTGACTTGTGATTCTTTTCAATAAATGAATTACGAGATAAAAGCTCTCTCTAAGAGTGGATAATAATAAACACTTGAAGCTTATAATGTCAAAAGACAAAATACAAGTGAAAACAGAAATGTCGTTGAAGAACTTGAATGCTTGTTCGTTTTCGAGATGTAGTAGTTGTTGAGAAGAAATGAATGCAACTCTATTTATAGCCGATAGCATTAATAGATCTTGTTGCATTGATAATAAGACCATTGAAGATGATCTGCGAAGTTGTGAGTTGCTTAGGTCTTCTTCTCTTTCTAAAACTCACTTAATCCAGGTTTGGATGGTCGAGTTGACTCTCGCAAATCAATCCGTTGGAGAAGATGTTGCTAGATGTAGAAATCATTCTTTAATGCTTTGCAACCGTGTGCAGATGGATTAATCAAAAGAATGCAAGTTTCGGGTTGAGCATTTAATGTTCGACATCACTTTTGCTTTTGCTTTAAACCTTGATAAACCTTCCTTAATGCATCGAAACTCACCAAAGAGATGGTTAAACATATCTAGTACCAATAGATAATAATCATGGAAAGCATTGAGATCAAACACGAAGGCATAGCAAAATCATTACATTCAATTTCCAGGCAACGTCCGAAACCACGGAGGTTTGTTCACAAACCTCGAGGTTTGGTCATTTAAGGTTGAAAACTATTTAAGACCAAAACCTCAAACACGGAGGTTTATCATAAAGCCTAGAGGTTTCTCATGATGCAATCACAAAGGTTTATCGGGCTAATCCCAAACCTCAAGGTTTTCTCGAAACCTCGAGGTTTCACATTGTGAGTGAAACCCGAGTAGAAGCATGATGGAAGCAAACACGGAGGTTTCTCAAGGAACCTCGAGGTTTTAGAATGAGCGAAAGTACATTTGCTCTCTGCGGAACCCACAAACCTCGAGGTTTGTAGCAATACTCGAGGTTTTGCCCAAACGACAAAGTTCTTTTGTTTTGACCCAAAACACAAACCTGGAGGTTTCTATGGAAACCTCGAGGTTTTCAAACACACGAAAACCATGAGCTCTCGGAAGCCGAAACCTCCGGGTTTGTCAATACTCGAGGTTTTAAATTTAATTTCAAATTTTCAGTTTGGCGCCAATGCATAACCTCGAGGTTTTGTTGTAAACCTCGAGGTTTCACAACTTGGTGTGAAACCGAGTTTTCTCGGAAGTCCAAAACCTCGAGGTTTCTTAATAAACCTTGAGGTTTCACATAATTTTGTGAAACCCAAGTTTTGCAAGATTAAACATAGAACCTCGATGCTTCCTTTGTAAGGCCAAACCTCGAGGTTTCGGGAAAACCTCGAGGTTTGCTCTCACTCGGGGTTTTCCAACTTCGAGAGCAAATCCTCATTCTTTGTTCACAATTGTTGGCAATCATCAAAATCTTTTAGAGAACCAACAAACTTTATGATCCTCCATGCACATGAGGACCAATTGCCAGTGGCGGCTGAAAATTCACAGCAGTAAAGTATACTCAGGGATATATGTAGCAGAATTAAGTGAATTGCAGACAAGATTTGTGATATGTACCTGTGGAAGAATGGCAACAAGTACACCTTTCTTCTCACTTCACACACCTCTTTGATATGTACACCTGTCTCTCCTGCATGGATGTTTGACTTGAATAGACAAGGCACAAGAATCCAAAATTGTTGCTCCTGCCCTTTTGAACCAATTCTTGATGCAACAACCTACAATAATGACATCGATCAGAGAATTAGTATATATGTATGTGTGTCTAAATGATGCATTTAAATTATGTACTCATGTACGAGAAGATACTTACTTCATAAAAATTTGAACAATTGCATTAGTAAGCTCCTGTCGAGGAAGCAGCGGGGACTCAACATCAACGGTGTCAACTTGAACGGGCTGAGGATGAGGGATGCCTAATACTTCATTGACAGGCCATGATTTATCTTTAAAATATCCAATCTTCACCAGATCGGATATTTTTCCGTGCGTGAACTTAGAAGCGGGGATAGAGCTTGAGGAGGAGGGGTGGAGGTGGAACTTGAGGAGGAAGGGTGGAACTTGAGGAGGAGGGATGAAGCTTCGGGAGGAGTAGAGACATGTACAAGCTTCACCGGCCAAGAGATGAAGGTTCCCTTGACATGACTCCAAGCTTCGGTGATCGGTTGGGAGAGGGAGAGGTGCATCAATGATCACCTTTTCAAGCGACACTCGACTTCATCATCGGCCAATTGTTGGTGGTGTACGGTTGATCCCAATAAGTTGTGGACGGTCCCTTTTGCAACTAATCATGCAGGACTATCACGATCCTCCACATATAGGTCACAAGGTTGCTCTGACTGCCCAACAATGCAGCTCCCTCTAGTGTTATTCTGCACAGGTGCAGGTAAATGTGTGAAGGGAACACTGGTCTCTGAACGATTGCTCAAAAGCAACTTCATCTAATTCAATTCCTCCCTCATCTGGCTCATCTGATTCAATTCCTCCCTCATCTGGTTCATCTCGGATTGATACCTTGCTTCTTGAGTAATTTGCATCCTCACTTAATTTGGCCACCGTCTGTTCCATCTCCTCTCGGGTAACCATACTTTGTCTATGGCGTTTGGATTTACCAAAGTATTCCTTCAGGCCTACCCGTCCTCCAATTCCCCTTACACGCCCACCATGATCCGGTTTCCGGCCGCAACTGATCGAACATCACTCCTCCCGTCCAACACAAAAGATCCTCTCGCTTCTTTCTTTTTAAGATCTTCTGTAAGATACGGATAACGAGAAGCTTAGTAATGAAACATGTTTAGTAACTAAAAAATAACAATAACGATACTTACAATTCTTTCGGCAACTACACGAGTTTGTTCACTCGTGTAGGCGCCGCTTGGCTTTTCCGAATGTGCAACCACAACTCCTCGTGATGTATTGGAGATGGTGGATCATGTAACTCGGGTCGTTTCCCAACGAATTCACGGTCGGTTTAATTTGAATAGCAATAAAACGAAACAAGTAAAATTGGGGGTTTTTTGATTCGAAGAGATTGAAAACGGAAATATGTAGAAACAAAACAAAATAACACAGTTAAAAAGAAAACAGAGGATTAAAGGATCAACCCACGATTTCGATTCACCCACTACCCTTCCTCGAACGAAAACAGATTTATAACCGAACTCGTAATCGACTCTAGACAAACCGAAATCTCGCATTTGTCTCGAAATTCCCTCAACTGAACAATCGTTCGAGAATTTGTTCGAATGGTGGCGCACCCCGTACGATCGCACGAAATACTTTAACCTTGATCGAACTTCGTCCAGGAAATATCGATTTGGGTTTTTAATTAAAAACCCAATCCGAACCAAAAAAATCAAATCGATTAAGGGATACGAAACGAGTTAGACGGTTACCGATTAAGTGCGAATCCTGGATAGTGGATGGAACCCTCATCGTGGATCAATCTTAGAAATTTAGCCGAACATAATTAAGAAAGACGAAAAACACGAAGAACATTGCAGAGAATTTGAAAACTACTATTTTGATCCTCTCAATTCTAAAAACGTGAATGTGAATGTGTTTTTGGTTGCTACCTCACTTAACCTAAAATGGAAAAACGAAATGGGGCTCCAATCCACAATTCAGGCCCGAACGAAAAATAAAATAAAATGGGCTTTAATTACAAAATTTGAGCCCAAAAATACATATGACTTTGGCTCCAAAATCGACCGCCCTCTTGTCCGAATTTGCTCTTCATGTCTTCATAACAATTGTAGCTATCTGAATCATCGGAAATATGAGACAAAAATGAGGCAAATCCGATGTCTGGTTCAAGAGTTATGGTAAAAATGGTGAAGCAATGTAAAACTGGAATTTATTATTAAATAATGGCTAAAATATAATAAAAGGCCCAAAGCCCAAATAAGTATAAAAGCCATTATTTATGAGCTAAATCGTTCTAAATTATAAATCAAGAGACAAAAAGTAGTGTATGAAATATTCAATTATCAATCATGTACCATCTTGAAGGATTGGATTACGCTTTCATCATCCAATCTCTTCCGCTTGGCGCCATCAATTCTTCTTGACCTTTTCATATCGGGCTTTCCGAGAAGCCCTATGCGGGCAATCATTCTTTCTCCCTATATCCGTGCTCGTTCCCTTCTTTCGTTCCCTTCTTTCTGTGAATCGCATTGAAAACAACTATTAATTATGAATTCCGGCCATCTCACTAACGAAATTAGAGAACTTCGCTTGATATGAACCTCAAACACTAGTCAAATTCAATTCATCAAGTTTCAACATTTTATGTAAGGAAGATGTAGAATTGTAGAAGAAATTGGAGCTATGTCTTGTACTGCTAGATAGATAGGTTAAGAAACAAAAGAGAATTATGCTTAGAATAATACAAACTTGATCTTTTTTAAGGCATCCATTAGTGGGATCAGCGGTCCTCGTTAGATAGTAACGGAACTAAGAGCAATAATGTCTAACCACTACCTACTGCAACGAGAACTAAGACTATAATAATGGCTTGACTCTTATGCCATTATTATTTCCCTAATTACCTTCTTAGTATTTTACCTTTTAAGGGTTTACATATCAGACTTGCATAGACAAAGGCGGGAAATGTATACTTCTATTCACACACCAAACAATTTAACTAAGGATTAGATGAACACAATAACATTCACATATAAGCACAGGTTAATAAGCAAACAAAAGGGCAAAAAAAACTAAATATAAACTCACCAGAGCTTCAGGAGTGGTCCGCAGCTGAATAAATTGTTGCCAAGTTTGTTCATCAATAAATGTGTACTTGTCCCAAGGATTTTGGTCAGGCTGAACTTCGGCAAAAATATACTTGTTAGAGAGAGAGGTCTTAAACTTCCTCCATCGATCAGCACAATAAGACAATGTCTTGTCTTTCAACTTCTCAGAGTCAGGGACATTATATGTAAGCCGGATAGTGTCCCAAATAGGTTGCTTTACTTTGCCGAAGTCCACATTTTTCCACTCATCAGTCAAGATGCTAACCTTGCTGCGTGCAAGACAGCCGACAAAACTAGTATATTTGCTTTTATTAGGACCAAAAGGTCGCAACTTTTCATCAAATTGAATCTCCAGCTTTGACCCAGAAGTCCGACTTAGGGTTACATCCATCATTCTTGTGCTTCTTCTACCATGGCGTCTTTGGCGCTTACAAGGCACATTATCGAGATGAAGAGGGTTCGTTCGACTCACACCGATGCGGCGTTCATAACACGAATGGAATCGTTTTCACCGTTCATTTTCGAGACGGGAGAGAGGAATACTTGAGCAAATGAGAGCGTAACAAAGGCTAATGGTACGTGGGCGAGGAAGAGAGGGAATGCAACCGAAAGAGTGGTTTCACAACAAGAAGAGGGGTTTTCGGAGTTCGGAGGGACAACGTAAGTCGTAAGGTAACGTTTCGCGTGGGCGAGGAAGAGAGGTAATGCACAAGGAAGAGTGGTTTCACAACAAGAAGAGGGGTTTCAGAGTTTAGAGGGACAACGTAAGTCATAAGGAACGTTTCGCGCGAAGAAGAATATATTTGGCGCTTTATTTTTAAGACCGGATGAACTAAAAAGACGTTTTTAAATGTTAAGTTTTAAGACCGTCGTTTATTAAACTCTGAACTTAAAAGTAATAAACTATTTAGTACCGGTCACAATTTATGTCCGGTCTAAAAAGTTATAATATTTAAGACCGCCGTTATATATATCCGGTCTTAAAAGTTTATTTAATTTTTTCCTTATTATATTGGACCATGAGAAAATATAAGTCATTTTATTGAGATTTCTCTATAAAGAAATTTGAACTTTCAGTTTTTTCCAATAACATTTTTAAGACCGTTTGTTTTGTTAAGCGGTCTAAATAATATATTTAAGACTCATTGATAAAGGATGCGGTCCAAGAAGTTCTTTATATTTACAAAACTGCCACCGATCATACTATTAAGACCGGTGCGTCATTACTCCGGTCTAAATGAGGTGGTCTTAAAGCCCTTTTTTCCACTAGTGACAAAAAGTCTAAGTTTATAATTACATCAACTAGTAGCACTCCAAAATGAGACCGCAAGCTTCAAGTCGCTAGAAGATTCTTCACCGCTTAGCAGGAGGTACAGGAGCAGTGATATCGTCTAAACCAAAACAAATTTTCTGGTGAATAACGCCCCCATTCTTTTAATTGAATAAAATACAAGAGTAGAGAATTTAAATATTTTTATCTTCTAATAATATCGGTATGACAATAACTTCAATTTCAAAACCATAAGATCATTGAAAAAAAAACTCTATATAGGATCATCAATCAACTACCTCGAAATACGTAATAAATTGTTTACTCTAACAAATCTAGTTTAAAACAATAAATAATAAATAAAATAGAACTTTATATAAAATATCGTTAGTAAAATAATTTCTGTACAAAATAAAACATTTGATTTAATATAATCAAGTTAAACTATAGTTCTCAAATCCACATCTTTCCGTAGAACTTCTTACGAACGAATGACAAGCGTGGCCCACACGGTCCACGAGGTAACTAACCAAGCATGACACAAGGCCATGAAACAAGCATGGACACACGGTCCATAAGGGTAACTAACCAAGCATGACACGAGGCCATGAAACAAACATGGACACACAGTCCATGAAACAAGCATGAGAACAAATCCCATGAATATCAAGTGAGCTCGAGGTTAACCATGGTGCACGAAAGACTAACAGCACTGCTATTAGTAACCAGCGTTCTGTATTCCATCCTCTAAAAAACCATTTTTCAAGTATGCTTGGGGTCAATTCTTTAAAGCAATAAAAAATCCTTTCTTCAAGATAATAACAGCTCTATCTCATACTTCAAAATTAAATCCCAAAGCATGAAGTTGTACAAACAATATTTCAAAAATTTCCTTCAAATTCAATGTTGATAAAATCTTTTTCAAATAAATAATAAATTATAGCTTATAAACTTTCCAAAATCCAAAATCATATCAATATAAAATTGATGAAAAATAGCCCAAAAGTATCATTTCTCTTTAATTGCATAATCGTGAATTATGCCTTGAAACAATTAGAAGATGATACATAATTCTATACTCGTATACTATCAACAAATATTCCTTCACAAAATCATACTTTTAAATATAAAAACTAACATAAATTTTCAACAACAAAAATATCATTTATAAAAACTAGGGGACGCTATTCACTCACCTATTGCTCCTTCCGAAACTATACCTTTACCAAAATCCCTTTTTGATCGCTTTTCTCTTGAGTTCTGACAATTGTCAATTCCTATAAATTTTGAAACTTATGTATCAACCTCTAATGGAATTTACCTACTGATTTGAAAAATCCCCCGGTACCACAATATCCTTCAATCAAACCTAAGTCATCTAAGAAATCCGTTTAGCATCAATATAGCATTCACAATGAGACATACATAGTTTTTTTTTTTTTTTTCCTTTTATAACCACCAAAGTATCCTCTTTAAGTCTAGAAAATTCCAGCTTTAAAATCATCCATTAAATCATCATTCTAAAGTCTCTAATGGCTTGACGACCTAGAATAATTGTTTGATGGAGGCATTAAACAACAAAATTTTAATTAGGTTTTATTCCCAAAATTTAACAATAATAGTGATAATACAATTCACCATATATATAAGAGCAAGCATTTTTGTTTTATTTATTTATTTATTTATACCTCTCTATTTCAACATTGCAGCAAAATCTATTCCTAGTAAGCTCTAACCTTTCTAACTTCCATTTGCTAACTAACCCTTACAGACTGTGGCAAATTAAACCATTGGCAATGAATACCCATTCATGATTATTTTGTAACATTATATCAACATGGCAAACCAGAGAAAATTTATTTTCGGTAATTGACCCAAAACCAAACAATCACCATGCAATGACATTCAATTACATGCAATGACTGATTCTGCCTAACTGAACTTCGATTATAATCTATCTATCACTATATCCACTTGATCAATGCTTTCCGCCCAATTAGCTTTAGTATATACAGTTAATCTTCTCACTCATAAACTACCCCCAATTAAAGAAATCAAAGGCAGGAAGATGTTTATAGGGCTCACCTACGTGTGATTATAGTGTTTCATGTGGAAATTTGACCAACTCCTCTTGTTCCTCCGGTAATTTCTTTCTCACTCGCACAGCGGACTTTCTTTCTCACCCTCTGCATTTTTGTGAGGCCGAAATGAAGAATGACCAGGTGATAAATGAAATGAATGAGAATTGATATTAGGATGCGACCGAAATATTAATTGTTGAGGTGAGGAAGTATTTTGCATGATTGTCCACATGGCATGAATTTGAGAGAGGAAGGGTGATGTGTCACCAAATTAGAGAGGAAAATGAATGTGGTGCGCTGTAATCTCTTGCTCCCAGTTTTTTTTTCCTATGGATTGGAGGAAGGAGCTGGCCCAATGGATTGGTGCACAATTGAAATATTAAGGGAATAAGTGACGAGAAAATGGCCAGCGCCTTAGTAGCGCGGATGCACGGAGTCGATTAAGCGGCCTCCCTCCCCATGTCCAGGGTTCGAACCATGCCCCCCTCCCCTACCATGATGTATCAAAAAAAAAGTGACGAGAAAATGATAGAATTGGTAGTGAATGTTGAGGGTCCCACACCATTTTAATCCCATTTGATCCTTTACAAGACTCTTATTTGCAACTTGGTCCTCTATTTAATTAGTTGAAAATATTGGATAAGTGCTAGAATTAAATCCTTAATTCCATATAAGGATTTTTCTTTCTCAATTAGCTTCTTTAGGCTAAAAATATTGACTCATATTTTTGTGTAAGAAATTTATCCTCTAACTATTTTTCCTTGAATTTTTGGGAAAGTAGGTCCTAAATTCAAAATAATGGCTTTAAGACTATTTAAGCCAATATTTTGTAATTAAACCCCTAATAATAGTTCTAGATCCTCAAAATAATATTTCATATTTTCTTCCTAAATTTTCAAGGACCAAAAATACTCTAGCAACTATCTTAAGCTTATTATCAAGATAAGCTTAAGACTTTGAACTCCTTTTGGCTTAGTAGCCTTTTATCTCAATCATATTCCTAAATCCTTATCCCAAAATTTGGGATGTTACAATGTTTGAATGATTGCCCACCATAAAATTAAGTGTCCATCCTTAATACATCATGATTTGCACTTTGTAATCGGATGGGGGATGAATGATTAAATAATTGTTTAGTGCCTTATATAGAAAAAGATGTATTTGATAGCATTGATAATAAGACAATTACGATGGAATTCCAAAAAACTAAGGCCTAGAATGATGACATTGTAATTATTTTTATTGTAGTATACTTTTATTATTAAAATATATGTACTTTAACTTATTGAGTGTCCATCCTTCGTTGTAATTTATGTAGCTACATTTCTAGCAGCACTTAACCTTACTTTTCTAAATGACGGGTTTGTAAAATAATTTCCTCTCTTATTATATCATCGGTATTCACTTGATTCCATGAATATTTTTTTGATATTTTTTTCTTGTTTATATTCTTTTGTTTTTAATTCATTTAAAACTTTCCTTACAAAAAATTTCAGTTTCCTCTTGATTATTTTTTTGGATTGCCACTCATTGTGGGGGCAGTGAGGAAATGCTCTCACCCTATTCTCACAAAAGGTGAAGGTCCTTTTTCTGTGGATTAACATTGTCTCCGTCACTCGCGTCGACGGTGAACTCCAGTTCTCTGTCGGCATTGCTTTTGCAGATTTCGACGTTAGTAACTTTTATGAGAGTCCCACTGCGGATGCGCTTCGATTGTACGTATATGGTTTCCAATCAAACCCATTTGCATCAAAGCTTTTTGGCTTTCTTCTTAATCTTAATCCACTGCGTCCTTTTATTTCAGAATGATGGTGTTGGCTAAAATAAGATCATGGTCTTGAACTTGCTATATATGCGAGGACAACATGGAGGAGTGTGGATATTTCTGGTTTAGAATTGGGACAAACTAGAATCAACTTGTCTTTAGTAGTTAGGCTGAGGAATAAATGTGATGGGCTCTCGAGCTGTCAGATCTACTCACTATGATAGTACTTATTAATAGTAAACAAAATTAGTTTAATAGAACTTTTTGGTTAATTGTTAATTGTTGCGATTTTTCGGACGTCCAGTCTGTAAGAAGAGTTGCTTGGCTCTTCCAAGAGTTGCTTGGCTCTTCCTGTGTTAAAATTGTAATATCTCAAATTTTTGGGATTTGAAATTGAATTATTATATGGAAATCAATTATGAAAATTTAGCATAAAATAATTATTAGAATTTAAGGACCTATTTTCTTAAGAAATTCAAAGAAAATAGTTAGAGGTTGATTTATAGCCTAAGATTTTTAGAGAAATTACTTTAAGGGTTAAAGAAGTCAAATAAAGAAGAAAATCCTTACAAAGCATCAAGGAGTTGTTTCTAGCATTTATTTGGTAATTAAACAATAAGACAAGTGAATAATTTATTATTTAATGATCAATTGTTAAGTGGGTCAAGCAAAAACACAAAGTCCATATACCATAAACCATTCCAGCATCATACCTTCTTCTGCTTGAATCCACGTGATAAAAATAAATAAAGAGAGATCAGCCCATATGCTTTAAAACCAAAACCATGATCTATTCATTTTCATGTATTCCATTAGCCAACGCACAGAAGGATTTGGGCTCAAACCAATTCATTTAAATCCCTTGGCCCAACAAGCATCAGATTGGGGAAATACATTGAATATACAAAAAATACTCCCTCTGTAAGCTGAAAGCAATCAAAACAAGGATAAAACCACATCCTAATATCTAATCAAATAAAACGCAGTAGCAGCAACCACCCCCTGCACACACCGAACACGTTAACACTGTGAGCACGAAACAGGAGCAGAAGCACACGATTTTTGCAACTCGGCCTTAGTAATCCACGCAACAACAGAGAGAGCCATACTTCTTCAGCCCACCACCATTGACCCTTGTATTTTCCTCCTCGGTCCAGACCTTCCATGTATTATATAATCTTGTCTCTTGGCTTCCATTCATTTTGTCTTAGCAAAATCTCGAGTTGAGTCGGAGAGCGTAAGAGAGTGTGAGAGACAGAAAATGTGTGAGAAGGAGGAAGAGTGAGCGTTGGAGCTGGATGTGTGTGTGTGTTCTGTTTTGAATCCTCAGAACAAAGGCATTTAACGTCATCCAAGATCAGTTTTTTTTAGCCGACAACTAGGTGAGTCTTCAGTCCCTCTTCTCTTGATTTCCCAACATTAGAATAGTGTATAAGTTGCAGTTGTTAAAAACCCAAAGTCTACTGGTGTTAGATATATATATATATACACACACACACATGAAGTTAAATAAAATGCTGATATGAAGACTAAAACTAAGTTGCTGCACATACATAATAACACTCTGTTGCCATATCTTTTGTACACGTCGCTACAATAGAAAAAAAAAAAAAAAAAAACTGGATTAAAAGCTTGTTTTTATAAGTATGCATCGCTGCATATATGTACAAAAGAAAGGAAAAGCTGATGTGTTTGAGTATATATATATACACTACACATTGCCGCTGTGTTTATAAAGAAAGAGAAAGAAAACTTGAATAGTTATATGTATAAATAGATCACTGGGCTGTTATATATGTGTGTGCGTGCATAAGAAAATGTGGCTGATGTGTGCGTGTGTGTAACTAAAGCATAGAAAGCATGATAAATAATAATGATCAACCCAAAGCTTCTCTCATGTTGTAAAATATATATATACCCACACACACAAAAAGACGTGGCTGAGATAGGCAGAAATAATGTGTTGATTCATATATATATGAAAAGCTGATATATGCAAACGCAAACCACGGTGCATTAGGAAAAAAAAAAAAAAGAAAGGAAAAAAAAAGAGAAAAAGAATAACTGCTTAATAACCCATGAAATTATCGTTATAAGGTTGAATGGGTAATTATTATGATGCTTCATTTTGATCTAGACATGGAAACAGTGAGCTTCAAATGGTTGGAGTGTTTTCTTTAAATCTAGAAAATCTTCCCAGATTAAGGAAATCCGAAGCATTGGTGGAGAATAGAGGTTTCCTTTATTTGATGCACATATGTGTATTAACGTACGTGGCAAGATCTAGATAAAGAGTGAAGATGATGAAGCAATGTAAATCTTATATTAAAGGCATTTGATCTAGATAAACCACTGTTTGAGTATCAGATAGCTTTATATATGCAAACTAGATCACAAGGTTTGACTAGCTAGGTTCAATACTTAGGACCAAAGGAGCTTGCTGTGTGCAATTTTTTTTTTTTTTATTTAAAAAAAAAAAACAAAATTCAAGAACATACCAACCTTAAAATAATAACATACATACATACATATATTATGTTTATGCGTGCTGTGTGCATAATAGAAAGAGCCCATGGTATATAAAATAATGGAAAAGTGATATTATATACATATACTAGGATTATAAAACTTGTTGATAAGAATGCATGGTTCATGGGTGTTGGTCAAATTGCTGCCATCACTAAGTTGGAGAATAATTTAGATGACACATGTGCTTTTGTCCGAGGTGCGCCCAACAGCAAGTGCTTTTTTTAGGTGCAAAAGTGACTATGTGGTTACAAAATAGGAGCAAAAGTCACGTTACCATTAAGGGGATGGACGTTGACCGTTAAGTTTGAAAGTTTGACTTAAATTAGTGATGTGTAGCTGACTTGGACCCTAAATGGCTGACTAATTGATCGATGACTAGGATATTGCAAAACCTTGCCCACTCATAATCACTGGAAATCCTCCCTCTCTCTCTCTCTCTGATTTCTCTTCTCCCCTCATAAATTTTCGTCACAGCCCAGGGCAAAAGAGCAGCAAAAGGATTTGATCTCCTTGCTTCACGGGTGGAAACTCTTTTTCAAAACTGTTCCATGTTCCGTTTGCGTCCCTTCAAGTGGCAGAATATCTTCCTACTATTAACTATTAAAGCCGCTCACACACAGCAACTATGTATCGGGATGCACCTAAGGGCGAAGGAAGTTTGACTTCTCAATAGGAAGTCTGGTCATCTGTTTACTGCACTTTATTTAAAGCAGGCAGCGGCCAGGTCTTATTCTTGTTCCACTAAAGTGTAACTCGTTTCCTGTTGGAGCTATTGGGTCTGCCCCTCTACGGAAATTCAGCGCTAAAGCCTAAGGCAGTTCAGTTGCTTTGAGATTAGCCCCCTCGTTGGTGTCTGTGAGTCTAGATCTTAGCTTATCTTATACTCTCTATACTAAGATATTTTCTTACACCTTGCGCTAGCTCAGCTTTGAACATCCACAAGGACCATAACCCACATACCAGAATCTCCAGATTCTTCATTTCAACACCAAAGTTTGAAACTTTTCCCATGTCGAAGTGGAGGGTCGAAACCTATTTGTCTCTAGAAAGTCGCCATTTTTTTCTCCTCATCAAAGTGTGGTTAGAGTCTGAGGTTTTTCTTAAAAACCCGATTCTGTGTTATTGATATTTCAAATTCATGAATCCGATTCTCAGATTCATAACGCAACAGCCACTGCGCCTAACAATGGAATTGAATTGGAAAAAAAAGTCGTACCCATACCCAAGTATTTGAACAACCATGAACAAAATTCCACTGATGAATAAAAATCCCATTTTGCAAGTTATCTTGAACAATCGATATCAAAATTTTCCCATATCTAATTTACGCGTGGGTTACGGAGAGCAAAGGGAGAGAGAATGGACCAACTTGCTTATTTCTTTGGTTCGTGGGATTTGATTTTTGACATGGGTTCTGATCATGCAACTGGCTTTCGCCGCGATGGCAATGGGGGTTCACCTCCATAGCTGTGAGTTGGGGCGAACATCAAAGAAGATGGGAAGGGACTTTTTTCTTTTTTCCAGAAAGATTGAACGGGGCATGGGTTCTGTTCATGCCGGAACTGGATTTCGCCGCGATGGCAGTGGGGGTTCACCTCCATAGCTGTGAGTTGGGGTGAACATTAAAGAAGATGGGAAGGAACTTTTTTTTTGCCCCCCAGAAAGATTGAACAGGGAGAGAGAATTTGATTTTTGAGTGCCACATCATGGTGGCAAGTTCCAACAATTGGGTGTACGGAAGAGTTCCATGTGGTGTTTCGGTCAAACAAAGAGTCAGATTTAACTTATGTGGCACTGTGTTTAATGGAAAAATCAGATCCTACTGCCACATCAGCTTAAGATAACAGACGTCAACTTTAGATAACAGTTTCTGTGACTTTTGCTCCTATTTTGTAACCACATAGTCACTTTTGCATCTAAAAAAAGCACTTGTTGTTGGGCGCTCTTCAGACAAAAGCACATGTGTATTTTTGCACCTTAACCCTAGTGTTAATACTTAAAATTATATGAAGCATAGTGGTATTAATTAACTCCTAATTAAACTGTTAGAATAGCCCTGAAAGTTTAAATAATTATCGGGAAATAATAATAAATTCTAAAATAATGATAATAATAATGATGATGATGATGATAATTAATAATAATAATAATAAAATAAATAATAATTAATTAGCAAAATAATAATAATAATTAATAATATAATAGTAAATTGGGCCTAAGAATAAAAATGACAAATAAGACCCAAAATACATATTTTGGCCTTCAAAAATTTAAAGTGGACCTTAGAGAATTAGTACGGGCTCAATAGCCTTACACTAAGCCTAGTCCCATAACATTGGAGATTATGAAGAGTTTAGACAAATAATAACTTGTCATCCATAAATGTATACTTATAGGACCCGAGCCCATTTGCAGAGACAATTAAACGGACTTGGAGCAAGTTGGAGATTGTAAAGCAACCAGGTAGTAACTTAATCCTCACACACTCGTATGTTGTATATGCTGTTTTAAATCGTATACATGATTGTCTCATCCGTGTGGGCGAGCACCACTCGCGGCTCGATTGAGCGGAAGGACCGACCATGGAGTACCTTCCGATGGATAGAATTAGTGCGCACGGCCTATTGGACGAAAATCCTTAGGTGGCTAACCTAGTTGCATTCAGATGACTCGGATACTCCGATTGAGAACTCTGGCGGTTCCAGGGGACTCTCGATAGGTCCTAGTCTACTAATCCTAGTTGGGTGTTCCGATTGAGAACTCTGGTGTACAGGGGACTCTTGGTACAGGCCATAGGGTATACCTAGCGCTATAGTTTGTGATATGTGTTTAACTGCATGAGATCTACACTACGTTTACTGATTGCTATGTTGTTGTGGACTATTTGTTATGATTATTTGTCATATCTTGTTAATACTGCGTTTGTGAGATTAAGCTGTTACACGGGATTCAAATTGAATCCCAGATGTCCCTAAGAGCTCAAGATCCGGGCACGGTCATTCCGGCAGACGAAGTTTAAAAGGAAAGACAGCAAGTGCAGACTACTGATGGCTCCCACTTAGTATTTAATAGGCTTGGGAATTTACAGACATGTTTTGGTTAATTCCCTTTTTGTAATTTTAATATTTTGGTATCGATACATTCACGGATTACTGTATTAAGAACTCAATAGGTTATTCCTGCACACAATCAAGTATGTTTTATTTATCGGTTTACTATTCTATCCCTGTGTCGCTCACTATCAATCGCTGCAATACTCTGATAATTGTCGTAATTACAAGGGGTATTACAAAAATGGTAGCAAAGGAAGTGCAGGTTTTGTAATGAAGCTAAAATGTTCAAAAGTCAGCTAGCATTAAAGCGGCAGCTAGTCTGAATAATTTATGTTTGGGATAATTATTTGTCTGCGGAACCATTTCAACAAACTTTCTACAAGAGATCCAGATTGAGGAAGAAAGATTATATGCTGAGATGGAGAGACAAGCAAAAGAAATAGTTAATAGTATATGCTGGAGAACCATTTCGAACAAACTTAAACCGAGTAATCTCACCTATTGAAGAATATATCTTTTTCGTTATATTGGATTTACGTACCGACAAAGCCAAATAAATTTTCTCTTTCCAAGATTTCATTCTTCATTCCTCTGGTCCATTGTTCCTGCTCCATAACCTCAGTACCTCACTCTACATCTTGGACCTCTTAATGTTGAATGACAAAGGAACTTGTATTTTCTAGATGAAGAAAAGAGAACGAAAAAAATTGGGTGATGTTATCTGCTACTAAGAACAATATTTTGCATGATGCAGGGAAACTCTTGGCCTCTAGTGCTGATGGTATGTCTTTATCTGCCTATTTGAACTGCTTTAATTGTTCAGATTTAATCAGGATTGTTCAAATATTTTATTTTTATTTGTTTTGATTGTCAAGCATCAATTTTAATTTTTTTTCCCATTGGTAGTGTTAAAGAGATTGTTTTTAAGTTGTGTTTCACCTCATTTAAAATGCAAGAAAATTATATGTTACGAAATGTTAAGACCGCCTAGATCAAAAATTAAAGCAGCACAAAGACACACTTTTGAATTCCTTGAGAAAGGCTCTGCAATGGATGCGAAAGTTGATTCATGGTGATGGTGACTGGGTAACACAAATATGAGCAAATCTAAGTCTGGTGCCTACTATAGTCGCAACCATTACATTTCAAGCTGCAGTTAATCCTCCAGGAGGAATCATTCAACAAAATATATTAAACTCAGGTGATAACAAGATCGTCACTTCCAGTACTGATTTCGGTACATGGCTATGTGAAGGACCGCTCGGTTGCTTGCAGTACAAGTTAAAATATGGTTGTGTATGATCAACTATGTCTCGGGGATGCCACTTACTTGCGCAGGCATACGATTTCAACAGATTCATGCTTTTCAATACCATATCTTTTGTTGCGTCTCTCATGCTTGCCTTCTTGCTTCTCAGTGGAATCCCTCTCAAAAGTAGATCTATGATGTGGATGCTCAATTTAGGCACGCTTTCAAGTCTCTCATTCCTATTAAATGCCTATTTTGCAAGCATCAATCTTATCACACCAAATCAAGGCTTGGGTCACCTAAATGACAGCCACATACAGGTTATCACTTGGACCTGTAATGCTTTCTGTATGGTTGTTGCTGCCTACATTGTGGTCATGCGGCTGGTGGGACCCCATAAGAAACGCAACACCAGTCGATAAGCTATGCAGGGATGGTCAAGGTCTCAATCAATTACTGAATCTTAGGGTTTATATTTTTTCACCAAATTTTCAGAGTTGATTAGTGTAGTGTTACTGGTAATTTTCTTGGTGCGTGAACTTAAATATTTAGCTAATGAATGGCGTGTGGTTTATTATGTTTTCAGTACTAACATCCGCGCCTTCTGCCGTCTCATCCTTGTTTGTATTTTATGCTTCAAGTTTTCAAGCTCGTCCTTCTTGCTTGTTCGCAGATAGTGTTTACACCTATTATTTATTCTTCTTGTACTTCTCACTTCTTATTCTCACTCATTCCTTCATAGTAAATAGGGGTAAAGTTTGAAAATTATTACAGTTTTTCTTAGTTGTTTTAGGTTTTTAATAATTTTTTCTAAAAGATGTATCTTTGCTTGTCTTGATTCTAGCCAACTTAAAATATTTATGTAGATAAATCAACTTCCATAGATTTTATATCACCGCTAACATCTTCATACAAGATACCATAGCAAATATCAAAATAATCAACCAACACTTTTTATGCATAATACTCATCAACTCATAAAACATTATTCTCTACCACTTAACAACCACATGACCCTGACGCACTAAAGGAGTTTCGCAAAAGTCCCAAACTACAATTCCATAAAAAAATTTAACTTAAGAATTAAAATAGGACAACTTCTAAATCTATAAATTATCTACCAACATTTTAGGGGTCAAAAGTAATATTTTAACATTTACTATAATCAATTTCTTATCAACATTTGTTTTAAAGTAAAACATAACGGCAATTCCATCTTCTCTATCACTATCCTTCATAGTGTAATGCCTTCATTCAATTAAATCTTAACTCCTTTCTTTTCCCTCAACCAATAGCAACCAACAAACACACACATACATTTTCTTCTAGAGGCACATTAATAAACACTTAACATGCTCTATTAACCCAATAGTAAGGTAACAGCTTCAAAACATACAATTTTCTTTTAAACAATAACCAAACTCCCTACTCAAGATCCTTGCCCCTTATAAATCGTCTCTTTCTCATCAGAATAATCTATCTCTTCCTTCTTCTTTTTGACCACCAAATTGTAAAAAAGAATAATTCCAACCCATCAATCTCCAAATATACTATCAGGCCGGAAAGAAAGAGAAATTTAAGCAGAGAAGAATTGGGAAAAAAATCTATTGTTCTCAGTTTTTTTTTTTTTTTTTTTTTTTTTTTTCGTTTGTTTGTTTCTTCTTTTATGAACTGAAGGGCAAATCCGTAATTTTGGGAGTTGACAAATAAAATAAATATTTTGGTAGCACTTCTAGAATTCAAACTGAAAACACAAAGGACATAGAAGGACCCCAACACCACTAATCCACTAGCTTCTTTGTCACCAAACTATAATAAATAGTTCAAAAATCAATACTTATTATTATGGTTATTGTTATTGATGTTATTATTAATATTATCATCTTTTTTTTTTGTTGTTTTTTTATCAGTTTATTTACATATCACATTTCAACCACTGCAATTGTCTGGCCGCTCACAAGTCACAAGTGTATATGTTTTTTTAGATAATTCTGAATCTAATGATAAACTGTTGTATCAACTATAATGTTTCAAGTAATAAACCCATCTGGCATGTGTATTACTCTTACGTTTTTTTACACTTACCTACCTTAATGGACTCTAATTGATCACTCCAAACGGTGAGCTGCCTATGATTTATCGATCTATGGTTTCACTTTGGACTTGGATTGGATTTCTTAGTTTGATTGCGCTGCTCATCACTTTGCGATTTCTGTTTTGGCTATGGAAGAAATGGATGAAGACATTCAAGCGTCAGATAGATATTAACTCGTACCTGAATCCAACTCGAAGATGTATAACATTATTATATTCTGTTTTGTTCTTCAAGTAGTGGAATGCGCAATAGGGTTAATTTGCATGCTGTGTTACTTCTCTGGGATGTTTTGTTAGCGTAATTTGAATTTAAATTTCTAACAAAATTTTGTTCCTCTGCCAAAAAAGAAAACAAAGATAACCTTGTAGACTTATGGCTAGCATGTGTGGGTGCTACACACTCAACAAGCAAGTCGTGAGTTCGAATAGGCATCGGACCCAAAAAGAAAACAAAGATAAGCAAAGAATAAGGCGTGTTTGGTTTTCTATTTTTTAATAACATTTTTAAGCCTTGAAAGGGGAAACCTTACATTGTACCCAAAAAAATGTTTTTGTTTTGAAAAATAAAAAATATGGAAAATGTGTTTTTTATGTGTTCTGAAATAAATAAAAAAAGGTTAAAGTTTTTTTTGAAAAACATAGAACAACCTTTTCATGTTTTGTTATTTTTTGTTCAATAAATTAAAATTAGAGAAGAGGTAAAAACAATGTATTTTCAGTAATGACAATCTTACTAATAATAAGACAAATTATTTTTACCCCCTTCACCATTTCGTTTTTTCAAAATAATGCTTCAAACAATTTTTTTAAGATTTTACGTTTCCAAAACATGTTGTGAAAAATTATTCTACGGAATTGATCCAATAACATAAAAATAGATAATAAAATCAAACAAGCCCATAATATATCCTTCCTATCTACTTTTGTGTGGTTGAGTTTTCATTGATGAAATCAGAGGAGTACAGCTGTGGACTTTCCTTATTATCTTATCATATTATGTTCATAATTTTGGAAATGGATATTGGTGATAGAGTAGAACATTATATATTTAATTAGTTTTATATAGATTACTCTTATTAAGTATAATCGTAAAAAACATTGGAATATCAAACATGTTTATCATTATATTAAGTCTTTTTTATGATCTTAAAAGAGTATAATAAATCAAAGTTGAATATTTCCATGTATTTCAAGCTTATAAGCGGAGTTGATATATAACCCTAAATAGTACTAAAAAAACCTCGCCAAGAATTTAAAAAATTAATGATATGTCAAATAACATTGCTAACTTATGCATTAATTTATGAATACTAGTGTGATGTAAGTAATATTTTAGTTAATCGGGTAATTTAAAATTCAAAGTTTGCTTCCCGAGCAGACCGACGTTTAATATTATGCATTGTATTAATGTAATACCCTAAAATTCAAATTCATTATAAACATTATATTTTGGTAAATAATATCTATTGAAAATGGGTGAATATGTGGTCTCAAACCTTGAAAGCTTACTAATTATTATTTTAAGAAATTTTCTCTTGAAACTAAATAAGCCAAGTGTTAAATCTTCTAATGTGATACCCAAAATTTATATTTTGGCAATTAATACCTATTTAAAATAGGAAAGTATGTTGTCTCTAATTTTAGTAATTTATTTGATTATTTTCCTTGGAAATTAAAGGGGCAAAAACTCAATATTATATTAGGGACCCTAAGTTGCCCTATGATTATTAAATTAATGCGTGATGCATAAATGACCAAAGTAAACCCAAAAGTTGTGAGAAAATAATTAATCCAATTAAAGAAAATTGCCAACAATTAGTAGATAATTAAATCTACATTAATTAGATTAATTTCATAAACTTTCATAATTAATTTAACAACATGTTTTAAATTGGGATGTGTGACCCTTATTAAAAACCAATGGCTAATGAAGGGCCAAGATTAACATAAAGATGATCATGATTAATATAGTAGCCAATCAAATAAATTCAATAACACCTAAAACACCATTTTGTTTTATTCTGTGTGCACGTCTACTGGCATGTGTTTGATCCTTGATTTGTCTTAGTTCTTTGATAAACTATCTGGCGTCTGAGTTGAAGTTCGTAGGAAAAAGGCATTCATGTCATACCCATTATTCCCATACACAAACCATTGATCATTGTCTCCATGTCGTCACCCCCTTGAGCCACACAAGTATGCTATGGCAGAGCAGGTTGGATAAGAGAAGGGAAGAAGACGAAAAAAATGCTACGGCAGGGTGCTCCCGTGAAAAGATGCAGAAAGACTTGAAGAGATGTTGCTTTGCGAAAAAAAAAGAGAAAGCGAAAAAGAAAGAAGGAAGAACCCAAGAAAAGACTAGGAATAAAGAACAGCATGAGGTACAAGGTTCAAGGAGAAGCACTAGGCTGAGGCCATAAGACTTATCTGCCAGAACTGCTATAGCACCCACCATTCTTTTCCATCTCATAACACTTGGCCATCCGCACATTGCAACCCGAGAAGTCCTTTGGATGAATGAATACTCTGACTGCTAGGAAGAATTCTTAGAACTTTGACAAGGCTATGGATCTTCTAGGCCCGTTTGACAAGAGAGAAACAAAAAAATCCCTGGGTGAGCGAGTGTAAACACTAAACTTGAGAGCCCCTGGAGACTTCTTCATCTAAACAATACCACGCTTTATGAGCGGTTGGCACTGGGCAGTGGGATTGCCGAATAGGGGATGGAAACTGAAGGTAAGCGTGCACGTAAAGTTATACGGACAGGAGTGCTGCGGCTTTGAGTTCGTGTTCTCTTTATCTTGTTTTTGCCCAGGAGTGCAAAAAGCTAAGTGTGGGGGTATTTGATGAGCCCAAATAATACCATGTTTTCCCTGTAATTCATGACTGCATTGAATGTTAAAAGCAAGCGTAACTGCAGATAATCTAAGCAAAAAGGCATATATTCTTGATACAGGGACTAAAGAGTAAAAATCATTTGTATGTGCTGAAAATGGAACAGTTTACTCTGTTTTTAAGAAAAATCGTATAGCATGGTAGATACAATGCTATAGCATTCTGACAGCAATTCGAAGTGCAATACAAGGCATCCCGAATGCTATAGCAAAGTAGAGGACGCAATGCTATGCGGCATGTTTTTTCGACCTTTTTGCCCGGATGATTTCGAGGAATAAATTAAAGGGCGATATTGACTGATAGGTTGCTGACGTAACAGAAGAGAAGATGCGGAGGATCGGAACTAAAAGATTTGAAGAATCCCGCAGGATCAATAGAAGCAATCTACTCGGATATGATAGATCCCGACAGATTAGGAAAGGCCCAGTGATAACTCTCCAATTTTAGTGTATTTTAAAGTATATTTTAAAGATATTTGGAGAGTTACCTATGCAATTTTAAGAGATATCAATATGGATGCATCATTTGTGGGGTTTGAATTTAGAAATAAGTTTTTAAGTATATTTAAAATAGAAAATAAAAAAATAAAAATTGATGTCATTATTATTATTATATAATATGTGCTTCTTTTTGTACCCAACTATGGAATGCATATTTGGTACCTTTGGATTTAATAGCAAGTGGGCCCACGAAGTTAAATGGGATGGAAATTGCAACCCAAACAAAAGGCACCCACGGATGAATTGAATCAAGGAAAGGGAACATCTAAAAGCTACGGCCCACGAAGTTGAATGGGAATTGAAGACCAAGACCTAATTGAAAGAAAAGCAACGGGAGGCGGCTGGATAAAAGAAAGAAAGAAAAAGGGAGAAAAGAGAAGAAGACGACTCATTTTTCGGTTTTGGGGGAGCACGACTGGAGCGAGCCATTTTTCACTGCAGTGGAGCTACGGCTTTGCAATCGGAGGCAGCATTTTGGAGCTTCATCGTGATTCTCGCTGACAGGGAGAGACGCACAGTGGAGAACGAGAGAAACACATAGAGGCGGCATTTTTTTGGTCCGGGACGGAGGAGTCTGTAGTGGTTATGGAGACTATTCATCATCTTCAACCTTGACCCGAAAGCAAAGAACACGAAGTTGTTCTTGTTGATGGTTGCTCTTGTTCTTGGTTTTGTTATCTCACTCGACTCGATTCTAGTGTCTTAGTTTTCTTTTCCGGTATGTTATTGAACTCTAAATTTTTCTATCTTCTTGTGATGTTGATTAAAGCCATGTGTGGCTAACTTTTTATTAGCAACTTAGAGTATTATGAACTTGTTTGAGACTTAGAAATTGTTCCCACTAATTAATTTTGCTTAATTTTAATTCAGTTTATTTAATCTTGTTTTGATTATTCATTGTTAAGTGATTGGCCACCATTAAACATGTTTTGGGGATTTAGGATTAAACTTGACGAAGGAAATCTTAAATTGACCTTGGATTAAATAATGTGGAATTAGATTTTAATCTAATTTGCGTCTAGGATAGACATATACCTAGAAGCTCCACATAATCAAATTAGAGTGAGCCCGAGTGAATTGCATCTTAATTAATTGTGTGAGACATTGCATAATTATTTGAGGTAGGTGTATAAGTGAACCGACGGGCACTTATAAACAAGAATACTCTAGATTAACCGATTAAGTTAAGTTAGAATTAATTTAGTGGGAATAAAATCTAAGAAACAAATAAGGGATTAATATCTCTAGGTTGTCCTACTTGATATTTGAATTCGCTCTTTCTCTGAAAGTTCTTGTTTTTATTAAAATTCTTTTTAATTGTTATTGGAAACAATTCTGATTTGCTCAGCTTAAATGAAAAAAGGAAATTTAACACCTAATCACTAGCTGGATTGAGTCTCTGTGGGATGACCTTGATTTACCACTCACTATTTTCATGACCCGTACACTTGCGGTGCTTAGTTAAATTTTGGTAGCATCACCCAGCTCATTTGTGACTTGCGCCGCAAGAAAAGTTTGATTATAAAAGGAACAAAGACTGACCAACCCTAACAGCAGTCGAGAGAGCCCTAGAACGAGATTCTGACTTTCGGCAGACTCAAGAGAAGAGTGAGAGATTTCACAAGAGCACGATACTTCTAGGACCGCCCAGCATCCTTTCCTGCAGTACGACGGAGCGAAAACGACGTGAAACTGTGTTGTGACAGGGCTTCAACCACGCCGCCGGACATTCCGCTTTTATCGATCATGGGTCATTCTATTAGCGTCTGTTTTGTGTGTCCCTCGTCAGTCATGAACTAAACTTTATATGGCTAGATGAGGATGAGTCCTTAAGTGTTGATTGAACCCAGTTGCAGTTTCTTAATTCAATAGATTTGGTTTGCGTATCGGTGTGCTTATTACTAGTCGGTTAACAGAAGTTAAGGGTTAGATTTGTGGCCTCAGCTTACTGGCAAGGAGTTGGGGTTAGACCTCTTAGAAACAGTGTTTGCTAGGCAGCCCGTGCACGGCTTGACCTATTATTGTAGGCTTCAGGAATGGGTCTACCTCTTATAACTATAACACCCTGAGTGTAACGTAGGCCTGACTAGAAAGTTTCCGTAGGAATATGGAAGGAGTATAGTTAGAGTCAAATGTATCAGAGCGAAAGCTTCGGTAGCTAATAGAGGTGGGTTAACCAAATAGCTTTGTGAGTAGCAGCTATGCTGTAGCAATTGCAGAAGCTGTACAATATAGATGCTATAGCATTGGGTAGAGCAACTAGGGGATCGAAGCACTTAAGGATGATTCTGAGTCTAGCCTGACTTCTCACTGATATCTTCTCTCGTTTAAAGCTATTTTGTTTAAGTTTGCTAGTAGCATAGTTGCAAAACCTCTCAACCCGATTATATTTACTTTTGCTTTCACAACTGTCATAGCATTGGTTCGTCACTCTTCGGTATCTCAGTCTCTGTGGGGCGATACTCTACTTACACTTTATTACTTGTTCGACTGGTTCACTTGCCATCGAGGAAATCGACCAACACCTTCAAAAACAAACATGTTCCGACACCCTATAACCACCAACACGGGAAGGCAAAGGTGTTTCCCCACTCATCAGCCTGTTTAGTTGCCCCTCTGTGACCAATATTCCAACGTATCCAGTGGTTAAAAGACAAGGAACTGAACTTATTCCAAGCATGCTGTGGTACTAGCTTCCGCCAAAGCTGCAATGTATCATGGCAATCTCGAAGAACATGGCTCAACGTGTAATATCCTGAATTTTAGGTCTAAAGATTTAAGAATAAGTCTATTTTTGGAAGACTACTAGGCCCTATTTTTGCAAGTGGCAAATTTGGAATCGGTATTTTATGGGACATGAATAGTATTTACTATTCACAAATACGTATTTACTATTTATAAATACGGTTTTTACTATTTATGCGGGACCCACATCAAACTATTCTCCTCTGCCGACAAACAATCTGAAAATTCAGCATGTGGGACCCACGTAATAGTAATATACTATCTGCATAGTAATTACTATTTGAAAATAATATAATATATATAAAGGTGTGGGACCCATGGAAAATTATTTACGCCTTCTTCACGTGAAGAGTCACGGGAATTGTTGAAAGATTTGCAAGAGGAAAATTACGTAGAATGACCCGAGAGGTGAAAATTACACTTAAGGGCCCATTTTCCTTCTCTTTATAAACGCACGGATGCAGTTCTTTGAGGAATGAAGAACGATGCGAGAAGAGAGAGGAAGAAAAGAAAGAAAGAAAGAGAGAGAGAGAGAAAGGAAGGAAGGAAGAAGAAGGCTAAATGGAAGAAGATAAAGCAAAGATCCATGAAGAGTAAAGGTAATCTCTTAAGCTATGGATTTGTAGTCCTTAGTCCTTCTCTACTTCTACTTCCTAATGGTGAAAACTCTTATGTTTAGTATTCGAAAGCTCTGGCCGAAGAAGATAAGGAAGAGGAAAATTTGTAGGATTTACTGAATAAGAATTAAGGTAAATCTTATAATCCCCTTTCTATCTTAGTTCTATGCATTTTTCTTAGGATTAGAGTGCATATATGATGGAAATTGAACGGAAAATGCAAGTTATTATCCATCAAAATCAGTTGCTACAGTAATTTACGTTTTTGGAAATCATAGTAATTTGCTACAGTGAATTTATTTACTAACACAGTAAATATTTATTTACCGTCACAGTAAATATTATTTAGCGGCACAGTAAAAACTATTTACCGGTACAGTAAATATTATTTACTGGGTCAGTAAAATAATAGTAAATTACTATTCATAAATACAGCACTATTCATGAATACGACACTATTCATGTATACGGCACTATTCATGAATACGGTACTGTAGCATCCGGATGTATTTTATTGGAAAAGAGAAAAATCATATATGTGATGTAATTGTAACTATACAACGACACTTTTCATGTATACGTTGTACTATAGTAGAGTTACTATTCACATATACACGTGCACGAAAATACGTTTTGTGAGAGAAAGAGATTTGGATAGGTAATAATCAGTAGTCTATAAATGTATGTTATAGGACTTGGACAATTATCCAGAACAATCAAAGGGTTGGGAAGCCGTAATAAGGATTGGTAAAGTATCCAGGTAGTAACTCTAACCTTGCATTCTTTGTATATCTTTATATGACTGTATGTACCATTCTGTGTATAAATATGTACTGTATGAATGGATTGTGTTGTATGTGTTGAATGTATAAATGATGGTTATCTGTCATATACTGTTTTATACTTTGAATGTAAGATTAACATGTTACTCTGGGAACCTTCGAGGTCCCAGTATTTGTTGCTACCCGTGGATTGTTCACGGTAGCAACAAATACCTCGTGGATTATCCAGAGTCTCCAGTTGACACGATCATAAGTCTTCTCCAAATCAATTTTAATTGCCAAGAAACCCTTCTTTTTCTTTATATTCTGCATATTGTGTATTACTTCCTGAGCCACAATTATATTATCACTGCTATGTCTCCCTAGGACAAAACTACACTGGTTCGGGGCGATCACCTGAGGAACACTAGTGGAAAAAAGGCTTTTAAGACCGGACAAAAGGGGGGTCGTAAGACCGGATATACGACCGGTCTTGTTCCGGCCGTATTAAAAGTCTACCATTTAAGACCGGACTCGAACCGGTCTTAAAGAAACTCTTTTAAGACCGGACATTTAAAAACTTAGGTCTTAAAAAGTTGTACTAAATGAAGCGAAATAATTTTTGTTCGGTCCTAAAGCTCGACTTTTAAGACCGGTCAAACAATAGGCCGCTCTTAAAAGATCGTAATTATAAGACCAGGACAAGACACATACGGTCTTAAAAGGCTGACTTTCAAGAGTGGATGATAAATACATCCGGTCTTAAAGATTTTTATTTAAGACCGGACTTCTAAATATACCGGTCTTAAAAGACCAACTTTTAAGACCGGGTTTAATATCAAAACTCAAAAGTGTCTCGACCTTTAAGACCGGTCATATAATTACATCCGGTCTTAACAAGTGAACATTTAAAACCGGCTTATTATTTCGGTCTAAATTTTCCGAATTTTTCCCTATTTGTTCTTCCCCGATTATATATATATATATATATACATAAATCCACCACCCAATCCAAGACATAAAAGTCGATATTTTAAGCTACAAACTATGAACAATTATTTGAATAAATTGAATTGGAAAAAGAATACAAATATTATTCACCATGAGCTATTTGGCCCCTTAATTAATGATTACTATGACTACAACACCTAAATTAATTCATACAATAAGATAACTTACTTACAAATACAATAAGTTACAAGTACAACATACATGCGCCCAAAATAATATTCACCATGCCTTCATCCGATTCCCCCACCCAACAACGTAACATCCTCTTATATAACATGCCCATTTGGATCGGATCCGCCACAAAAATAAAACAAGAACAAAATTCATATTCGGTGACATTAACTATGAACATAGATAGAAGGAATATAATATATATAGTTAAAGCCTTAATTAAAGTCTTCAAAGAAATGCATATGAATATTACCTTATGAATTGACTCTTTTATAAAGTGATATCTTCCCATATCCCTTCTTGATGATCACTTCTTATGCCGGGTTCATTATCCGCTTCATCTTCTTCGTTCATGTAGGTAGACCCCTTGAAAAAGGAGTACTCTCGGGAATACCATAATTTGAATTCATTTCCTCATCAATATCAATGACCCTCTTTCCTTGGAGAGCTACGAGACCACATTTTATTTTCTTGATCGGTGATATAGAACACTTGTTTTGCCGGTCTACGCCATAATAAAAGGTTCATCTCCAAAACTTCTACCATTGACATCGACTAATGTAAATCCTAGCCGATCGATCCGAACACCATTATTGACATTAACCCACTTGCATTTGAAAATGGGAAATCTAATTTTCACATAGTCCACCTCCCAAATCTCTTCAATAACCCCATAATATGGCATGATCGCCAATAAAGGGCTCTTGTCTTTTGAACTGGAGAAGTGCATAGATTCAGCCTCGACATAACACCACTTTGTTCGGACCGTGCTCGTATCATCTAGGGACTTCGTGTAAAATGTATAACCATTGATCACATACGAATTCCAACTTATGACATCAACCTCGGGACCACCTGCTAACCATTTGATTGTATCGAAACACATTCCTCTCCCTCGACCTTTTGTTTGAACCCGGTTGCAAAAGTTCGTTATGCTCCCTAATCAACCTTTGTTCGGTCATTCGATGATTTTCTTTCCTTGTTTGCTTTATGTGCAGCTATCTTTGGCTTGAACTTCATCGACGTTATTCAAGATGTACAAGTGGACTAGTGACAATTCATCGGGATCCACACTCTTTACGGAAGCCCCTCGTCTACCCCCATCAAGATTTCGACGTTTTGGAAGCCCAATATGTCTTACTTTGGCCAAATAATCTTGACAAAATTCCATGGCTTCTTCGAGAAACATATTTCCGAACAATCGATGCTTCGGTCGGTATGCGTTCTTCACGTACCCTTTTAGGAATTTCATAGATCTTTCAATTGGGTACATCCACCGTAAATGGATAGGGCCGCACATCTTTATCTCCCTCACTAGATGAACAATTAGATGAACCATGATGTCAAAAAATGTAGGAACAAAAAGCTTCTCAAGGTGGCACAAGATAAGATATCCTTCATTCTCCAATTCATCCAACTTTTCAATCTCAAAAACTTTACGACAAAGCGCATTGAAGAAGACACAAAGTCTAGTCAAAACGACCGAAGATCATATTCGGCGATGCCTCAAATAGCTATTGGGAGTAGCTGTTGCATCAAGACATGAAAATCATGAGACTTTTGGCCTACTAATTTCAAGTCCTTCATCGATACAAGCCTCTTAAAATTTGAAGAATACCCGTGGAACTTTTGTGCCATGTAAACACTCACAAAACTTCGTTTCTCATCCTTAGACAAAGTATGAGAAGCCGGGGGACAATAAGTTCTCTTCCCATCTCGGCCTTGGATGTAACTCTTCGCGTATTCCCATTGCTATCGATCCAATCTTGCCTTCACACCATCCTTGGAACTACCTTGTATGTTGAGAAGCGTGCCGACAATACTATCACATACGTTTTTCTCCACATGCATGACATCAATACCGTGTCTCACATCAAGATTGCGCCAATATGGAAGATCGAAGAATACAGATCTCTTTTTCCATATATTTGTTTCTTTTCTACACTTTGCGCCTTACCGAATACGACATTGATATTTTTCACCTTTTCATAAACTTGCTCCCCGATCAATGCCACCGAGCATCTTCATACTCTTGGCCACCAAAAAAAGGCTTTCTTCAATCGACGATATGGGTGGCCCCGTCTAAGAAATCTCCTATGTCCAAGATAAACCGTCTTTCTTCCATGTTGAAGTTGATGGTAGCGTGTGCCTTCTTCACAAACCGGACATGCTTTATGGCCTTTTACACTATACCCGACAAGTTCCCATATGCTTGGGGAAGTCGTTTATAGTACAAAATATCATGGCTCGCATTTTAAACACCTCCTTCTTGAAAGAGTCAAAAACATCAACACCTTCGCCCACAACTCCTTCAAGTCTTCGATCAAGGGTCAAGGTAAACATCAATGTCATTTCCTGGTTGTTTCGGTCCCAAAATCAACATAGACAAGATGATGTACTTTCGTTTCATGCATAACATTGGAGATAAGTTGTAAATAATCGTAGTACGGGCCATGAACTATGTATCTTTGCTAAGGCTTCCATATGGATTCATGCCATCCGTGCTAAGGGCAAGCCTAAGGTTCCTAGGTTCTTCGCCGAAGTTTGAAAATAATTGATCGATTTTCTTCCATTGAGAAGAATCGGCCGGATGTCGAAGCTTTCCATCGAAATCCTCTCATCTCGCATGCCACCTCAAATTTTTTGCATCATTTTCATTCGCTAACAACCGCTTGAACCTTGGTATGATTGGAAGATACCACAACACTTTTGCCGGCCCCTTATTTGACTTGTACCTTGGGGTTTCACATTTCGGACAACTCGCTCCTCTTCAAACTCTTTTCTATACAACACGCAATCATTCGGGCATGCATGGATCTTTTTGTACTCCATCCCAGTGGACAAAGTATTTTCTTAGCATCATAGTATCGATGCGGCAACACATTATCATCCGGAAGCATGTCCTTAAAAGCCTCAAGCATTTCTTAAAAACTCTTGTCGCTCCATCCATGACGTGCCTTCAAGCTTACCAATTTCAATACAAAGCATTCAACAATTGGTATTTTTTACACCCACGGTATAGAGGGGTCTCTCGCATCACCGCACATATTACCATATGCATGTGATTGATGAAAAGCCTCTTCTCCTACATCACGGATAATGTCCTCTATGTGATCATCCATATCCGTGTCATTATCATCAAAGGCCACTTCCCTATGTTGAGACCCACTTGGTATTTTTCACCATGCCATACCCATACTGTATAAGTCTTACAAATTCCTTCACAAATTAAATGTGTGTGTATAACTTCAGGACTTAGTCGCCTCTCATTCAAACATTTTACACAAGGGCAATAAAACTTCCCACCCTCGGCATGGCCATTTTGTTTAGCAAATTTTATAAAGTCCCTCACCCCATTCGATATTCAACACTTGTCCGTTTAGCATTTATCCAACCGTGATCCATAGTAGAATTCCTATATATATAGACGGAAAGATTTAACATACATATATATGCTCAAATGTCGGTTATGTCTTTTTTTTCCTTTTTTTTTCGGATAAACTTGCTCATTAAATGCAGAACGAAGAATAACTTTTGGTCATAAATGTATCGCAGAGAATCCAAGAATGAAAATAAATGCATGACGAGGAAATTAAATGCATCGCGTGAAGGTCTTGTGGACTCACCCGTTGTATCATATAAATTCAAATGCGTTTGCTTAGTCTTTCTTCTCCCGCCACGAACGTTGATGTTGCGGATTTAAAGAGTACCCTAAAAACATTTATTGGTCAGTTGGGTAGGTCTAAAATTCAATTATAATCTTCAAAATACAATATCCATTAACAACACGAAACCCACAAGAACATTTGATCGATTTCGCTCAACCCGGAAAACCCGAACGATGAGCGGGGAAAATCATAAAGTTATATAACCGAAACACCTCTTACAAAATTTGGTCTATAGACGTTTAGCTAAGGAACCGAGAAAGTGATTGTCGAGAGGTACAACGCGAACCCGGCGACGAAGTGGCGACGTAACCCGAGTTACACTTTAGCGCGACAAGAGAAGTTCGAGAGGGAAATTTAATATTCCGCGCGACGAGCGAGACATGTTTTATATTTGGGATTTTATTAAGACCGGACTTTTATAATCCTCCGGACCTAAATTGAGACAATTAAACCGGTTCATTAAAAGAACACGGTTCTATATATACAACTTTTTAAGACCGCCGTTTTATAATACTCCGGTCCTAAAATTCTTTTTTGATTTCGAAAAAGGATTTGGCGAGCGTTAAAGAATGAATGAATAAAAATTAAAGGAAAACTGGAGTTTCTTTAATTACATATATTACTTGCATATGCACGTACACAAGAAAAAATACAAAACAAAAACAAGCAGAAAATTATCAAAAACAAGAATCGACTAAACATCTCCTAAAGCTTATTATCCTCCAAAGCCTTGGCGATTTCGGCGTGAAAAAGCATTAATTTCCCGGAGATCAGCAAGTTCCGTCTTCGTTGCATCGGCCACAATGCATCACTAGAGGAAAGAGGAGAGGGGTCGGCGGGAGGCATGCGGGGCCAACCGGTTGGCGAGGGGAGCAGGATGGAGGGGTGTCGCAATCTCTTCATCATCCGAAGAAATAACAATGGGTCCAACGACCCGAGACTCTTGTCACAATAGGGACGGACTCTCGATGGAGGAGGCGCACCGTATAACGATCGACGGAAGGCACGAGCATCACGACTAAGAGCACCCCTACGAGCGGTTCTCTTGTATCTAACCATGGTTTGAGCGGTTGGGGCGAGAGGTATGAGGAGTTAATTAATAGAGCGAGAGAGCTGTTCTCGATAGCCACGTACGTAGTTTGGAGTTACGAGGTAGTGAGGAATTAATAAGGAGTTATAGGTACGCGGTATAAAATTCCATTATTTAATATTTTTGCAATTCATTTTATTTTAAGACCGACCTTTTATCATTAACCCGGTACTTATAGGTGTGCGGTATAAAATTCTATTTTTTAATTTTTTAAGACCGATCTTTTATAGTAAGTCGGTCCTAAAAGTCTTGCCTTTAAGACCGACCTTTTATCATTTACCCGGTACTTACACTTGTTCAAATGAATGATGCAGAGTCTCTTCGGCTTCCGAGATAAACTTCCCAACTAGGCGTCTCCTCGTATTCCGATGAACAATGCGTCTCCTCGTTAAAGCTTAGGCGTTTCACATTGTTCGGGACGGCTTCTCTATTTAAACCCGTTGTTATTCGTACTTTCTTCACATTCTTCTCCCCCGGGTCCTCCGTTTCATCCTCCTCCTCTTCAACCTCAGCCCTCACTCTAATGGCTGCTCCCCCAGTCCTCCGTTTCCTCCTCCTCCTCTTCAACCTCGGCCCACTCCGCCACCGCTCCTCCAAATCCGACCGTGAAGCGGTTGGTGCAATCATCAGTGGCCCGCGTCGATCAAATCGATCGACGTTTGGAATAATTGGTTCAGCTTGCTCATACCATGAACAACAAGCTGAACATGGTACTCCACGCCAATGACGTGAACTACGATCCCGAAGACGACTCCGACAACTCCGACGACTCCGACGCCCCCTCCCTTCCGACTACGAGAGGGATTAGTTTTTTTTTTTTTTGCTTTTTTATTTTTTTTTTTTGTGATCGTCGCCCCTATAGGGCGGCGTAAAAAAATTAGTAAATAAAATATTTTTAATTTTTGTTCTCGTGCGAGTTTAGCCCATTATCTCGAACTGGAAAGCAATAAACAAGGCAACTATGAAGGACGGATAATGGCGAGACTAAAAAACCTAAAATAAAAGAACGAAGACTTTAGTTAGTAAATCGACGGTCCTAAAAACACTGCCATTTTTGTCAGCTTTGGTTTCCATATCCGATTGCCTCTTGTCCTTTTCATTATCGTCTTTCTTTTTCCGACAAAAAGGAAACAAACAAAACAATGTCCTCGTGTAAATCCAACAACGTAAATTCGCGAGAATACGGTTAAGAACATACAAAAAAAAGGAGCTTTTACCTTATTCGGACAAGAACAAACAAAGTGACTATTCTTCTCAAGGTTGGACCTTCGTTGACGTCGGTTTTACCTCCCATGTGAGAAACAAAGTGTCCTTTTCATTATCTTCCTTCTTTTTCCGACAAAAAGACAAAAGACAAAATAAAAGGGACAACGATAATGCTTGCCTCTACACATGGAAAGGTAAAAACGATGATAAAGAAGGACCTAGCTTGACGTAACGCGAACCTCGGTTGTCTTCAACCCTAACCATTTAATTTGTCTCGAAAAGGAGTATTTAAAGGGGAATTACTTTTAAGATCGCACAAATAACAACATGCGGTCCTAAAAGTTAAGTGGGGGACTTTTAAGACCGACCTTTTATAATACGTCGGACCTAAAAGTTCATGTATCTTTTAAGCTTTTAGGAGCGAGACACTAAATAAATATACGGTCCTAAAAGTCGGGATACTTAGAAAATAAAATATTTTTAATTTTTGTTCTCGTGCGAGTTTAGCCCATTATCCGAACCTGGAAAGCAATAAACAAGGCAACTATGAAGGACGGATAATGGAAGACTAAAAAACCTAAAATAAAAGAACGAAGACTTTAGTTAGTAAATCGACGGTCTAAAAACACTGCCATTTTTGTCGGCTTTGGTTTCCATATCCGATTGCCTCTTGTCCTTTTCATTATCGTCTTTCTTTTTCCGACAAAAAGGAAACAAACAAAACATTGTCCTCGTGTAAATCCAACAACAGAAATTCGCGAGAATACGGTTAAGAACATACGTAAAAAAAGGAGCTTTTACCTTATTCGGATAAGAACAAAAAAAGTGACTATTCGTCTCAAGGTTGGACCTTCGTTGTCGTCGTTTTACCTCCCCATGTTAGAAACAAAGTGTCCTTTTCATTATCTTCCTTCTTTTTCCGACAAAAAGACAAAAGACAAAATAAAAGGGACACCGATAATCTTGCCGCTTCTACACATGGAGAGGTAACAACGATGATAATGAAGGACCTAGCTTGAGCAGATCGCGAACCTCGGTTGTCTTCAAATTTATCCATTTAATTTGTCGAAAAAGATGTATTTAAAATTGACTTTTAAGATCGCATAAATAAAAACGTACGGTCCTAAAAGTTAGGCGGGCGACTTTTAAGACCGATCTTCTATAATACGTCCGGACCTTTTTAGGAGCGGACACTAGAGAAATATACGGTCCTAAAAGTCTCATACTTTAAGACCAGAAGATTTTGTGGACCTTTAAGACCGGACATGATGTTAATGAACGGTCCTAAAAGTCTCGACATTACAAACACTAAATTAAATAGCTATATCCACCATCCAATAATACATTAAGAAACCCAAAATGGACACAAGAAAATTGTTCGAAAAATTAACTACATTTATGTATTGAATTTTACATTGCCTATGTATATTTACAAATGAATTGTTCAAAAAAATAAACAAATTCTGAAGATCGATTATTGTTGCTACAGATTATAGTTACAAATGAATTTAGGACATTAATTATTGTCCTTTTTGTGACTCTAAGATCAGACCATATAGATATTCACAAAACACATTGCGTATGTGCTCCAGTTCATCATCAGGAAAGGGAGTTTTGCATTGAAACATCTGTAACATCAAAGACAACAACTGAATTAACTTGCGTGCATATTTCATTTGTAACAAGAAGTTTTAAACTGAATTAACTTGCATAATATGTAACATCAAATACATTTACCTTTGTAGTTAATTTAGTATCCCCTCGCCTTGTAATATCATACATGTGTTTCATGACGATCTTGGCCACATAAGTTGGGCCGGTGGTTGCCGACGGGTCTAAAAAGAACAAGAAATATATATAAGAGCATATATATAGCTCGGTGACCAAGTTCACAAGGCAAGGTGTGCTACAAATTAAATATTGTACCAACCTCTCGGTTTGTACCATATGGGGTCTTTGTCTGAGTAGCACGCCTTTTCTTTTCTAGTCTTTGGAAGGTCCTCATGGCACTATCATCAAAATCACAAATTTATCAATGATTCACTTAAAATTCACGAGAGATGTCGACAAGGGAATCAAAATGACATGCTTACTCGTTGACGGTGCGCACCAACGTAGCCAATGGCTTAGTGTGAGTGGAGCATAAGAAGATAACTTTATGCTCCTCCATGCACATGACGACCAAGCGCCGGTGGCGGCTGAAAATTCACATCGTAAACTATACTCGGTGATATATATATGTAGCGAGAATTAAGTGAATTGCGGACAAGATTTTTGATATGTACTGTGGAAGAATGGCAAAAAGTACAACTTTCTGATCACCGAGCACAACCTCTTTGATATGTACTCTGTCTACGCTCCATGGTTGTTTGACTTGAATAGACGGGGCACAAGAATCCAAAATCGTTGATCCTGCACCTTTGAACCAATTCATGATGCAAGAACCTACCATAATGACATCGATCAGGGAAATATATATATGTATGTATGTCTAAACGGTGCATTTAAATGATGTACTCATAGACATAAGATACTTACTTCATAAAAAGTTGAACAACTGCATCAGTAAGCTCCTGTCGAGGAAGCAGCAGGGACTCAACATCAACGGTGTCAACTTGAACGGGCATAGGATGAGGGACACCTACTACTTCATCGACAGCCACGATTTATCCTTAAAATATCCACTTTTCATTAGATCAGATATTTTTCCTGCAAGTGACCAACTTAGCGATGGGGATAGAGCTTGAGGAGGGGATGGAGCGACGAGGGGATGGAACTTGAGGAGGAGGGGTTGAAGCTTCGGGAGCGGTAGAGACATGTACAAGCTTCACCGGCCAAGGGATGAAGGTTCCCTTGACATCACTCACAAGCTTCACTCATCGGTTTGGAGAGGAGCTGTGCATCAATGATCACCTTTTCAAGCGACACTCGACTTCATCATCAAGCATTTGTTGGTGGTGTACGGTTGATCCCAAGTTGTGAACAGTCCCTTTTGCAACCAATAATCGTCCATCATGATGATCGGGATGCTCCATAAAGGTCACAAGGTTGCTCGACTCTCCATCAATGCAGTTCCCTCTAGTGCTCTGGCACGCACGGTTGCGAGTGAGTGTGTGAAGGGAACTTGGTCTCTCGGACGATTGCTCAGCAGCCTCGGGTGACTCAGTTCCTCCTTCATCGGCTCATCTCGGATTGAAACATTGCGAGTCATTGAAGCTTTATTAGCAGCCGGCCGTCGGTCCATCTCCTCCGGGTAACCATACTTTGTCTATGGCGTTTGGATGTACCAAAGACTTGCTTTATGCCTACCCGTCCTCCAATCCCCCTTACACGCCCGGGTGATCCGGTTTTCCGGTCAACGGTCCGAACATCATTCCTCCCGTCCGACACAAAAGATCCCTCTGCTTCTTTGTTTTTAAGATCTTCCGTAAGATACGGATAACGAGAAGCTTAGTAATGAAACATGTTTAGTAACTAAAAAATAACAATAACGATACTTACAATTCTTTCAAAGAACTAGACGAGTTTGTTCACTCGTGTAGCGCGCGCTTGGCTTTTGCCGAATATGCAACCACAACTCCTCGCGACGTATTGGAGATGGAGGAGCATGTATCACGAAGGATTGGATTCTACTTCATCATCCAATCTCTTCCGCTGGCGACCATCAAATCTTTTTCGGCCTTTTGATATCCGCGAGAAGCCTATGAGGGCAATCATTCTTTCTACCTATCTCCTGTGCTTGTTCCCTTCTTTTACGTGAATCGGGATAGAAAACATCTATTAATTATGAATTCCAGCCATGCATGTCACTAACAGAAATTAGAGAACTTCTGCTTCATATGAACGTCAATCAAACATTAGTCAAATTCTTCACTTCATCAAGTTTCAACATTTTATTTAAGGAAGATGTAGAATTGTAGAAGAAATTGGAGCTATGTTTTGTAGTGCTAGCTAGATAGATAGGTTAAGAAACAAAAGAGAATTATGCTTACTGAGAATAATACAAACTTGATCCTTTTTAAGGCATCCGAGTGGGATCAGAGTCCCATTAGATAGTAACAATTGGGTATATAAAGTTTCCCCCTTTTAAGACTATTCGATCATTTCCTCCTTTGCATAAGACAAACCATTACACAATTAATACCTTCTCATCGGTAATTTACCTTTTCGGGGTTGACATATCGGACTTGCATAGACAAAGGCTTACGAATAATACAAACTTGATCCTTTTTAAGGCATCCGGTGGGATCAAGCGATCCCCATTAGCTAGTAACAATTGGGTATATAAAGTTTCCCCCTTTTAAGACTATTCATTTCCTCCTTTGCAAGACAAACCATTACACAATTAATACCTTCTCATCGGTAATTTACCTTTTCGGGGTTGACATATCGACTTGCATAGACAAAGGCGGGAAATGTATACTTCTATTCACACACCGAACTATTATATAACTAACGGGATTAGATGAACACAATAACATTCACATATCCGCGGGTTAATAAGCAAACAAAAGGGAAAACAAAACTAAATATATACTCGCGGTGAGCTTCGGAGTGGTCGCGAAGAACAAATTGTCGCCAAATTCGTTCATCAATAAATGTGTAAACTTCCCAAGGATGTTTGGCGGCGGAACATCGGAGAAAATATACGTGTTAGCGAGAAAGGTCTTAAACTTCCTCCACCGATCAGCACAATAAGACAATGTCTTGTCTTTCAACTTCGCTTGATCGGGGACAGTGTATGTAACCCGGATAGTCTCCCAAATAGGATCCTTTACATTCTTATAGTCCACACTTTTCCACTCATCTATCAAGATGCTAACCTTCTTTTGCGTGCTAGACAGCCGACAAAACTATTATATTTGCTTTTATTAGGACCGACGGGTTCCAACCTTGCATCAAACCGAATCTCGAGCTTTGACCCGAAGTCCGACTTAGGGTCACTTCCATCATTCGTGTGCCTTTTCTACCACGGCGTGTAGGGCGATTACGAGCCTCATTGTGAGATGAAGAGGGTTCGTTCTCACTCACACCGGTCACACCAAGAAGCGGGCGTTCTTAGGAACACGAATAGATTCATTTTCACCGTCCATTTTTGAGACGGGAAGAGAGGAATGCCTGAGCAAATGAGAGTAACGGGGGCTGATGGTACGTGGGCGAGGAAGAGAGGTAATGCAATAGGAAGGGTTTCGGAACGCGAACAGAGGTTCTCCACAGAGTAACAAAAGCTTTCGCGCGAAGAAATGTATAACTTGCTTGGATTTTTAAGACCGGATGAAAAAGAGACGGTCTTAATATTTACATTAATCTCGGTCATATTAAACGTCCGATCTTAAAAGTTTAACCTTTAAGACCATTCCTTTTAAAACGCCGGTCTTAATATTAATGAACTTTTTCGCACCGCAAGTATCATATGTCCGGTCTTGAAAGAAAACTTTTAAGACCGTCTTGTTGGTAAGTTCGGTCTTAAAACTTTAGACTTTTTATATTTAAATTTTTCCTTATTATGTTTTACTTGGAAAATATAAGTACGGCTATATGAGATATATTTAGAAAGTAATTGAAATTTCAGTTCAATTTTTAAGACCGGTGGTATTTTAGTCGGTCTCAATAATGATTTTAAGAGCGGTGAAAAATTGGTCGGTGCAAGAAGTTCTTTATATTTACGGAACTGCCACTGGTCATTCCTTTAAGACCGGGTGTCCGTTGTCCGCTCTAAATGAGGCGGTCTTAAAGCCTTTTTTTGCACTAGTGGAAGAATAGGTTTGAGCCGGTTCATAATGATTTTGAGACTGCTTTGTATATGAAATTACATAAACTTATGGGTCTCAAATCTCCCATGGTCTCCGGATGGTCTTTCTTGGGAATCAGAACTAGCAAGGTCCCATTTACCTCCTGAATAGCCTATGAATTAGCAAACAGAGTCTTAACATAATTTGTAACGGAATAACATACCGTACTCTATTGATTTTGATAAAACAGGGCATTAAACCCATCAGGACCCGGAGACCTGGGGGTCCCATACTAAATATTGCTTCTCTAACTTCGTGATCTGAAATCTCTTTATGACACCCCTGAAGAAGCTCCGCCTCCATACATGGGTAAGAGACAGAACAACGGAGAGGTGGCCGATTACAAGTATCTTCTGTTAATAGGCTAGAGAAGAAAGAGGTAGCCATACTTTTAATCTGCATAGTGTCTAGAACCTAGGAGCCAGCATCATTTTTAATAGCCTCAATTTTCTTTGTTTTACGACGCTGGTTGGCTTTAGCATGGAAATACCGTGTATTACGATCCCCATAGATTGACCATTCTGCTCTAGCTTTTTACACCCATATAAGAGACTCCTGGATCAAAACATCTTCCAGTTCCTTCCAAATAGACATTTGAAGGTCTTCATATTTCAGTGTAAGCCTATATTTAGCTGTTGCCTGAGTAATCCCCTCAAGCCGGCGTAAAAGACATTTCTTCCTTCCCTCAGTGTGTCTAAAAACCTATTTATTCCACTTCAAGCATGCATGAGTAAACAGATCAATGTTATGCAGCCATGTGCTTTCCTGGGCCCACGATTTATTTACAAACTCATCAAATTTCTCATGCAAAACCCACGCCGCAATAAACCGAAAGGGGCGATTTGGTTTAGTAGTATCCACTTCCGTGTCTAGTCGCAACAGCAAGGGCCTATGGTTGGACTTGAAAAATGGAAGATGAGCAAATGATGCATTTGGAAACAGATTAAACCAATACTCATTAGCTAACATTCGATCCAGTTGTGCCTCAGAAGTACCCCGTTTCCATGTGAACTCTGGTCCAATAAAGCCAACATCCCTCATATCATGAGACTCCACCCAACGAAGAAGATCACGATCATAAGAGGTACGAGACTCGACAGAAGAGTGTCATTCATAGTGAAGCATCGTACCATTAAGATCTCCGCCGACCATCCATGCCCCTTGTCGTCCCTGTCCCCTAGACGAGAGAGATTCTCCCACAAGCTTCTTCTACCAGCACATGATGGCGATGCATACACCATGGTAAGAGTCCAAGTATGACTCATTGCTCTGATGATCAGTAAGTGGATATATTGATAATGATGTTCTAGAATAGTCACGTGTGAGATACTAGGCTCCTATAGGCACCAAATACCACCACTATACCCCTCACGATCAGTAATCTCCATGCTAGTGAACCCCAATTGGTTTGCTCGACCTGCTAATGCTGTCTTCGCACATCAAGTTTCTGAAACTACAATAAAATCCAGATGATATTGAGATTTAAGGTCACGCTCAAGAGCAGGAAACCTTTGTGCCCCCGTGCCCCTTGAATTCCAGATCATGTAATTCATTGGGAAACAGTAGAGATATGTTGGAGTATGGCAAGCTCCCCCTCAGCTTTCTCCTGCTCACACATAGTTTCATCTTGGGACAATAGAATTGTTGCTTCATTATCCTGGACATTGCTTGCGGCTGCAGCGAGAATTAAACTAGACTATGTCACCATCCCCTTCCTCTTGCATAATGACAACGTTACTTGAGCTTGCCGTGGTAGGGCCTAATATTGTCTTGCCAAGGGAATCTTGGCAAGGCCCATTCATTGGTTTACACGAACTGGGCTCCTCCGCCTGAAGGGAAGAGAATGGATTTGATTGAAGGGAGGTCAAGGAATGGCCCACTTTTGAAGTACGTATTACACGGTCACGCGTTGGGGGCTTATTTTCCTTGCCCTTGCATTTCCTCCTCTCAGCTGGCTGTGTCTAAGCCATTTATCTCAATGCCATCTACCTCTCACCCTCCAGATGAAGGAGAGTCTTCTAAGGCTGGTCCATCTACTTCTGCTCCAGCGCCATCATTTTCACAGGCTGCTACTCAGGCTATTGTTGAGGCCGCTATTCAAAAAGCCATGGCTCCTGTGTTGAGCTCCCTAGATGTTTATCAGCAATTGACAAAGCAGATGATCACAAGATTTAATCAAGATATCCTGAATCTCAAGAGTAATCTTGGCATTCAAATGGACCTAGATTTCCAAGACTTCAAGTCAAACATGGACCAGCGCTTCTCCGCTCTACATGATCAACAACAAGAACTCATGACCGAGGTTCAAACTCTTGTCCAGCAACATAACATCTTTGATGCCACTCTGGATGGTTTAGCGCAAAGTCTTGGCTACTCTGGTCCCTCTGAGAAGTCCCCTACCCCTGCTCCTCATCCTCCTCCTCCTCCTGTTGAGGATCCTCCCATTGATCCTCCTCTTCTTGTTGAGGATCCTTCTCCCCCATCTCCGTCTGTTCAAGGTTCCCTTTTTATCGATGACAAAGGGGGAGAGTAGGTAGTAGGTAGTAGGTAGCTAGTTTGTGGTAGTTAATTTGCTTTTGTAGCGATTTATCTTTGGTAGTTGATTGGATGTATTGAAACTTATTTTGAATCAAATCACACTGTCCAATTTACTGCTTCAATTTATTTATTAGTCACTTGGTTTAACAATTTGCTCCAAAGTTACTGTCTTATTCTTTTTCAAACTAGCTCTTGGAATTGTCATCATCAAAAAGGGGGAGAATGTTAGCTTGTGTGTTTTGATGATTACAATGTCCAAGTTTTTGAATTAAAATAAACAAGGAACATCTGATATAATCGGATAAAAGTGTTTTCAGAAAGTTACTCGAGCAAGGTATCAAGCTTGCTCGAGCAACATCGTGTGCAAGGTTTATCAGATGTGATCTGAGGAAACCTTGCTCGAGCAACATCGAGCAAAGCAGAACAAAACAACGGCAGAGCTGAGCATACTCGAGCAGAAGGTTAAAGCATGCTCGAGCACTTTGCTTGAGCAGGCTTAAAAGGTTGCTCGAGCAACATCGAGCAACTTGTGTATTCTCCGGGTCGCATAAGTCCTTGCTCGAGCGAGGGGACAAAGGCCGCTCGAGCAAAGATGCTCGAGCAAGCACAAAATGTTGCTCGAGCAAGGTCGAGCAACATGTGTTCTTCATCATTTGAATAGAGCTTGCCCGAGCATGATTTAATTCATGCTCGAGCAAGTAGGAAAGCATGCTCGAGCATCGTGAATTTCAAGTACTTTCAATTTGAATCATAAAAGCTTGCCCGAGCAAACTTTGGCAACAAGCTCGGCATCGGTGATTCCGATGCACTTTCATCTGATTTAATTGAAGCTTGCCCGACAGAAAATGTGCTCGAGCAACAAGCAAACCTGGAAGTGATTTGATCTCGATTTCCAAGGGCCGCTGAGCATGCTGAAGTCATGCTCGAGCAACATGCTCGAGCAAAGGAATTTTCCCGCTCGAGCATCAACGACCAAAGAGAACTTCCTCAGCATTTCAAAAGAGCTTGCTTGAGCAAGCATGGATCATTGCTCGAGCAATATCATCCCGCTTTTTCAAATCACCGTCTACGAGATGCGTGAGTCCCCGAATGGATTAATATCTCTTCTGATTATTACTTATTGTGATTACCAAATGCTTTTAACCAATTTGTTTATAAGTTTCATATTACTCAGACGGAGATTACCGGCGGATTTGAATAAAGCAATCTCCTGTCAGAGACATTAAATGCCGCTACCTAAACCGTGACATTCTCGGACACCGATGTTCTAAATGAAGTAAAGCCAACTCGATATTCTCCGATCTCGTATTAAATGTCATTTCAAAATGGAAATACAAAAGGAATGAAAGAAAATGTCGGCCCTGAAAATTTCAGCTGTACCATTCAAACGAGCGAAACTCTTGACGAACCTTCATCTGTCTAACAGACACATTCGAGAGTCTAAACGGCTATTTCATGAACTTCATCAACGGTCATTAATGGCATCAACTATAAATAGCCGGAGCATTCAATTTGCCAACTACCGAAACGCTGCGCAATTAATTCGAGTTCAAATTCATTCGCTGTTTCATCTATTGTTTTAACTGTGCTTCAGTGTTCATTTATTCATCAACTTGTGAGGAGTACTTAAACACTTATTTTCATTGTTATCTGGATCTTAAGGTTAAGGAACCTTAAGAGAGGGTGTATCAATTACAACTTGTAAGGGGGAGTAGAGTCTGTGAGAGAAAGAATCATCCTTCGTTTACTAAGTGTGTAATCGTTCTCGAGAAATACCGAAAACCCGGGTGTTATGGGGATTGGACGTAGGTCGAGTATTAGACCGAACTAGTATAAATAGTCTTGTATTCTTTTATCTTATTGGTCTCTATTTGGTTCATACACGAGAAAAGATTTTAAATTTCAAACATCACCTATTCACCCCCTCTAGGTGATATTCCATCTTCAACTCCCTTTTATCGTATTGTGAGCTGCTCTATTCATTTAATTGAATGAATGTTTTTGGACGCTGCCTCTCTGATTTAATGTCATTTATTTAATCAATAACATGGGCCCTAGAGTTTTAATTCATGCTTTGTTCTACCATTTCTTTTTACAATGAATTTATTCATTAAGTGCTGTGCGTCCTTTATTCATTCGGTGCATTTAGTTCTGCTTATATCTTTTACAATATTCATAACGTACTAAGCATCATTTAATAAGGGATTACTATACTATTTTTTTAAGGGCGTCACTTTTACCAAAGATTCTTCCCTTGTGCGTTATCTTCAATTAATTCAAAATTGATCTTAGGTTCTTTAAATGCCAAAGCATTTATTTCCCTCAATCCTTATCTTAATTTATTCAAGACTTTTAAAAAGCTTCATATGCATTCATTAAGGGGGAGCTTCACTTTTACATGTGTTTGATATCTTAAAAGCTCATCTCCTCTATTTGAAGAAAAACCTTTTTAAGCATACTCATCTGCATTCGCTATATTTATTAGTTTTGATGATGAGTTAATATCATATAGAAAGGAATATTTTGATATCTTATTGCACTAATAATTTTCTCTTGCAAGAAAGCTTTACAATTGTGGCGGAGAATTCAGTACGTGCAAGAACTTTTCTTAACGTACTACAAGGAGAAACTATTACATTGAGGAAAGATGTTTTGGCGCTCAATCACACTAAAGTTGAGATATGCTCTACAAAGTAGGTGAAAAACCTCTTGGAGTCAACTGAGTTATGCTCTACAGAAGAGTTCTATAAAGAGATATTCATGATCCTTCTATTGAGCACACTTCAGATGATCTCTTTCAACAAGAAAGCTAGCGAATGGACTTCATAGACCATTCATCACTTTGCCGAATATAAATGAGCATTTTTGAATCTCTACCTTTCATATTCTGTGAATATTTTGCACATGTTTGATATCTAGATGCTTTAATCATGAAATTTTTTGAAAACCTCTCCAGATTATCTTAAAGTTGCTTTCATAAGAACATTTCAACTTGCATCATATCAAAATGAAATCACTTTCAATCGGGGAGAGAAAAATATGTTGGGCGTAATGTATTTTCATATTCATACATATTTTTCTTAGAGTATTTTTCATTATCAAAAAGGGGGAGAATGTTGGTTCTGATTAGTTTTGATGATGTCTTATATAGATACCATTATCTAGAGCAAAAAGCTTGCATACTACATTTATCTTCTACTTTGACTAATTCTTATATTTAATGTAGATATGTGAAGTTTAATACAATGAAGAATGATCATGAATGGAGTTTGAAGAAAGAAGAACTTGTTAAATATCATGAGAATATCAATATTCAAGTCTCTCGTGATCAACTAGAAGTTGGAACGGTTGAATTAAGAGTTAAAATAAGTTTCCTGAAGTCATTCTCGAATATGACATTATAATTCTTGAGAATCAGACATCAATTCTCGAGAATGGTCATATTCTTGACTACTCTGATACCTACTGCTGTTCTGGTGACCTCCGGTAATTCGACGATATCTCCCAAACCAGAGATTGGATTAAGGTGAAACTAGTGGCATATAAAACTAGACTCCAAATGTGTCATTATGACATACAATTCAAGTCCAAAGGAGTCCCGATGAGAGAGCTATGATTTTTTCAAGTTGACGTGAAAATCACCGTCACAGTCCAGACCAACCTTCGGTAATTTGAGTGTATCTCACAAACGACAAATCCAATTGAGCTAAAATCGGTGCCATTGGAAACTAGACTCAAATATCTTTCCAAAAACACCAAGAACATAAAAAAAAGATCAATTGAAGGAGTTATGATGTTTTGAAGTTGTGAAATTGCGGATCCGCAAAATGTTGGATAAGATCAACCTCCATTTATCGATGTTAATGGATGAAATACAACCAGTTTGGAGCTGATTCTTCTTAAATTGGAAAGAAGGCTTTAACGAGTTTAAGTATTAGAATCAAAATCAACTCACCTGTATCTCCATGTGTAATTATTCTCGAGTATGAGCTTGTGATTCTCGAGAATGGTTCCTTGACTCTCGAGTATGTGCATAGCTTCCTTTCAATATCCATCTGAACAATTCTCGAGAATGGATCAAGGATTCTCAAGAATGGTATGTGACATAATCAACTCTCTGAATATTCTCGATATGATTATCGAGAATGCGTAAGGAATTCTCGAGAATGCGCGATAAACTTCGATGATCCTGTTATTCTCCCTTCACTGATTCTCAAGAATAGCAACATGATTCTTGAGAATACACGATGCTATTATTCACATCTGATCTGAGGACAAGATTCTTGAGTATGAAGGAACTATTCCGAAAGTATTGACGAAAGTATTCAGGAAATGTTCAGGAAGAATTCAGGAAGTACTCAAGATTGAATACTCAACAATATCAAAGCCTCTCGTATAAGTTGAATCACATAGATACTTGAGTATTGAGTAATGGCTTCTCAAGTATTGACGAGGACTTGCATTTACAAAGAATTCCAATTTAAGGATTCTCGAGAATGACTCAGGCAATTCTCGAGAATATGTTCCTCTCATTTCCATCATCTTCCAGTATCGCTGATCATCTACTCGAAATCAACTGGGTCATTTTCTATTATGTGTTAATCATACTCAAACTCATTTATATCATATTTAATCATCTTTTTGATTGAGTTATAGTTGACTAATTTGGTTTGAATTGAGATTAGCCGAAATGCAATCGACGTGGCGACGCATTAAATGCTCATTCAAAAGCGAGCTACAATCGGAATAAGATTTCCTTTGCGAGACGAAGTAATTCCTTCGAGGATTACTTAATCCGGCTATCACTACGAGCCACTCTACGCACAAGTACGATCAATGCGAACGCATTTATGAGGCAACGGTCGATTATCTTCAACGGAAATCATTTGTGCCTAATGGAAATACGAATAGACACAATGGCTAGTTCACAAAGCTTCTCAACGGTCATTAAGGACGATCAACTATAAAAGGAGAAGGATTCAAAATGGACAAAGTGATACACGAGCTTGCACTGTCGAAATGTTGATATTTTGAATCCAATACTTATCTCATATACTCTCTGTTTCACAATATTTATATAGTTTTCAGTAGAGAGTGTGATAATCGATTATGTGCCTCAGTGATTATTATTCATCTCTTTGTGAGAGAGTCTAAACACTTCATTGATTTTCTGTTTAGCGATCAAATCTCAAGGTTGTGGAACCTTTGAGTGTGGGTTTACAATTACAACTTGTAAGGGGGAGTGAGTCCTAGTGTGAAAGGATCATCCTGAGTACAGAGTGTGTAATTGTATCCTTACAGTGTGTAAGGGGGAGCATCTCGGTAAGAGATTGTAAAGGCTACACAAGTGCTCGACTAAACTTGTGAAGTTGTAAAGGCTTTTCTCTTGTGCCTGGTTAAACAAGGAGATAGTGGATTGAAAATCTCAATTAGAGCTTGGGGACTGGACGTAAGTCAAGGATAGGGCGAATCGTATAAATCGAGTTTGCATATTCTCTTCCATAAACTCTTATATTTTCAGCATATATGTTTGAATGACTGACTATTGCATTATAAAGTATTTCTGTCATATGAATTGATTTCAGTAAGTTGCGAAAAGAATTTCAAAGTTCCCAAAGTTTTATCAGACACCCAATTCACCCAATCCTTCAGCAAATTATTGTTTTTAGGAACAACCTTACTTATGATCTGCATCATTTCGTTGTAATTCCTATCACTCATATGGTGACCAGTTTCAAGCTTAGTGTTGCTAGGGTAGCCGATAGCGATGAATGTCCACTATTTTCAATGTGTTCGCAACCTTCCTATAATGGACGTTGCGCATCTTAAAGCATTTTATAAAACCTATCGGCTTCTGGATTAGGATCATCTCCCATGTATGATGGTTACTGTTACACCCCTACCGGCCTCGCCCTTTCGGGTGGCGGGTTAGAGGGATCCTCATCGCTTATTACCTTTCCTTAAATAAATTGTTACTTTAAATCTATATCAGAGTACGCGCGGTAGAGAATTGGATCGGTTTGGACAACTCGCATTGTACTGGTAAAGATACAAACAGTTACATAAACTAATCCCCGTAGGGTTAAGGGTACAATCGTCCAAAACAAATACAAGACAGAGAGTACGACTCGTACAGTCAACCCAATTATAAAGGTACAAGAAGCAACTGGGCATCCTCTGCTACTTCTTCTTTCCGCACCAAGCCCTACCTTCTTCAAGCCTCCAGCCGTTACTAACTTACACCGATATCCTTTTGATTCAGGCTGGAGTTCAAGGTTGAACCCCAGAGTAACTGTTAAACTCGTATACAATATGTATGCAATGCATGTAATGTAAATCACAATCAGGAACTCAAACATAAACATGACATGTACTCCGCAGGACCGCCTGGTCAAGAGAAGCCCCCGGAACTAGCGCGTAAAGGGCCTCAGTAGCTAGGGCGGCCGACCCTAACTACCTACCCTAGGGCCTCAGTGGACACCTATAAACACACAGTCATATAGGCTCCACTTACCCCACATACCTTGGGCCTCAGTACACACCTATGAACACACAGTCACATAGGCTCCACCTACCCTACATGCCAAGGGCCTCAGTAGCACCCCAGAAGAGATACTACCTACCCATCATGCCTCGGGCCTCAGTAGTACCTATATAGGTACTACCTACCGTGCATATCTCGGGCCTCAGTAGCAATCATAGAACACGAAGTCCCATAGAGGCTACCTACCCTAGATCCACAATCATGATAACACAGAACATACAAGAGCCACATAGAGTATGCAAGTTTACAATTACTACCTGGCATGCCTAGAAAATAGCAAACTCTTCCTTTAGCAATTGAAATATGTCTCACATGTGTTCGCATCCTATATACAGCAAAAATACCACACTTTAAATCACATATTCAAACTTTACTTTAAGTTCCATAAATTTCGCCTAACTCTAGAATTTTCCAGAAACGCTGACCCAACTTCGCTGATTTTTAATAATTCTAGAAAACTCTTATTGACATGAAATCAGTTTCCATTGAACCCTTAGAATGTCTATTTTACCATAAAAATAATCCCCAAAGTCATATGGGTTCTAATCCTTCTCAGATTCTCAAAACTTAGCCACTGGTCCGAGACAGAGTCCAGGTTTTTAGGTCATTTTCAACTTAAAATATATCTCAGTTGGAAACTCCAAATGACAAAAAATATTATATTAAAATCATCCTCATCAAGTCTAATTTCACCATGTAAAATTTAAGATCAAAAGGAGTTCATTTACTATTTCAAAACTACCGATTAACACACGCTGCCCAGAAACCCTAAGAACGACAGATTTTCGTATAAGAAGATTTAGGGTTTTTAGAGTTCCAAACGAAGTGATCCAAGTTAACCCTACACAAAAACACCTTCTGGAATCAATGGAAACCTCAAAGATACCAAAATACTACAGAAAATCCACGAAAATCACCACAGGGCAGAGATGAAGGTAGCTTAGTTGCCGGTTTAGGGACTTACCTCAGGATGTCAGTTGCGGGTGCCTTCCTCTTCCTTGGAGCAAGAAATTCATCTGGACCTTCCTCTCCCTCACCTTGAGCACGAAATAGGCTGATCCAAATGGAGGGAGGAGTGCCCTCTTTATAGGCCCCAATTTCCAAACTTTGCCCCTAGATATTTTTAGTTGTGGGTTTTAGGGTTAGGGGCAAAATGGTCATTTTGCCTTGTTCATCTTCCAAAGCAAGGGGCCCAAGAAGTCAGACCTTCTAGAAGCCTTCTAGGGCCTTCCAAGGGCAGAAAATGGCGCATTCCAAGGCTAAAAATAGAGTTCCAGTTTTGCCCCTAGGTGGCCCGAGTTGTAGGTTTAAGGTGTAGGGGCAAAATGGTCATTTTGTGCCGTTCTTCTTCCAAAGCCGTGGGAACCACAAGATCTTCCCTAGATATGCAATAATTACCCCTTTAGATGTCATAATTACATGTCATTCATCCTGTCATATCAGATCCAAATATGTGGTCCAGATTAATTCCGATTATTTTATTCTCTCTCTCTTCATCATTACTTGATGTGACAATCTCTCTCTTCATAATTACATGGCAAGATATTTTCTCCCTCTTCTGGGCCCACTAGAATTCACCCCCTATTAGTGTCCTAGGCCTGGGCCCGACTCTGGGAAATCCTATCCGGCCCCGCTCAGCTCCCGGTTGCCGGTCCCACATTACCTCGTGATGCGTGCCCTTCACCCGGACTTGTGTGGGCCCGGATCATCAGTCACTTTTCCTAGTCTACAAGTGGACGGGGCATACTACCTTGGGGATTAAGAAACCTTTATTTCAGTACCCCAAATCCACCTCGTAATGCGTGCTACCCGATAATCCAACTTCTGGCCCCGAAATGCCACATGTCCGACGTAGCACTACTACTACTAACTTTTCCTTCCCTTCTGGGTCCAGATACACCTTTTCTCTCTCTTCCCTTCTTGTTTCCTTCAAAAACGCAGGGCTCCCATGACTACCCTGAAAATGCCGTATACTTGCACTGTCTTGGCATATTTTTGCTCAACTAAGTGTCCTATACCTCGGGACATAGTTGGCGGCATCTTTCGACCGCACTTACACCGTATACATCTTCTGTGCCACTTTTTCATCTGCACTTTAATTCCACGGCTTCAACATTCTAGGTCCACTGACCCATATGACCGAGTTACTTAGTCCCAGAGAGGCTTCCTATGCCTCGACCTTCTTGGGACTCTTTCCAAACTGGGCCTAGTCGTCCGCCTATTTCAGGCTTATTCTTCAATCTTAGGGTCCAAAATTCGGGGTGTTACATTTCTCCCCCCGTTAAATAAATTTTGTCCTCGAAATTTGGCTATACTTCAATTATAATTTTAGCCATAAAATCCGAATATACTTTTTCATATCCACAACTGTTTCCCACGTTGCTTCCTTCAGAGATAATCCCTTTCAACTAACCTTGACTGAAGGAATACTCTTCCACCGGAGCTGTTTCTCTTTATGACCAATAATCCGTTCAGGTTCTATCAACATCCTCTTATTCCAATACATGCTCCGGGCCGACTAATATCCCTTCAGATGGGAAACATGGAAGACGTCGTGTAACCTGCTATGGCAATGCCAACTGACATGCCACTAGTCCCTGCTTCTCTAGTATCTAAAAAGGACCAAGAATAATGCGGACTTAGTTTTCTCTACTTTATCTCTCTGTCAATTCCAGTGACAGGAGATGTCCTCATAAATAGATTATCATCTACTTCAAATTCCAGAGGCCTCCTTCTTCTATACGCATAACTCTTTTGTTTGCTCTGAGCAGTAAGGAGCCTCTTTCTAATCAAACTAATTCATTCGGACATTTCATTAACCATCTCCAGCCCGAACAGCTTCCTTTCTGATAACTCAGTCCATCCTAGGGGAATCTCCACTTCCTCCTGTACAACGCTTTGTAAGGAGCCATCCGTACACCGGAATGGTGGTTATTGTTGTAAGTGAACTCTGCTAAAGGCAGGTACCGATCCCAACTACCCTTGAAGTCAAAAACGCAGGCTCGCCACGTATCCTTTAACGTCTGGATAGTCCTTCCTGATTGGCCGTCAGTCTGGGGGTGATAAGCTGAACTAAACTTCAGCTTCGTCCCTGTTGCCTCATGCAATGCTTGCTAGAATCGGGTAGTAAATCGGGGATCTCTGTCCGAGATGATGCTCTTTAGTGTACCATGGAGCCATATAATCTCTTTGATATAAATCTCCACTAACTTTTCTGGAGGATAACTTACACTTAGAGGGATAAAGTGTGCGAATCTTGCAAGTCGATCAGCAATTGCCCAAATAGCATCGTAGTGCCTTATCTTAGGAAGGCCGCCTACTAGATCCATGGTAACGTCTTCCCATTTCCGTCTGAGAATCCCCATCCTCTGCAATATACCTCCTGGTCACTGATGTTCGATCCTAACTTCTGGCAAGTCAAACATTCGACAATATACCTTGCTACGTCTTCCTTTATACCCGGCCTCCAAAATTTCGTTTTCAGATTCTGTTAAATCTTCACTGTTCATGGGTGTACTTACTTCTATGTGCTTCATCCAATACCTTTTATCTAAATTCCTCCACAGATGGCACCTAGATCCTCTTTTTATATCGTACTAGTTCATTCGGTGAGAGGTCATAATTCGTCGATTCATCACGAGATATCTTTTCTCGAATGGACTTTGCCATCTCGTCACGATCGATCCAAGTCTTTAAAATCCTCAATCAACTTCTGTTCTGCTATCATTATGGGCGCTTCTTGTACACCAATTGTCATACCGCATTCTTATCCGTTCTATACCCAGGCGTGGTACTTAACCATCCAAGATCAACTGATCTATCTTCACAACGTATGGTTGTGTAGGCCTTACTGCCCTACTCATTCTGCCTCTTAGCTTATCACATACTAACCTTTTGGCTCATTCTACTACAATAACGCTGGATTTTCTTGCCTTTTCGACCAGGGAATCACCCTCAGCCTTAGGCATTCTTCAACCTCGTCCAAATCATATGTTTTTGCCAGCCTCCAAATGGACTCCAGACACACTAGTCCAAAGTCACCATGCTAGTAAGTATTCCACACAGTGCTAAGCATCACAGGTCTTACAGCCCAAGGACACCGCCTCGTGCAAGCCTACATACTGGGCCTTACCGCCCTGAGCCTTTGCTCACTTATTTCTTCTGAGCTTCCTCAATTTCAAGCTGTTGAACCATTTTCCTCTTGCTTAGCACGATAGCTGGCGTCTGACTTAACCGATTCAAGTTTCTAGACCATTCTATCAGTTTCTGTTCCTGTATCAACACAATTACCAACTGCACCACTTTCATTTCAATACAATAGCAACGACAATCATGTCACCGCTTACCATGTTGTCTCATACTCAAATTTTCAAATTTTCACACATTTGAAAATCTTTGTGGTCGCAGTACATTTTCACAAACAGTGTTTTCACATTTTCAAATTCAATCGCTACCGGCTCAATTTTCAAGAAAACAATTCTCTGCCGGTCTATTTTCAGAAAACATTTACTACCGGTACACATCAAAGAGAGGGATTATTCGTTTCACAAATTTCACATTTGAAAGCCCTCGCCACCACTTCAACCTCTTGGTACAGTGGCGCACCCCAGTCCTTTCAATACCAACCACTTAAGTGGCAACGCACTTGTCGGTCAATGTGGGAGAGTTTCTGTCCCTTCCAGGACCCAGTGTTCTTCCCTGGCACATACCATAATAGGCCACCCACCGGAATCCCATACCCGAGAAAAAGGACCTCTATCCAGGAGCCTCGCTCCAACCGCCTGCATGGGTGCCGGCCAGACAACGCAAATCACACGCCCCTTCAAGGCGAAACTACTCAGATTGGGTGCACACACTATTGGAGCAAGTATTAGCTTTTCAAAACAATCCCCTCAAAAGAACTTTCAACAATGGCCAGCGATTTCAAAACAGTTTCAAAACATGGTTTCGTACTGCTTTCACCACAATCATGGTTCAAACTCAATTTCAAATTCTGGGTTCTACCAAACCCCTTTCTATGAGACAACAACATTCCAAAGACAATTATTTCAAACTGGTTTCAAACTCTGTTGAAAAACATTTCATTCAAAAACTCAGTTCAGAAAATTCAATTTTTAAAAGATTCCCAAATACAGCAGGTGCATTGGTAAGTTCAAAAATCAATTTTCAAACACATCAGGAACCAGACATCTGATATAGAGGGTCATCAACTTCAACTTACGTCTCAGGCTCTATCCTTGGCCACTCAAGCCACCCATTGGGCACTCAGCCCATTTCACTTCATTTATCAGGTCACTCTAGATCCAATGCCTGTAACCTTCAGGCTTTCGACCTCTTCGGCGCTTCACCCGATATTCATAGTCTAGTAGTTGTGGGCTTCTACCAACTTATGATCATGCCAGTCACATAGGACTTAGGGCCTCTCGTTGACCATATATCCAATACAATGACCTGAAGTCATACCAACTTAGTAAATCTTATTGCCCATTGTAATCTTGTATCATAGTTTCTTCCCACGATACACATAACGCTGGAGCACCCCATGCCAATACCTTGACATCGCATCGGATAATCCTTATTTGGGGTCATGCTGAATATGGTCTTCTGATGATGGTCCAGCTCTAAACATGGCCATAGATCCAGTTTCCCCTAACAGGAATCATCCACATCTCTTCGGAAACCACTAGCCACTATCACAACTATAACTATCGATCCTAACCATAAGACCGAAACCTGTGGCTATCGATATTCTATCTATCCACCGATTCTATCAGGACACTATTCCTCAATCTCACTTCCTCAAGAAACATTTTGTATTCAAGATCTTTCCCTATTTCTCTGACAAAGAACTATCAACCTCAAAGTATCCCATATCATGTAGGTACTGTCCCCAAAACATACCTCAAATAACACAATATCAACCAATATCATCAAGGGTTCTACTCTTAATCATTCTTTCTAAGGGAATATCATAAGATTAAGATCATTCCCTAGCAACTAGTAACCTCAAGATACCTCATACATATAGGTACTATGCCTCAATGCATTCAGATCAATCAAAGGCCTAAAGAATCCCTCGTATCGGATCATTAGGTTCATCAACCTAATTCTAAAACCTCGAACATACCCAATAAACATGCTATGATCATCATGAGTCATAACCTATAATATTCAGTCACTATCCTCAAATAACCTCAAATCGATAATCATCAGATTCCCAATTGACTCCTAGAACCTCAACATCAGTTAGGCTAAGGAGTCCTATTACCTCAAGAATACCCAAACAATTCAGTATTGATCAATCATCACAGGGTTCCTACTCTCAGGTACTAGAACCTTAGTTCAACCTCATTCACATTTAAGATCAGATTCAAGCCTAGTCTTAATCATATCCTTACATCCTCAAAGCATCTTGATAATGGAATATTTTATACACTACTTTTTGTCTCTTGATTTATAATTTAGGACTCTTTAGCTAATAAATAATGGCTTTTATACTTATTTGGGCTTTGGGCCTTTTATTATATTTTAGCCATTATTTAATAATAAATTCCAGTTTTACATTGCTTCACCATTTTTACCATAACTCTTGAACCAGACATCGGATTTGCCTCATTTTTGTCTCATATTTCAGATGATTCAGAGAGATACAATTGTTATGAAGACATAAAGAGTAAATTAGAACAAGAGGGCGGTCGATTTTGGAGCTGAAGTCATATGTATTTTTGGGCTCGAATTTTATAATTAAAGCCCATTTTATTTTATTTTCCATTTTGGGCCTGAATTGTGGATTAGAGCCCCATTTCGTTTTGCCATTTTAGGTTAAGTGAGGCAGCAGCCACAAACACATTCTCATTCACATTTTTAGATTTCAGTGGATCAAAATAGTAGTTTTCAAATTCTCTGCAATGTTCTTCGTGTTCTTCATATGTTTTTCGTCTTTCTTAATTATGTTCGGCTAAATTTCTGAGATTAACCCAACGATGAGGATTCCATCCACTATCCGGAGGATTCACTCTTAATCGGTAACCGTCTAACTCATTTCTGCATTCTTTAATCGGATTCGATTTTTGGATTTGGATTGGGTTTTTGATTAAAAACCCAGATCGACATTTCCTAAGGACGTAGTTCGGACTAGGTTTAAGTATCACTGTGCGATCGTACGAGGTGCACCACTGATTCGAACAAATTCTGAATGATTGTTCGGTTGAGGGAATTTCTGGACAAACGTAGAGATTTCGGTTTGTCCAGTCGATCACGAAGTTCGGTTATAAACTGTTTTCGTCCAAGGAAGGGAAGTGGTGGAATCCGAATCCTGGGTTAATCCTTTAATCCTCTGTTTTCTATTTAATCTGTGTTATTTTGTTTTGTTTTTGCATATTTCCGTTTTCAATCTCTTCTCAATCAAAAACCCCCGATTTTACTGTTTCTGTTTTATTGCTGTTCAAATTAAACCGACTGCGAATTCGTAGGGAAACGACCCAGGTTACATTATACTGCAAATCCTTTTCTAATCTGGTTATTTTAGGAGATTACGGCAAATCTCTGTCACATCTCTAGGGATCACTATAAGACAAAAATTAAGGTACTAAGGCCTCAAACCAAGGAATCTCAAATTCCTATAATACTTCCCAAGGGGTCACCCATCCCGAGACTTCTCTTATCCAAGCACTCTTAACTTTTGGGTGCCCTTCTTGTTCGAGGGTACTCGTGCTAGTACCAACCGTTCGCCTTTTCCAAAACCAGATACCCGTTTCTTCATACACTTCCCTTCTAATTTAGTTGCGGGAATCGGTCCCTGATTTCCTTATCAGAGGACCCAAGGTTAGCAACAGAACACACACTCTGTGCTACCTCCTTTATCACAAGAGTCTTATCTTACTGGAGCACAACCCTCTTCCTTAGGGCATTTATCCTCGATGCTCCATTTGCCCATTTGTACCTTTAATCATGTACCATTTACCAGTACCGTCCAAACCATGCTCTGATACCAAATTTTTACACCCCTACCGGCCTCGCCCTTTCGGGTGGCGGGTTAGAGGGATCCTCATCGCTTATTACCTTTCCTTAAATAAATTGTCACTTTAAATTTATATCAGAGTACGCGCGGCAGAGCATTGGATCGGTTTGGACAACTCGCATTGTACTGGTAAAGATACAAACAGTTACATAAACTAATCCCCGTAGGGTTAAGGGTACAATCGTCCAAAACAAATACAAGACAGAGAGTACGACTCGTACAGTCATCCCAATTATAGAGGTACAAGAAGCAACTGGGCATCCTCTACTACTTCGTCTTTCCGCACCAAGCCCTACCTTCTTCAAGCCTCCAGCCGTTACTAACTTACACCTATATCCTTTTGATTCAGGCTGGAGTTCAAGGTTGAACCCTAGAGTAACTGTTAAACTCGTATACAATATGTATGCAATGCATGTAATGTAAATCACAATCAGGAACTCAAACATAAACATGGCATTTACTCCACAGGACCGCCTGGTCAAGACAAGCCCCCGAAACTAGCGCGTAAAGGGCCTCAGTAGCTAGGGCGGCCGACCCTAACTACCTACCCATAGGGCCTCAGTGGACACCTATAAACACACAGTCATATAGGCTCCACCTACCCCACATACCTTGGGCCTCAGTAGACACCTATGAACACACAGTCATATAGGCTCCACCTACCCTACATGCCAAGGGCCTCAGTAGCACCCCAGAAGAGATACTACCTACCCATCATGCCTCGGGCCTCAGTAGCACCCCAGAATAGATACTACCTACCTATCATGCCTTAGGCCTCAGTAGCACCTATATAGGTACTACCTGCCCTGCATACCTCGGGCCTCAGTAGCAACCATAGAACACGAAGTCCCATAGAGGCTACCTACTTTAGATCCACAATCATGATAACACAGAACATACAAGAGCCACATAGAGTATGCAAGTTTACAGTTACTACCTGGAACGCCTAGAAAATAGGAAACTCTTCCTTTAGCACTTGAAATATGTCTCACATGTGTTCACATCCTATATACAGAAAAAATACCACACTTTAAATCACATATTCAAACTTTACTTCAAGTTCCATAAATTTCGCCTAACTCCAGAATTTTCCAGAAACACTGACCCAACTTCGCTGATTTTTAATAAATTCTAGAAACATCTTATCGACATGAAATCAGTGGCCATTGAATCCTTAGAATGTCTATTTTACCATAAAAATAATCCCCAAAGTCATATGGGTTCTAATCCTTCTCAGATTCTCAAAACTTAGCCACTGGTCCGAGACAGAGTCCAGGTTTTTAGGTCATTTTCAACTTAAAAGATATCTCGGTTAGAAACTCCAAATGACACAAAATATTATATGAAAATAATAATCAGGATTTATAATTTCACCATGTAAAATTTCAGATCAAACGGAGTTCATTTACTATTTCAAAACTACCGATTAACACACGCTGCCCAGAAACCGTAAGAACCGACAGATTTTCGTATAAGAAGATTTAGGGTTTTTAGAGTTCCAAACGAAGTGATCCAACTTAAACCTACACCAAAACACCTTATGGACTCAATGGAAACCTCAAAGATACCAAAATACTACAGAAAATCCACGAAAATCATCATAGGGCAGAGATGAAGGTAGCTTAGTTGCCAGTTTAGGGACTTATCTCGGGATGTCGGTTGCGGGTGCCTTCCTCTTCCTTGGAGCAAGACCTTCAGCTGGACCTTCCTCTCCCTCACCTTGAGCATGAAATAGACTGATCCAAATGGAGGGAGGAGTGCCCTATTTATAGGCCCCAAGTTCCAAACTTTGCCCCTAGATATTTTAAGTTGTGGGTTTTAGGGTTAGGGGCAAAATGGTCATTTTGCCTTGTTCATCTTCCAAAGCAAGGGGCCCACGAAATCAGACCTTATAGAAGCCTTCTAGGGCCTTCCAAGGGCAGAAAATGGCGCATTCCAAGGCTAAAAATAGAGTTCCAGTTTTGCCCCTAGGTGGCCTGAGTTGTAGGTTTAAGGTGTAGGGGCAAAATGGTCATTTTGTGCCGTTCTTCTTCCAAAGCCGTGGGACCCACAAGATCTGCCCTAGATATGCAATAATTACCCCTTTAGATGTCATAATTACATGTCATTCATCCTGTCATATCAGATCCAAATATGTGGTCAAGATTAATTCCGATTATTTTATTCTTTCTCTCTATTCATCATTACTTGATGTGACAATCTCTCTCTTCATAATTACATGGCAAGATATTTTCTCCCTCTTCTGGGCCCACTGGAATTCACCCCCTATCAGTGTCCTGGGCCTGAGCCTGACTCCGGGAAATCCTATCCGGCCCCGCTCAGCTCCCGGTTGCCGGTCCCACTGTTAACTCTTAGAAATTGACAATATTCCAGCATATTTTCTCTCTCCTTTTACCGATTTTTGGTTCAAAATGTGCATAGAAATGAAGTCATAGAGGAAAATGTGCATATCAAAGTACAAGGCAAAAATCAAAGAAATTCTTGTTATTATAGAGTTTATGATTCAATTGAGAATTGATAATTGCTTCCTCTTTTGTAGGAAGATGGAGAAAAGTTTTGAAGCTCTATAAGAACCAAGAAACAAGGAAAGAAATAAAGGAGGTGAAGCAGTGAAAAGCTAGAAGAACCTGTGCAACTGGCTGTGGAAAGTCACAAGCGGCGCGCCCCGGTACTTTTGTGGAAAGTCTGGCCGCGGCCCGGTACTTTCCGTGGAAAGTCGCAACTGGCCGTAGCCAGTCGTAAAAAATGCTGAAAGTACAGCTGCGCGTTTTTACATTTCAGAAACAGAAAAACCCTATTTAACCTAAAGGGAAGGGCCGAAAAACACACTCTTGACCTAAGGAAACAAGTGGGCACACAAGGGAAGAGCTTGGGAGAGAGATTTGGACAATCTTGGAGGCTTGGGTGCTCAACCTAAGAGAGATTTTGGGGTTTTCACCTTGGTTCTTCCTCCTTTCTTCTCTTTTCTTCCTAGTTTCTTCATGTATTCAGTTCCTTTGCTTAGACTCTCTTTGTATTTGAATATGAGTAGCTAAACTTTTCATTCTAGGGTTCTTCTTACCCTTTGTATGGATTAAAACTTGAATATTCCTCTCTTTTGGTAGATAAATATACACATGTGTTGATTTCAACCTTGGCTTAATGCTTCTAAGTGATTGGCCTCCATTTAGATGATTTATTCACATAGGTTTTGACTCGAGAGAGCTAATCTAGGTTTAGAACTTGATTGAAATCATGCTTGTCTTGAAGTTTACTTGATAAATGGATGGTTTGTTGGTAGAATAGAGATATATTTACTAGCCTTGCATTGTCACATTAGGGTTGTTGCTTAAAGATTGATTCTCATTAATTGTAGCAAGAGATTGTGCATTTGAATGAGAAGAGAAACTTGATTTTGACTTGAGAGAGCGGGTCAAGTATTTGTGAACCTTAGACTAACACATGTATGTATTGAAATGCCACTAGAGAGGTATTTGACCAAGTTTTATGAAATGCAAAAGGGGAAGAAGAATCCTAGGCTCTTTTATCCTTGAAGTCAAAAGTCATTTGCCTTTATCAATTCTAAGTTTTAGAAATAGTCTTTAAAAATTCTCTTTCCAAATCAAAACTTTGTTCTAGCTCAACTTGATGAAATTCACTAAGCCTCTTGCTTGACCAATTTGTTAAACAAATCCTCGTGGCAACGATACTTTACTTTTCACTTTATTACTTGCGAAACTCGTACACTTGCGAGGCGAACACCCACCTTACCTCGTGATGCGTGCCCTTCACCCTGACTTGTGTGGACCCGGATCAGCAGTCACTTTTCCTAGTCTACAAGTGGACGGGGCATACTACCTTGGGGATTAAGAAACCTTTATTTCAGTACCCCAGATCCACCTCGTAATACGTGCTACCCGATAATCCAACTTCTGGCCCGAAATGCCACGTGTCCGACGTAGCACTACTACTACTAACTTTTCCTTCCCTTCTGGGCCAGATAACCTTTTCTCTCTCTTCCCTTCTTGTTTCCTTCAAAAACGCAGGGCTTCCATGACTACCCTGAAAATGTCGTATACTTGCCTGTACTGGCATATTTTTGCTCAACTAAGTGTCCTATACCTCAGGACATAGTTGGGCGGCATCTTTTCCGACCAGACTTACACCATATACATCTTCTGTGCCACTTTTTCATCTGCACTTTAATTCCACGGCTTCAGCATACTAGCTCCATTGACCCGTATGGCCGAGTTACTTAGTCCCAGAGAGGCTTCCTATGCCTCGACCTTCTTGGGACTCTTCCCAAACTGGGCCTAGTCGTCTGCCTATTTCAGGCTTATTCTTCAATCTTAGGGTCCAAAATTTGGGGTGTTACAGTTGAGTATGTGTACCAGTCTCCTCTCTTATGTATGATGATTCAACATGAGTAACAGGATAAAAATATTGGTCAATAAACAGTCCCGCGGCATCCATAACCAACTGCTCATATTGATTAAGGTTGTCTTGATAACTACTGTCCCCATAATAACCACTCGGTGTCTGTCAGACTTCGCCATGACATTCCCAACATTCATAATCCTTCATGAATCCTTTTTTACACAAATGGAACAGTGCCCGGATCTTTAAATTTTAAACACCTACATTGGACACACGAACAACTAATCCAGGTACTTGAATTAGTTGAATGTGCCAAAGAATATTGGATGAACTCTTCCAAACCAGTAAGAATGCTTGATATTAGGAAAAATTATAATCATCTACCAATATAGATTCAAACAAAGGAGAAACTAAAATAAAAAAAAAGATCTAAATTCATGTAATTTATAAATCTTCTACCAATGTAGATCTTTGGATTATGTAAGAAAGAATATCTATATACAGATACTTCCAAATAGTTAAAAAAATCAAACTAACCTAGAAAATGGCGGCGACGGTGACCGACAGGGGGAGGCAACCAGAAGGAGGAGCGGCGGCGGCGACTAGAACGACGAACAGCGGTGATCAGAAGGGAGAGGAGGAGCGCACAAGGTAGGAGAAGAACAAGAAGAGGAGCGCACGGAAGGAGCACACGATGGTCGAAATGTCCCAAAATTGGGACTTAATGGTAAAATCAAGCTTTTTGCGACGGAAATCAACTTTCGTAGGAAAAAGCAAATTTTTTTGCAATGGAACTTGAGTTCTGTCGCAAAAGGGGGGAACCGGCGGCCAACAGGCCGCCGATTAGCAACGGACAAAGTAGTCCTAAATCTGTTGCAAAACTGACGATTGGGTCCGCCAGTTTGCGATGGGGGTATAAAGCGTCAGTAAATTTGTGATGGAATTTTTAATTCCGTCGCAAGAAATTCTGTCTCAAATTCACTTTTTTCTTGTAGTGAGTGAAGGAACCTATAGATTGTCATGACTTAGACATTTCAAGTTTTGCAAATGAACTTGTTACAAGAGCAAGAGAAGAGGATATTGAGGATATGCAAGTTGATGTGTGTTTGATTTGAATCAATTGATCTAATTTGCGAATTGTTAAATTTTATTCTTTTGATGTTTTGGAACTTAGTTGTTGGAGTTGTGAAACTTTTTTTGTGTTTTTGGACTTATATTTTATAAGGTTATGTAACTTATATCTTTTAAAAATTGAAGTTATTCATTGAATTTTGAGTAGTGAGTTTTTTTTTTTTACATGCACACATATAATTTTGTATCTTGACATTAAATAGTAGAAATTTTATGTTCCATGTCATTTCTACTATTTACGTTTCTACCACCTCTTATGTTTCTATGTAGAAACTCGATTTTGACAATAGTAACATCTGTTTGTACATCCAAAGTGCTCCCAATAATCAACTCTTGGATTATTTTTACTGAAAATGATGACATTATTGAATTTTATTGGATTTTACATCTTAATTAGCTTTTTAGAATGCATTTTCAACTTATGCAACTAAATTAATCTAAAATAAAAATGATTTATACTAAGGGGTTTAAACTTCTTATGTTGCATGAGAAGAAGAAGATTCCTACACACACATGAAATAGTGGGACCCACATATATATATATGCTAATTATATATATGTGTGTGTCCCACCATTTTATGTGTGTGTGACATTTGAAAACACTTCTCCTACAACATGAGAAGTGTTTTTCCTTATACTAAAGTTAGAAAATTTTCAACTTATGTTTCAAGCTTTCTAGTTTGCATGTCAACATGGTCATTTTGGTTAATTGACTTTTATGCCCCTTAAATGTCAGTACATAATTAAGATCCTTAATTAACATTTTAAAACTTTGGTATCTTCGCCGAAGGTTCCATTTCCATCCCAATCGAGAGATGGAGACAAATGAAGTTGATCCCAATATAAAGGCATTTGGAACAAGTTCACATCCCAATCTTTTATCGGGACCACGCAGCGTAAATTAAAATAAAAGGAAAATATAAATGTAAGAAAACTGATTTTTTAGATAAAAATATTATTATGTCAGTTAAAAATGAATAAGATTGGGTATATTAAAGATAAAAAATTAAAAAAAAAAAAAAAACTATATCTAAGTATTATGTTCCCAATCCATTTATCTAATTTATTATTCCCTAATAATTTTTATATCGTAAGTAGGCTCTTGTCAATAGCTAGGTCCATACCACCCTGTGCGAGGCTGGTGGAAGATTATATTAGCAATCTAGATTAGTTAAGAATTTTTCACCAAAAAAATTATTAATTAATAACATATTCCCTAATGAAAAACCCCTAATTAACCATCCTATTTCTGTTGTACTTTCTATGCATGTATACATTATGAGGAGTTTTCTTATAAAATATTGCATATTTCTTGTTTGCCAAATTAAATATGATTTTCAATTTCTCTCCATATATCTCTTGCTCTCTCCCCTGTTTGTTTTCCTTAATTATAAAAGTATTGCTGATACCATGTGGCTAAACATTCATATCACCGGCCGCTCATTCATAATGAGGACATATTACTAAATGACAAGTTCTTATAGCGTTCATTTTTTCTTAATTAATTACTTATATTATCCTTAATATATGACCTATTTATGTAATCTGATTAGATTAAAAAAGTCAACTAAGTTAGTTCATTATAATAAAGGAACCTTTAAATAAATATGACATGTTTTTCTTAAAATATCCTAGAGTATTAATATGACCAAGCTTTTCTCCTTTGCTGCTAAGGCTCACTGAAGCCCACCGTTTAAAAAAAAAAAATTAATAAAGAATGAACCAGTGAGCTTAACTTGTGAAAGAGAGAGAAAAGCTCTGTGGTGCAAAGTTAGGGTAAAATAAGCTTCTATTTTTTCAAACAATAAAGTACCATTCACGAGAAAATTAAAATTTTTTAAAACTAATTTAGTTGGGGTGGTTTTATTTACTGATTATTTTTTTTTTTAATGGTAAAATTTGCATTATTGAATATAGATTATTGATTCTCAAAGCACAAGAATTTTTTTTTTTTTTTTTTTTTTTTTTTGTTTTTGTTTTTTAAACAAACAAAATGACGATGATGATGGGAGAAGGAATGGATGAAAGCTAAGGTGAGATGAATAATCAATGGGTGATGGTGAGAATAATGGAGTATTTTCGTGTTGGTCCTCGGTGTAATTTGAGAAATTCGAGTCCTTCTCTGTTTGTAATTTTGGTACCTGACAGTTATTTGGGAAATTAAAGTCCTTGAGTGTAATTTCTTCAGTTACGTAACATCATATATTCCCAAAATTGTATTAATTAATAGTAATAGCAAGACTTATTACCATTATTTTACCTCTTCAACTCTAATTTCATACAATCACTACTAATCACAATTTAACCCTAATGCAAAACCCCTTAAACTATGCATGATTAAGCCATAATAACAGATACATCAACCTTATTGTATGAAGCCTCCATATGTGTTAATTAAAGCTTGAAAGGTTAACATAATAGTTGATCACTAGACTCATTTTCTCTCATATACTAATTCAGTTCTTAATATAAAAGTTAAATAACTAACTTGTGGATATTAGTTTAGTTATTTGTAACAAATTAAATATGTATTAGTTTCTATAAAATACCACCATTTTAATCATTGGAATTTGATCCACCCTTGTGGAAACTCCCTTAATATATACAATTAATAAAGACACTTTTGGAAAACAAATATAAATTTGAAATACAAAAAGTATATTGATGTCTTATATTTAGGACTAGAAGGAGTATCTTTAGCCAATCATCATCCTAACTTGAACCAAGTTTCTATTTATTTTAAATTCATTATTATGAAACAAATTCTCTTATATATGCAACACTGCTTCCAGTGGTTGGCATGGATGAGTGTTGTCAATTCTCCTTTCTTTCCTGTTTTGATGCCAACGTTAACACGAGTTCTACACAAACACGTCTTACTTAGAGAGAAAACTTTAATTAGTAGATAAATATTACAATAATTTAATTATCTAACAAAGTACAAACTCAAAAAATAATAATAATATTGCATGAATAAGAGAAACACAACATGGATAATAATACTAAAAGAAATCCATGCCACTTGTGAGCAACCAGACAATCAGGATGAACTTTCTCTAATTCCGCCTGTGAACGAACTTTCTGATAGCTCTGACAAATTTCTTCAGACTCCAAATTATAAGGCGCAACGTGATTAACACCACAATGAGCCCAAGTAATCCACACCAGGCCAAGATTGCCTATCCAAAGGTCATCGAAACCGCATTATTTACCCGAAGATGGTGTGGCGTCACCATTGCAAGGGCAGATAAGTAGGCAAGGGCTAAGGTTGTGAGAGTAACACACATGCCTATGGATAGAAGAAATATCAAATCTTTGTTCTTCATAGGAACTCCACTAAAAAGCAATAGGGTGACACTAAGCGATGACATGAAAGATATGGTATTACAAATTACATACTGCAAAAATTGATTTTCATGACGAAAAGATGAGACTGCTTCACCAGGACAATAAGGCCCTCTGTTATCAAGCTTAGTGCAGTTTAGGGCTTCACTGGGTGATAAGCCTTGTTGGATGGAGCCACCAGGGGGTTTATTAATGATTGAAATGTTATGGAGGCTATAACGGTAGACACTAAACTCAAATTTCCACTCATTTCTTCTACCCAGTCACCTCTGTGTCTGAACCAACGTCCAATCCATTTCAAAATCCTTATCAAACAGTTTCTCTTCTTCTTCCTTCGAATTCGAGGTCTTGCAACTTGTGGCGATGGTGAGTGTGAATGAGTTTGGAATATTCCGTTATTTTCAGTTCTGATTCCAGAATATTCCATCAGCATCACTTGTATTTCTAGGGTTTTGAAATCTCTTAGACTACGTTTCAGGATGTCATAGGCAGTGAGACCCATGTCATTCTTCAAGCTTGCCAATTCTATTGCTTTTGGGATTGATAAGAGTTACCTTATAGTCTGAAATAATAAACATGCATGTTAGTATATTAGTGGTGTCATAATCAATCATTATTGGGTGACCCAAATATTTTAAAAAATAATTTTTCATGTTTATAATTTACCTCTATCTCTAGTTTGCTTATTTTGCCCAATAAACTCATTCACTAACTCAGTTGGATCGAGGTGGCTTATTTTCCTTGTACAGTAATTTTGCTTTCATCTCAAGACTAGAAAGAAATTAGAAGACATCAAGACAAGCACATAAAACAGATATATCTCTGTTCATACTTTGCTACAAAGAAAATAAAATGAAAGAAAGACAGCAAGAAAAAGTATTTCGGTTGAAAAAAAAGGAAAAGCACAAAAAGAAAAAATAATGAAAATTCAAACCCGTCAACCGTTCACAAGATAAGTCGAAGCAGCTAGTATTATAATTGGGGTGGGCCCCCATTTCCTTCTGGCTAATTAACCCGAAATTTCCTTGATGTTTCCTTCATCGACGCCATCATCCATCTGACTAGTCGGCTAATGGCTTTGCCAGTAATTATACTATTGGGGGAAAATAAGCAAACTAGCTGGAGGGAATATATTAAAAAATGAAAATAATAATCATCAACGTTTGATGCAAATACTCATTTTTTAGGGGTAGCAGGGAGGGCAGTATGGGAGGCACATTAGGCACCCCCAAGCCGAAAATTTCACTTCGTCTCGTTTCCTGAATCTTGCCTCTCGTTGCTAGCAGGCCAATTATTATTTTTTTTTTCCTATATCAAAATTAACACATGAGAAATAGATTCCTTAGACACATACATTTTTTTTATTTTAACAATAACATACGATTTAAAACATGAAAAATTCAATTACTGATGGCGGCAAGGAGGTAAGATCTTCACCTACAAGAAAGGAGATCCTGACTCAAGTCTAGCTGGATCTCAAAGTCCAAGTAATTAAGTAAACTGTACCTCAACTTGTTTTAACATGATAGCCAAATGCAGAATGGTGTTCTTGCCATCCAAGTCTCCCTTAATTAAGAGCTCGTGGGTGCCATGAGTATCCAACTTGTTCACCAATTCTTTCAAGATCTCTAACTGGTTGTACGTCACACACAAGTGGAAAATAGTTTTCCCCATGTGATCAAGGATCTTCGAAGACTCTGCATTTGCTCTAGTAAGCTCCAACACAACGTCTTTTCTGCCTCTTATAACTGCATAGTGCAAGGGAATTATGCCTTCTTGGTCACCAACCAAGCACGCCACCTCACGGGCTTCCAACAGCTGCTTCACAATTTCGATGTGGCCTTCTGCAGAAGCTAAGTGGAGAGGTGTGCTTTGTGAAGAGTTTCTCTCAAGGGCAAGTTCTGGCTTGTGAGAAAGGAGGGTTTTTGTGAAATCGAGGTGGCCAAGGGAAGCTGATATGTGCAAGGGAGTTTCTATGAAGATAGTTTGTGAACTAATTTTGTACAACAATCCTGGGTCTTCCTGAAGCAATGAATTTAAGGTTGAAACACAGCCTTTATATGAAGCTTCATAGAGAACTCTCATTTTATCTACTTCATAATCACGAGCAGTCTCTATGTTCATAGGCTCCGTCTCTTTCCCACAAGAATGACTCATTTGCTTCAATAATGATGCAAGTTGTGGATTCCAATTTATAACGGCAGCCTTGGGCCCCTTAACGGAATAATCATGCCGAACCAGATGCTGGACCCTCCTTTGGATATGCTCCAGGTGCCGTGCCAACTTTTATTGCTCCTAAACTTCATTAACTCGTTAGCCTTAAAATTAAATAAATTTTTTACTTTATCTCTATTTAATAAACATTATATCATATGATAATAAAGTCGATATAATAATAGATGGATAGTATAATTGTATATTCATATAAAAAATTTAATGATGTAACTTATAAATAGGATAAAAAAAAAATTATTCTCACTGGATCCTATAAATAACACCAAAGGATCATAATAAAGATGACATATATGATCACTTATGTGGAAGGTTAACGTGGCAATACCTGAGCAAGAGGGTGTGCGCTTGTAAGGACGTCTTACATTTTTAACTGGGCTGCAAGATAATTATTCATTCGCTCTTTAATATAGGATTAAATGTAAGATCTATTTATATTTATCAATTTTTTCCTCTAAATTATCCCTATTATCCTCGCCAATAATCAAATAAGCGAATGAGAGGAAATTAAAAAAGATGATTATATGATGTTTTTTAAGAAAATTTCTTCTCATTTGATCCTATAAATAATACCAAAAGATCATAACAAAGATGACATGATTACCTATATGGAAAAAGTCCGTATGATTGCTTATGTTGGTTCATAAGTGTAACATCCTAAATTTTGAGTTTAGGATATTAAAAAGATTGTGTGGAATTTTATGAGAAATTTAGCCTGAATAAATTTTAATTCTAATATTTGAAATTAAAGGCATATTTTTCCATAAACTAAGGACATATAGCTGGGAATCATTTTTTTTGGCCTGATTATTTTGGAGACAATATTTTATATGGTCAAAATAAATTAATTGAGAAAGAGAATCCTTAAATGGAATTAAGGATTAATTTTGGGTTACCTAACTAACATTCGCAATTTAATTAATAAGGGACTCCATTGCAAACAAGAATCTTGTAGGGAGTCAAAAGGGATTATTTCCAAGTAGACCCCACATTTTCTCTCCTCTCCCAAACACACGTACATACACCACAAACACACACAAAAACTCCTCTCTCCTTCAACCAATCAGGTGCACACACATAAGCTTTCATCCTTCCATTTCCATTTCCTTTCCACGGTAAACAACACAAACCCACACATGCAATTAAATGACACATGGAAAGCTCAAATGAAATCTGAATATTTCCTTCTCTTTTTCCCTTATACATCCACGGCATATCACACAAACACACAAATCATTCCTTTTATTCCAATAACCTAAACTCTTTTCCTTCCCTTTTTATAAACCGTACACACAAACACCACTTGCTTCACATGCACCTACACACACGTCGCCCATGCAAATTGCCACCTAGCACACACAATTTAACACACTCAAAAACTGATTACTCCCTCTCCTTTTATCATTTCGGTTAACACCCCCCTCAAACCCATATGAATCCCTTCCTTTCCTTTCAAAGTTTCACGATTCACACTCCCTCCCCCTTTCATTTTCATTTTGTTTCGTCTCTCCCTCTCAATTCACAATTACACACACACACACTTAAACTAAAATCTAATCATCCTCCTCCCTCTCCCAACATCAACAACCTCCAACCAACCCACTCAGATCCACGGCTGGATTAGGAAGAAGAAGAACAAGAAAGTTCAACGTAAGACCTTGAACTCTAGTTTGAGATTTTGAATGATTCTTTCCATGCATGTTATTTGGGTTAAACACAAACTCACATGCATATGATCTTTTTGAGACTAGGCTGAACCTTGAACAAAGAATACAGTGGTGAAAGAGAGACTCCTTGCATGTCTGATATATGCATCTAGGTTCTGATTTCATGAAGGTTTGAGCCACAAAAAAGAGCATGCAAGCTGTTTTACCTCCCACTGAATTTTAGTCTAAAAAGAGAGTCTCTTGTGCCTCACGTTTTTGTGAGATTAAGGTTGAGTTTTGATCTGAAATTTTTACTGGATAAAATAAATTTCTTAAGGTTTAAAATAAGCTTTGGTTTACCTAAAACGGAGGTCTATAACTCCAGTTATGATTTTTCGAAGTTGAGCTAAAAAAACTGGAAATTTCTGGTATGCTTCAGGAACAGCCAAATGGCGTTGGGTTTCGTGCTGACTGAAAAAAATCATTAAAATGTGAAATTTTCCAGTTAAATAGTAGACATTTAGAGGTTTAATGTGATAGGTAATTCGTTAAATTCCGTTAAGTATTGAAGGAGTTATAATTTTTCAAAGATTGGTCAGAAAATCTGGAAAATTTCTGGACATTGTTTATATTTTTGAATTTTGGGAATTTTCTCAGCCATAAATCAACTTGGTGACTTTAATTTATGAAAGTAGACTTATCAAGGTTTAAGTGGAAATTGGAATCACTCCATCTGGAGTTATATCGGTCAGATTATGAATTTCCCAAATTCTCAGAGAAGTTAAGAATTGAATTGTTGACAAGTCTTAATATAGCCACACAAGTTGTTAATTGTGTATAACCTTCAAGGTAAAGGTTTCCTTGGATATATTGAAATGTTAAATGGCTGAGATGATATTTATTCCATAGTGAATTGTATGTATTTAGTTAAATAATCCTCAATCAGTATACACCCCCAGTCATAAAGATACTAAAGGACATGTATTTTGGGTTAGGTTTAGAGGAGAAATAATCTTAATTATATTATTAAGATTAAATTGTATAGTGACATATCTTTGTACAAATGTAATTTATAGGAACTCCAAAGCCCGCTTGCACCGCAAATTACTTGGACGTAGTTAAGGTGACTAACACAGGTGGTAACTCTAACTTTCTATTTTTGTGTGTATGTTTATGTATGGTTAAATGCCATGATGTGTGGAAAGTGTTTTTTTATAAACTTGTTTGATTGCATACAATATGTTTAAATGTTGGTCATTCACTGTGTGCGAAGGAATTCGGATCCGAGTAGGTTCTGTGCACGTTTTCCGAGCACTTCGTTTTTGAAACTATGGTTTAATATTGTCTGTATGCTGAGTTAAATTCCTGACTATGGTAGTTAAACTATGCATATGTTTATACACCAATTATAGAAGTTAACATGTTACCCTGAGATTCATTCGTGAATCTCAGACTTGATTAAAGATACAGGTAGTGGATCAGGACGGAAGGGGAAGGCGGTGCTGTAGGCAATGGTAAAGGAAGGTTGGACTTAGGAGGAGTTCCTTTTTTGTTTTGTAGATATGGTTGGACAATGTATAAGGTTTAATTTTGAAGTTTAGAATTTGGGAAGATTGTATATATCTCCGTATTCTGAAGGGATTGAGTTTTATAGTTGCAACCAAGTTTTTAATTTGCTTAAAAATTTATCAGTTACTTTTTTGTCCAAACCAGATCCATACGCTCCTCTGTGTATTAACTCTGATAATGATTGGGAGATAAAAGGGGGCGTTACAATAAGGACTTGGTCTAATTTTAATAGCATTAACTTTAATGCCGTTGAGTAAAGAAATAAAAACCAAAACTCATTAAATATATAGAGATCAAAACCAAAACTTGTTAAAAAATTTTAGGCTCCTATGACTAACGTTGACTGAAATTAATGTCATTAAACTCAAATTCAGTCCTTATAAAACTATAAAAAGTTATAAACTAAAAATTCTTGTTTAAAATTACGGGGATCAAAACTAAAATGTGATCAAACTTTGAAGGCAATAATACTATTAGCCCATCTTTTTAATCTAAAACAAGTAATCACTAAACGATACGGTATGCTGAATCACATAAAGCGTCAAGCCAGCTATGTGTATGGACACAATTTATTAACTTGTGAAATTGATTATTGCGGACAAAATCACAGTCGCTTTCTTTTATTAATTTATAGTTTTTTCGGTGGGCTCTTCGTAACATTCCAATGTTGATAATCACTCTACTCCCGTAAGTTCTAGAAGCAAGAACAAATCTCGCCTTCTTTCTCTCAAGGGCTTTTTGTTAGCCCTCTCACTCCACCAAATCTGCGATGCCTTCCCCAGTGTTATCCTCTTTAATTTCCAGAATTAAGGATTTTGTATAACTTCGATGTCTCCAGAATTAAGGATTCAAAACAAATGAAAGGACTTTTTTTTGTCATGGGAGTATCATCAATTATGGAATCCTTAATTCTGGAAACAAATCATATTTTATTACACACCCACGCGGATATATATATATATATATATATATTAACCTTGATATATACACACATACTTATTATTTTATTTTATTTTTTTTAAAAAGGCTGGAGAGCAGTGAAACTTTTTTGATAGGTGAAAAGAGATTAAGAAAGGACAATAAAGTCACTTTACCCTCATTTTTGAAATTCTTAATTGGGTTAATGACTTATTTAAAGATTTGTTGAATTTATTAACTTGATTTAGAACTTTCATATTTCAAACAACTTTATATTCCACCTCCTCCACTACCAACATAATTGATGGGCCCAACCCCCTCACAAAAGTTGGAGTGTTCGATGTTGAAATTAAGTGACTTTGATAAACCCCTCGTCTTTGGTTTCAACTGACGAAAGGGTCAGACTTTCTCACCTAAAGGGAGGGGGTTCGATCCTGGAGTTGGTCAAGGCGCTAGGAGAGCATCCAGAGGTGCCATGAAGCGGTAAACGCTTAGGTGAAGGTGGATGCATGTGTACTTCACGGCCTAGTATGCCATGTAGCGGGGCTCCCAGCTTAAATACTCTGACCGTGGGTGAGCCCAACCCCTTTCCTAAAATTTTCTATATCAAAAAAAAAAAAAAAAAAAAAAAGTCACTTTGATAAAGTGATCCATGAAAAAAAATATTAATATGTTAAAAGTAAAGAAAGGACCTTCATTTTTTGTGGAGATTAAAACAAACTAACGAAGTGGGCTAGACACTTTGAATTAGAAATAGGAATATTCCAAATATGATGTGTTTCGTGTACTATCAAACAATGAGTGTCCAAAGTGGTGGTGTCAAATCATAACCCCAAGCCGGTAATTTTATTTAATGCCTTTATGCTCATCTTTTTCTACTACTCCCTCCGATCCTAATTATAAAAGCTAGTTAATTTTTTTGGAGAGATTAAGGAAGCTAACTAAATTACTTTAAAGTATTTTTATTTTTATTTTTTCCTTCAAACTTATTAGTTTGACTAATAAACTAATATATAATCTAAGAATATTTAATATATGAAATAATTAAGTAATTTATTTAGCTTCCTTAAATTAATCTCTCTAAAGAAAGTCAACTAACTCTTATAATTAGGACCGAAGGTAGTACTGTTTTTTTTTTCTGCCAAAGTTTTGTGAATGTTTATATGCTTTTTCATTCTTAAGGTGGCTTTGGTTTAAGGGGAGGGTATGAGAGGGAATGGAAGGAAATAGAGGATATTAACTAAATTGTTATCAATAAGAAGAAATTTTTTTATTTTTATTGAGAGTGTTTTTTTAAAATATTGAAAAATTTTCATGATCTATTTAGTAAAGAAGGGAGAAAAAATTTCTTCCTTCCTCTCCCTTAAATCAAACAAACTCTTAATGTAGTACCATATAATTATGCCTCGTTGGATTAATATTAGCCTATAAATATATTCTTAGCCAAAATCTTCTGGCCCAGCATACTTTAGCCCTTTTTCCTTCTGAGAAAAAAATTGGGCAAGGCAAAATATAAACTAATATTTAAAAAGGTTAATTGCCCAATTTAACCGAAGAAAGGGGTTGGCCCACATTATACTGGCAGCATTCTTTTATTTTTAAATTAAAACCATAATTTATTCTTATATAGAAACCTTTAACATATCCAATCAATTGAGAAACTTTTAAGGGAAAAAAAATTATGAATATGGGAGATAAAGCAGATTAGGATCTTATATTTAAGACCGATTCAATATTTAACTAACTATTATATTAAGAACCGAGGTTAGTATCATATCATCCAGTTTTTTTTAAAAGAAAATTTACGAGTCACAAAAAGAAATTTAAAAATGGATCGTGTTGTGGACCTCGGAAATGGGCCAGATCAGGTCAAGCCCACTAGAGGGCCAACTACCCCACGATCACCCCCGCTACCATAGTAGTGCAGGGATTGGGGGCACGGAACATGACATCATGGGAACATGCTACCGAGAGAGTCGGACCAACCCGGCCTCACTATAAATAGGGGCATACCCCGGTGAACGGTACACGTATTGATTCTACTACTCTTTACATATCATCCCACTGTTCACACACCCCACACCTTTGCTGTGTACAGTGATCATCTTGTCCATTGTTATCTGCTCCATAGATAGCATTGGGTAAGCCATACGAGATCCTATATTGAACATTGACCGGCCTCAAGGGTGAGACATTTATGTTCCATAACGGAACATTGGCGCCGTCTCGTGGGGACCGAGTAAATTTCGAATCCCAAACCATAAAGCTACGAGCCTACCATAGCAAATGGCAAACACAAGAGGACGTGGTTCAACAACTCGGCAAAACCAAGTGCCAGAAGAACAACAAGAACGACAACACGATGGACAAACATCACAACAGGAGGACCCGATGAACCCGGACACAGAACAAGTGTTGGTGGAAACCGAAGCGGAGACGTCGAACACGGCGAATTCTCCACCCCCTGAGAATGTCGTTATTTAGCAAACCGAAACCCTTCAAGTGGTCAATCCCGATATTCAAATATTACGAACCACCCTTGGTTCCGTATTGGATAGAATAGATGAGATGGAAACGCGTAATCTGTTGCAAAGGGAGGAAGATGTCCGGGTTATGAGAGAAGAGATGTACCGCCGTAATGAAGAATTGAGGAAACTAGTCGGATGTCATGTTGGACGAACCGAGGATCATGACGGCAATGCAGGAAAAAGCAATGTGGACCCAAGCCAGATTGGCGTCTCGACATCTCGAAATGTTGGGACATCACATACAAATCACGATGAAGATACTCCCGAGATGAGGAATGATACACAGGAAGCCGAAGCAAGAGAAGACAAGATCGGATAGTGGTTAATCGCGACAACACGGGTAACACTTAGGAAAGGAAAGAGCGTCGGTCGGGACATCGAAAAAAGACAAAGAAATGCTCCGACAACAAAACCTTTCTAAAAAAGATCTTTGTGTCGCCATCATCGGATGCAAGCTCGATGAGGAAGAGAAAGTCGCGACTCCCTTTACGGCCAAAATAATGGCCGCGCCTTATCCAAGAGGCCTAGACACCAAAGATTTCCCAAAGTATGATGGAACCCAGGACCCATAGGTGCACGTGGGCAATTTCAAAATGGAGATCATGGTCAAAGGATATACGGGGCCCGTGGTACCCCGGTTGTTTGCGGGAACAGTACGTGGATCGGCCCAAATCTGGTTCAATACTTTGCCGGAGAACTCGATCCGGACTGAAGGATTTGGAGAAGAAATTTTTGCTCAACTTCGCCACAAGTAGGAAGCAACCTAAAACCGAGTTCCAGTTAGATCGGGTGAAGCAATCACACTGGGAAACGTTACAAAAGTATTTGGAACGATTTAAAGATACGGCGATACAAAGTGCCGGGGTTAAAGGAAGATGTACATTTGCATTGCATCATAGCTGGCCTGGACAAATCCTCACGTCTGAAGAAATCGGTCGTGAAGCGGCGTCCCAAAACGTTGGCAGAATTTCGAGATCGGTCAAAGACGTTCATAGAGCTGGAACAGATGGATATTATGAGCCATGCGCCACGGGACAAACGAAGGAGTCCATCTCCCCGAGGGAAGGAACGATACAACCCGAACGGGCAAGACTCCCAGGGCGAAGGGATACTAAACCTCGCGGAGGAAGAGCGGAAGGAAGGTATGATCGATATGCCCCACTAAAAGTATCTCAAGCCCAAGTCGGAAGGAAGTCTCCTTGACCGAGATGAAAAAGTGGACCGACCACGCCCATTAGGGAACGAGCACACCCTGGACAAGTCCCGATATTGTGAATTTCATGACCAGCACGGACATACAACGGATGTCTGTTGGGACTTGAGGGACGCCATCGAAAAGTTCATTCGAGAGGGGAAGCTCTGTAAGTATCTAATCCAAATGCAAGGGCGGCAGAGCAAACGCAGAGGAGAAAGAAGTAAAAGTCCGCCAACCGAAAAGAAGAGGCGAGAACAAAGAAAGGCGAGAGGCGGATGACGAGTTTCCCGACTCAAAATATGACGCAATGGAATCGTTGGAGGTTTCGACGGAGGAGGAGATTCCGCCAGCCAGAGAAAGAAATATTCGAAGGAAGTTTTATCTGTAGTTGACCGTCCGAGGTTTAAAAGAGAATTCACAAAACCAAATTTGCCAATGCTCGGGTTTACCGAAGAAGACTTAGAGGATGTAATGCCGGGCACCATGACGGGCTCGTCATAACCGGAATAGTCGGAAGCCGCCGAGTCAAGAAAATGTTTATAGATAACGGAAGCGCGGTGGACATAATCCTTTGGGATGCGTTTAAACGCATGCGGTTCGGTCGGAAGACCGAAATCATGTAGGACCACCCTAACGGGTTTTAATGGAGAGGACACCCGCCCAAAGGGATACATCGACCTCAAATTAACATTGGGGACGAAGGAGGCGTTCAAATCGGGAGTAGTTCGTTTTGTTGTAGCCGACTTCCCGTCTCCATACAATATTATCCTCGGACGACCAACTATCCATGACTGGAACATGTTGGTATCTTCTAATCATCAGAAGTTAAAATTTTACGACAGGAAGAATCAGGTCGTTACCATTAAAGGAGATCAAAGAGACTCTCGGCAATGTTACTTGGAAGCGGTAAAGGAAAGCAAAACTCCAAAGACAGAACATTCCAAGGGATGTGAAAGTAAAGTGGATAATAAGTCCGTTTATATAGTGGAGTTAGACTTAAGGGAAGAGGACAAGATGCAAAGGTCCGAACCTAATGAAGAAACAGAAGATTTTGTCATAGGAGATGAACCAGAACAAACTACCAAAGTCGGAAAGACGTTGGATTCCGAGATGCGAGCGAAATTGGAGGATTTCTTGCGAGAAAATAGAGACGTGTTCGCATGGACGCCATCTGAAATTCCTGGGATAGACCCCGAGTTTTGTTGTCACAAATTGGCCATCCACCATGGGTCAACCCCGGTGGCCCAGAAAAAGAGGAAACAAGGTGTGGATCGAGGTAAAGCCTTGGAAGCACATGTCCAGGAATTGATCGCAGCTGGATTCATTAGGGAAGTGCAATACACGACGTGGTTGTCCAACGTGGTCATGGTTAAAAAGCCGAATGGCAAATGGCGTGTATGTACGGACTACAAAGACTTGAACAAGGTATGTCCAAAGGATGCATTTCCCATGCCCAACATTGACCAACTGGTTGACCAATCATCCGGCTTTCAACTTTTATCATTCATGGATGCATACTCGGGATACAACCAGATTGCCATGCATCCCGATGATCAAGAGAAAACGGCCTTTATCATGGACAATGCGAATTACTGCTATAATGTGATGCCTTTTGGCCTCAAGAATGCGGGGGCGACTTATCAGAGGATGATGACAAAGGTCTTTTCGGATCAACTGGGAAAAAATCTAGAAGTATACATCGACGATATGATAGTAAAATCTCAAGAGCAGAATGATCATGTTCATGATCTACAACAAACATTCGAAAAGTTGAGGAGGCATCGAATCCGTTTGAATCCGGCGAAATGTGCTTTCGGAGTACCGTCAGGAAAGTTCTTGGGTTTTCTATTGACTAATCAAGGCATTGAAGCTAACCCGGAAAAGTGCAGGGCCGTGATGGAAATGAAACCCCCGGCAAACAAGAAAGAGTTGCAACAGTTGACAGGGCGATTAGCGGCTTTAACAAGGTTCTTGCCCAAGTCGGCAGAAAAATCTCTCCCATTCTTTAAACTCTTAAAGAAGGAAGCTTAGGAAGAATGGAACTTGGAATGTGAAGAAGCATTTAACAAAATAAAGCAATGCTTGGCATCTCCACCAGTACTATCCCGGCCAGAATTCAGAGAAAATTTGTTTATGTACTTGTCGATTGGGGAAAAGGCGGTAAGTGCAGTTTTAGTGTGAGATACTGATGACGGACAGAAACCGGTGTACTTTGTGAGTCGGGCTCGCAGGTTCCAAGTTGAGATATCGAACCGGAGAAAATGGCTTTTGCGTTATTGACGGCGGCGAGACGACTTCGCCACTATTTCCTTGGCCATTCGATCGTGGTAAGAACGAATCAACCCATACGGTACACTCAAGCTTATGAGTATGGCAATACTTTTCAAAAGCAACTGCAGCGGCCCATCCATTGGGGTGTAACTGAGAAGGAGTGAGGTGTAAGTGGGATAGAAGGCACATTTGGAAGTCGGAAAAGGGGAATTTGACCCCGAGGTAGGTGATCAGATCCTTGTAAAAATAAAAGAAGTGGCAGGCCTCATCGTTTGGTCGACCCGAAGCCACGAACTCGTTCGCCGGGGGCAAGCATACATCATACCCCTCTCCACCTCGGACTATCCGCGAAAGCGCTTTCCCGGACATCTTGTTCTTGACGTCAATTACTATGTTGCTCACGGCATAGTCTTTGATGGAAAGTGTTCGTGAAGATCCTCCAGAAGGGACGGACTCTCCAGTCTCGGATTGAGTGGTTTGGTGTGAAGACATTTAAACCTAAAATAAAAACAAAGGCCAGAATCAGAACTATGAAGTATATATGACAGAACAGGAATTTCAAGGCGAGTTTGGACAAGCAATGGTCTAAGGGACAAGGTATTCCTCGGTCTATTGCAGCGGCATTTATCCAAAAGCGACTCGGCTTCTCTGTCATGACCATGACGGGCAAGCTCAATCGCTTTGTGACAACATTCCTCACAAGGACCAGAAGGGCCCATGTTTAAAGCTGGAGGCGTAACCTCGGGAGAAGCTGACAATCTGGGTGAAGGAGAATTAGGGAATCCGACATCGGGTGAAGGAGGAACTTGGATGCTCGCCCTACTCCCACTTCCCTGAGATCGAAGTAAGTCTTCCATCTTCTCTTCTTCCGTAGGAAGGATGGACCATAGCCAAAGTTTAGTTCGACCTGTGCACGCGTTCAAGAATCTCTCTATCCTCCTCAGGAATAGGCCTACCATACATATCTACTAGCAGAGGTTTTGGATCCATCTTGGGAACAAATTATATAGCATGTTAAAATAGGAACGAAGTTATGCATATCAAACCCAGGTTGCCCAGATTGCGAAGAACTCAATAGAATAAAATCGCTCAAATGCAGAATGGCAGGCCATAAAACATCGAATAACTCAGAGCCAGAGGAATGAATGTGAAAAAAGAACTGGTGTTGAAGCAACTCAGACAAGCAAAGTTCAAAATGGCGTTCAACATTTTTCGTTCGGAGAGGAATTCACAATGGTCATCACAGTCGTTCAACACCCAGGTCAAAGAGCAAAGATCGCCAAAATACATAACGACGCTAGATACAAACTATAGCATGCATGTTTCAATTAAATTGAAACAAGAAGAACAAGAACAACTGAAAAAGCAATACCTGGAAGCGAGAAAACAATGAGAGAGCAGAAAGGCAGGTTATGAAAAAGAAAGCTCCGATGCGTCTCTTCACAGTTGAGAAGACGAAGTAGAGTGATGATGAAGGGTCTGAGAAGCTCTTATAAAAGTGCTAGAGATGTAACGTTTGAAAGCCAAGTCGTTTCATCGATTACGAGGAGGCAAAAGGAAAACCCTAAAAAGTTATAATGGCGATATGACGTGGGACATTAATGGGCGCGGTAACCAAAGGCGGCTCTTGAAGGCACGTGTCATTAAAATCGGAAGCTACGGTTATACGATGCGACGCGAGCAAACGAAGGGACATCTTGCTAGGCGAACGATCATGCCTGCTAATATGTCGGCATTCTCGCTCGAAACCTCGGGTAGAATACCAAGACGCATAATGGCCGAAGTAAGTTGGTAAACACCGACAGAGGTCCTAAAATGACGAGGCCAAAACGGTGTGCCAAAACGGACGAGGTCAAGTTCTAACAGGTAAGTTGCGGCAAAGCTCATGCAAGTCGCTACTTATCACAGTTGTGGGATGCGGTTGCGGCCAATCGAGATCAAAGCCCAAGAAGGCTCTAAGAGAAATAAGGGCCTGGAAAGTCGGGGCCAATACCGAAATAAACTCGGCGGTTCGTAAGCCGAGCAACCGACTTTGGGGGCAAGCTGTTGTGGACCTCGAAATGGGCCAGATCGAGTCAAGCCCACTAGAGGGCCAACTACCCCACGATCACCCCCGCTACCATAGTAGTGCGGGGATTGGGGGCACGGAACATGACATCATGGGAACATGCTCGAGAGAGTCGGACCAACCCGGCCTCACTATAAATAGGGGCATACCGGTGAACGGTACACGTATTGATTCTACTACTCTTTACATATCGTCCACCGTGCACACACCTTACACCTTTGCCGTGTACGGTGATCATCTTGTCCATTGTTATCTCGCTCCATAGATAGCATTGGGTAAGCCATACGAGATCCTATATTGAACATTGACCAGCCTCAAGGGCTGAGATATTTATGTTCCATAACGGAACAGGTCGCTTTTAAATTTATATATTAGCCAATTTTATATTGCTAGGCTACACAATTTTTTTTTTTTATATAAGTATCGCTTCCAAGTCGAACAGTTAATTTCAAGGGGCATTATGATCATGACACACATTTTTTTTAATTAAAAAAGCCTGAATTTTCTAAGAATAATTTCAGAAATTCAAGGTTTTTTATTTTAATTAATTTAATTATAAAACACTTTTTATAATTTCTTCTTTTACCTATTTCATTTACCTTTGACAATTCAACGTGAAACATGGAATACTATTATTGCCAGACACAATCAATCTTGCAAAGATTGCTGAACCCAGTATGATTGTGACTCCACAGCACTACTCTACAATAATATAAAATTACTCCATCATTAGCATTAACTTTTAGCGCCATTGTTGATCTCTTTAGTCGAATTTTAATTTTGGTTCACATAATTTTAAATCATGCGGTTTTTATTTTTTATGGTTTCATAACGAAACAAAATAGAAACAATGGATGGGTGTTTATTTTAACTTATTTTGCGTTAATTGATTTTTAGAAAAGTTACATACACTTACTTATTTTGCGTTACCATAAATGAGTGAGATAAATTTTATTTCGTAAAGCATAAAATTGATTTTTAGAAAAGTTACCATGTACTAACATCTAACTCGAGAAACAACCAAAAGGCCATCTTAATTCACTTTAGGATTTTATTTATATCAATTGAAAGTTATATTGCAGAGTAAATAATAAATAATTAATACCATTTAAAAATAAAATTCCAAAAAAATACTTCAAAAATTTAAAAAGATAAATTAGAAATTGACTAAAATAATGGTGAAACTAAAATAATAAATAGAAAAATAAATATAGTAAATATTTAAGAGATAGGTTATTATACCTACTCTTATTTTGCCTATCGCTCTTAATACTCCTAGATTATAATCTCATCCAACGGTGGAGATTTGAAGGATAAAATAAACCTTTTTATCCTATCCTCACCGCCTTGCACCCTCTCTCGCTCTCATTTCCGCTGGCATGTACAAACTTGTCCCTTTTAAAAAGTAGAGGAGTATAAAATTGAAGTTGGATTCATCCAATTCCAACACCGTCCCATCCACCGAGAATGGCCGAGCGGATCCAATTAGCAAAGAATGAATCAAAAGAAAAACAAACGCCACCAAATGATTCATCTTCGATCCAACTTAGCAACGGGGCTCGTCGGCGCTCCCTTTTCTAGTCGACTTGCCTTTCCTTCGTTTTGATTTCACGGTTTTGACTATTTCGTTTTGTTAGTGGTCGTTCGGCGCAGGCGAGTGTTCCGACGTAAAAGTTCAGACTCATCGATCTTTTTTGTTTTATTTGATGTCAAATAATTATTGATTTTTATTAATTGAGAAAGAATTTCCAAGGGATGTGTTCAAACTACTCTTCGCTAAGATATTTTCACAAGATGTGTTCATCCATACCAGCGGAGGAGAGAGAAAGGGAGGGAGGCAGTGGAAGAGAGGAAGGGATAAAAGGGTTTATTTTATCCCTCAAATCTCCACCGTTGGATGAGATTATAATCTAAGGGTATTAAGAGTGGTAGGCAAAGGTAGGCTAAATAACCAATCCCAATATTCAATTTTGGGAATTTTGTTGCGAGTAACAAGTGGTCTATAAAATTGCATGATTTTAGAACTTCATTTGGCACATAAAATAATAGCGTCAACGTTCGCCAAAGACATGATTTAAAACTGGAAATTTTCCAACTTTTATCATAATGATCTAGTGATTCTAAAAATTAATCCCCAACATGTTTTTCACTCTTTTTTGTATTTTAAAAGCAATGGAGACCTCAAAACATGAAAAGGAATTTACTTAAAAAATTCCTAGATTAAACTACACTTCTTCTCAAAATCTACAAGCTTAAGATCAAGAACTTACCTTTGATTCTTAAACTCCTTCTTCACCTTGCTCCTTTGTGTTGTTCTCTAACTCAATCAGTTTTATATGAGTTTTTGGTGTGAAGGAAAATGAAGGCTACTTATAAATGCACATGGTCCCTCTTCAATGTTTTGCTTACAATTGAAACACATCTGATCCATTCGAGAGAGGGAGTGAACCGTGGAGAAGAGAGAAGGAAAGAAGGAGACAACTTTGGTTACACAAGGTAAGTCTCTTGTGAATAAGATGGTTCATGTGTTCATATTTTCCTTTAACCATTATCTTTAGTAAAAGTGTCTTCTCATGGTGTTTATGGTGAGTAGACTGAAAAGATTGAAGGGAGAAATGAGGAGCAAGTTGCTTACAAAACTCAAAGATCAAGCCAAGAAGGTGAGATCTTGCTTTCTCTTATGATTTCTAGGTAGTTGGCTTTGATGATGTTTGTGTTCATGATTTGGAGGCATGAAACTCTACGGGGTCATATATGCTGCCCAAATTTCTAAAAACATGATCAAGGACCAAGAACACCAAGCAAAGGATAACCTAAGGCTAAAACCATGATATTGTGAAGTTGTTGTTTTTTGTTCTTGAGCAATATTTCAGTCTAACCAAGAACAAGGGGAAACAAAATGATTTTGGTAATTTTAAAGTCACCAAAGGATTTAAAACTAAAAATAGAGTAAAAACAAGGTGGAAAATGATTTTTGGAAACAAAAGATCAAAATGGCAAAAGTTGTGAAAGTTGCAAGATTTGAGTCCACTGGAGGCGGTTGGCTTGTGGACAATAGTTTATGTAGTAAATCATCACTAAAAATCATGAAGATTTCTAGAAATAAGTTAGACATCCATAGATTTAATTTGGTATCTAATATGTAATTTTTGGAGCTCTGTACAAAGAGAAATTAAGTTTGGGATAAGGGTCTTAAATGCCATGGAAGTTTTTCCTCGGGAGCACCGGTAAGAAGGAAGTTTTTTTGGACCAAAAATGCCACGGAAGTTCACAAGATGTAGCAATTTTGCCCGGAAGTATCATTTTTGCCATGGAAGTTTTTTTTTGATGAGCAATTTTGCCCCGGAAGTTTTCGGCGAGGAGCAATTTTGCCCCGAAAGTTTACACTAAGGAGCAATTTTGCCTCAGAAGTTTACAAAACGTAGCAATTTTTCACTTTTGTCCCCAAATATTAAATTTGACTATTAAATCAGTCAAAGACCACACATGTCATGCCTTGAAAAGGTCGAACTTGGAGTCGAGAGAAGGAGATCCTTCGGATGTTGAAATCAAGGCGCCGGAATTTGTGAAGCCGAAATGGTCAAAGGGATCGAAAGGTCTCACGTCACAAAACGCAAATGAAACACAAAACGAGAAAGGAATTGTTCCAAAAATTGGTTCAAGTAAAACAAATCAATAGTGATAATATTTACGTTTGTATAGACTGATCATTTGCTTAGATCATAAGTGATGCTTCCTTTAGGTTTTGTGGCAGTCGACCTTTCAATCCCTTTGACCAGTTCGGCTTCACAAATTCAGGCTGTCTTGAGCTCAACATCACAAGGATCTCATTCTCGGCTCCAAGTTGGACCTTTTCAAGGTATAACATGTGTGGTCTTTGACTGATTTAATAGTCAAATTCAATATTTGGGGACAGAAGGGCAAAATTGCTCCTTAGTGAAACCTTTCGGGGCAAAATTGCTCCTTAGTGAAAACTTTCGGGGCAAAATTGATCCTCAGCGAAAACTTCCGTGGCATTTTTTGTCCAAAAAAAACTTTCGTCTTACCAGTGCTCCTGAGTGAAAACTTCCATGGCATTTAAGACCCTTATCCCATTAAGTTTTGAAGTTAAACCTTGTTTTTGGAGTTATAATCTGAATAGTGATGAAAATTCATAAAACAAGGAATGACTCAAACTGTTCAAGCTTTAGGAATTATTTTTCCATAACACTAGACATGTCAAGGGTCATTTAGGCTTTGGAAGCACATCATTTTGATTTTTGTGCATTTAGTAATGATTTCTTAAAGGTTCAAGAAAAGAAACCGGACCTGGGGAGGCGATAAAGATGGAGCCGTGGAGAGACACTGGTCGAACGAATCTAGAAAAAGTTTATTAGGGCATAGTTTCTAGCAATGAATCTATAAAGTTAGTTCATACCATTTGGTGTCTACAAAAAGGTTGGTCAATGTGGTTACTTAATTAGTCACCATCACAAAAGCGTGGAGAGACTCCTACTAGACCAATACTAACCTGGCCAATAGCTATGATTAACTGTGTTGGGGTCATGGCTTCAGGTCTAGTTATAGCCTGCTTTGAGATTGTATAATTAATGTTAGAGTTTTAATTATACACACTTTTGGATAATTGTATCACAAGAATATTCCTCCAGGAATTTTAATTTAACCAGTATATGCCTGGGCATATAATATCAGTTACTCATCGTCCAAATGTTAATGCATGCTCTCTTTTACGAATTACTCCGATCTATTAACACCGCCAACTCTGTTGATATTCCTAATACTACATGTCAACGGACATAATAAGTAGTAAGGAATTTGGGGTATTACATTCAGCATGTTTAACACAAAATAAGAAAAACCTTAAACTTTATTTTCTTTTTCATAAAGTTCAACAACTTTTCAAATTTTTGTAATATCCTGATTTTTGCCTTATTCAATACCTTATATAATGTGAATATTTAGTGGAAGGGAATAGTGAAATATTAGTTGAATATTTAGTTTTCCAGAATTTTAAATTTTGGGATATAATGTGAAATAAAAATAGTTGTCATAGGATTAAGATTCCAATGACCAATTGATGTCATAATTTTGATAAAAGAAGGTCATGTGAACATTTTCCTTAATAAATATGCTTGAGGAATAAAAATGTTGATAATGATTATTATTTGCCTAAGTTAGAAACCACTTGTTGATTTTGGTTACGTACCTAGTGGAATTTAATAATCAAGTGATCAAAGGCAATATGAGATAACTTTAGAACCCTTTTTCTATGATCAATTTTGGCTAGTGAAAAGCAAGGAAAGATCATGGAAAGTTACATTATAAACAAGCATGTGTAAGTCAAAGAAGAGTAAATATGAAGTTTCTTGTGTTTGGTTAAGGTTGTGCCAAGTGTTCAAAGGTAAACTAAGATAATTGGACACATGGAAAGAAACTTCATGAAGCTTCAAAAAGAATCCCAAATTCGTCAATCAAGAAGGATAAGGAAGTCATGAAGCTTTGATATTTTGGACAAAATGGAACCAAGGAATAAATCATAAAATTCCAATTTGAACCCTAAGATACATATAATTGAGTTGGAAAAGATTACTCAAGGCTTCATAAAGAAGCCTCTAATTACGTGCAAAGTGAGGGCCATGGAAGAAATAAGAGAATTTCATGCAAATGTCCATAGATTATTAGACAAAAGAAAAGCTAAGGAAGAGTAAAGACCAAGCCATTATTTTAAGGGTCATATTTGGCCAACAAGGCAAAGAAAAAGGGAAGCTTGGAATTCAACATGAAGTACAATTGGATAGGGAAAATTCAATTAAGTTTGAACTTTATTTCATGAAGCATAGTTAAAAACCTACCAAATTCACCCTATTGTGCCACATGTTATGGTAGGTAAAATTTGTGGTCTAGAGAAGGACATCAAAGGATGGTCAAAAGAGATCAAAGTGATGACTTAAACCCTTCCTCAAGCCATGAAAATTTTGAACCATAAGAGGAGGACAAGTAAACCAATGATTTACCACATGATCAAAAGTAAATTGAGAAGCAAGAGTGAAGCCAACTATTCGGTCAAGATAAGAGGGAAAGAAGGGCGTAAGAGACAAACCTGTAGGAAACTGATCAGAAAACGCGGAAGCGTATCGTACCACGCGATGTAGGAAAAGAGAAACCTTCATCGTTTTGCTTACCTGGATATTGAAGAGTTATCGAAAAATTCTCCACGAGCAAACCTTGTCTACGAACGGTCCTCGTATACGAACGGTCCTCGTGCGATCTATGATTGATCTTCCGGACTATCTCTCGAGGGGGATGAGATGGTTGTGTGGGCAACCGTTCAGATGATGAACGTACGCCTCTAGGTTTTTGTTTCGATGAGAGCCTCCTAACTATTTGTGCGGCCGTATCTTTTCAAGCGGCGAAAGTTAGTTTATATGCTACTACACCCAAGACCTAACCCTAATCCACATGGGCCTTAGAGTTCTTGGGTGTAGTCTCAATTAAGCCTTATTGGGCTTAAGTGACCAAAGAGCACATTAACCCAACAATCTCCCACTTGCTCTTTAAGATACTAACTTGAGTTCGTAAACCCAAGACCATATAGCCCATAAGCCATCATCATCGATAATATACCCCATCCCTTGTCTCAAGCTAGCCTGGGGACCTACCATTTGTCATTCATCAAGGCTCATGATAATCTACGAGAAGATTATCTAGTTCGGTGCTACTCCACTAAAAGCCCGAACGTGATCTCCAAGAACAATGACACTTATAACAAGAATATGCCTTTGCCCCTTTATAGAATGTCTATAATTTGATTGACTAGTTTTACGTAACACAATCAATTATTTATTCCCTTGACTTTGATAGTTTCTCTAATGGATTACATGCAGCGGCCGGTGTCTTCAATATCCAGTACTAAAACATATCAAGGGGACATTTCCTATAAATTCCTTGTTGTTTATCTCATAAACACCGATAACCAAATAGTCTCAATCCCAAAATACCGAGTTGTTGGCCGTCATATAGATCAAACCTCACCCGTTGGTAAATAAAAGAATGAAAACTATTCGACTACTGTTTAAAATAAACTCGGGATTAAGAGCAACTACATAACTATAGTTATCGGAGATTTGATTCCTTATGAAAGAACAACCTTAATCAAATCTCTCCTTGATCCATTCAATGTGAGCATTAACTCACACCAATGTTTTATAATGATTCGGACAAAACCATTTCATAAAACATTGCGGCCTAAATAAAGTGCCCAACTTAATTTAATAGTTGTGAATCATTTCATCAATTGTGAGAACCTATGACCATGTCCTCTATGAAAGTATTCATATGATCATATACTCCACAATTGATCCGGACCTTAGAGTTTGTAAATAGTGTGCAAAATAAATGAAAAAAATACTCCATTTATTAACATTCAGAAAAGAAATGCAATGTCATAATGTCATGCTCAAAAGCACAAAATAACAAAGTAAAATAACAAGCGCCTAAAGCTACGGCAAATGCGGAATCCTCCTAAGACCCATAGATGAAACATGCCTCTCGAACACACGCTCGGGCAAACTCTTAGTAAAAGGGTCGCGAGATTCTCGTCGATGCTATCTTTGCTACCATTTGTATCTCCTCTTTTAATTATTTCTCGGATCAAGTGGTATTTCCTCTCTATGTGCTTGTCTCTTATGACACCTTGGTTCCTTGGACTGCGCTACGCCCCCTTGTTGTCACGGTAGAGTGTGATAGGACAATTTACACTGGTATCACACGAAGATCCGTTAGGAACTTCTTTAACCATGCAGCTTCCTTTGCGGCCTCGAAAGCGACTACATACTCGGCCTACGTGGCGAGTCGGCCACACATGTTTGTTTTACACTTCTCCAACAAATGGCACCGCCATTAAGGGTGTACACATATCCCGAGGTGGATTTTCTTGAGTCAATATCTCCTTGGAAATCGAGTCCGTATAACCAATGGTTTCAAGACTCCCTTGAGTAGACCAACATATAATCTCTCGTTCTCCGTAGGTACTTGAGTATATGTTTAACCGCTACCAGTGTTGCTCTCCGGGTCCGATTGGTACCGGCTTACTACTCCCAGTGCATAGCGAGATATCTAGTGCGGTACATAGCATAGCATACATGAGACTACCCTGCTTTGAAGCATAAGGTATCCTACTCATGCGTTCTCTGCTTTCGGGAGTTTGAGGAGATTGCTTCTCGAGAGAGATGAATCCCATGCCCGAAGGGTATAATTCCCCTCTTTGAATTCTCCATGCTAAACCTGGCAAGTATTTTGTCAATGTATTGAGCCTGGGATAATGCCAAAACCTGTTCTTAGGTCTCGCAAAGATTTTAATACCAAGAACATAATTGGCTTCCCCGGGTCCTTCATATCAAAATGTTTGCTCGGCCCAGGTTTTTATGCCCAACAATACCTCTGTATCATTTCCGATAAGGAGTATATCATCCACATAAAGTACCGAGAAAAGATACCGCATTACCTTGGATCCTTTTATACACACACGGCTCATCGGGGCTTTTCTCAAAGCCATAAGACTCAATGGCTTGATCAAATCGATGTTCCATGATCTGGATGCTTGCTTAAGTCCATAAATGGACCCTGCGCAACTTGCATACCATTTCTTCTTGCCCTTTGGCTGTAAACCCTTTTGGTTGCTGCATATAGATTTCCTCTTCCAAATTTCCATTTAGAAAAGCAGTTTTGACATCCATACGCCAAATCTCATAATCAAGATTGGCTGCAATGACTAAGAGAATCCGAATAGACTTGAGCATTGAAAAGGTTTCATCATAATCCACTCCTTCTCTTTGGGAGTACCCTTTCGCCACCAATCTAGCTTTGAAGGTTTCAACCTTCCGTCCGATCTTCTCTTTCTCTTGTAAATCCACTTACACCCAATGGGTCTTACCCCTTTAGGTGCATCTACAAGAGACCAAACTGAGTTGGAATACATAGAATCCATTCCACGATTCATAGCCTCGAGCCATTCCTGAGCATCAACATCTCCTAGTGCTTCGTCATAACTCGTGGGATCACCATCTTCTGCGATGATGTCATCGATTTGACTCACCCAACAAGAGATATCTTGCGGGTTTACGAATCAATCTCCCACTACGACTTTGTCGCACTTGATGTCGTGCATCTACGGGGGGTCCACATTTTGTGGGTTGACAAGTTCTAGATGAGGACCCTCATTAAGTGGATCAACTAATTCATGATTTTGTTCTTCATTTAGTTGAACATCATGCTGAACTTCACGGTTGTCTCGGTTCTGTGTATGTTCGGATACATTTTCCCCTCTTTGAACAACCACGGGAACAAAAGCTGGAACCCCTTGAGGTTGTGGTGAAACTTGATCGAGACTAGCTCATCAAGAATAACCTTACTTCTTGGCTTATAGTTTGTCATATAGTCCTCCTCTAAGAAAGTCGCGTGAGTGCTCACTATGACCTTCTTTTCTCTTGGACTATAAAACAACCAACCTCACGGTTCCTTTAGGATAGCCTACAAACATGCATACTTGATGCGAGTCCATCTTGCGGTTTCTATTTCAAGACATGTGTCGGAGCACCCCAAATTCGAATATGATTCATGGTGGGCTTACACCCTTTCCACAATTCAATTGGTGTCGTTGAAATCGACTTGGACGGAGCTAAGTTCAATAGATACATAGCTGTTTCTAAGGCATATCCCCAGAATGAATCAGAAAGTGATGAATAACTGAGCATAGATCTTGTCATTTCTAAAAGGGTTCTATTTCTCCTTTCAGCAACTCCATTCTGCTGGGGTGTCCCTGGAGAAGATAATTGGAAACTATCCCCTCCTTGGTCGGGTAAGACTGAACTCTCCGAGATAGGTATTCACCCCCTCGATCGGATCGAAGAGTCTTAATTTGAACACCTAGATGCTTTTACGCCTTAGCCTTGAACTCTTGGAATTTTCCAAAAGCTTCGGACTTGTGACGCATCGGTACACATGTCCAAATCTAGAGTAATCATCGGTAAATGTGATGAAATCGATACCCGCCTCTAGCTTGGACATTTATTGGTCCACATACATCGGTATGTACCAATTCAGTGAAGTGTGGCACGTTTTCCCTTGGCCTTGAAAGATCTCTTGGTCATTTTACCCTCTAAACGGGATTCACACTTTGGTATCGGCTCAAAGTTAGGGATTTTAAAATCCCACTTTTGACCAAACCTTGGATCTGTTAGAGTTAATATGACCCAATCTCAAATGCCAAAGATAAGTTTCATTGGAAACTTTTCTTTTCTTTGACAATTGATATGCTCAACATTTTTTAATTCAACATGATTAACTTCACGGGGAATAGGACTAAGGAAATAAAGGCCATTAAACTTTACACGAGAACAAATAAAAGAAGATGAACTTCTTATTGAAAGCGAGGAATCAAGCTGAACTATCAAACCATGTTTATCTAAACAACTAACGAAATTAAATTCCTCTTAAAATCGGAATAAATAAACAGTCTTCTAAAACCAAAGTTCTATAATTATTAAAAGATAAAACAACTTGTCCCTTTTGCTAGTGCGGACACAAGCTGCCCTGTTCCAAGCTTCAAATCTCGTTGTCCTTTACTCATTTGGCAAGCTTTGTTTGAACCACGCAAAGAGTAACAAACATGGTTAGTGGCTCTGAATCAACGATCCATTTGTCATCGTGATTCTCCACTAAACAAGCCTCAATCACATTTAAATTACCCATACCTGGTTTATTCATTTGTGGGCAATCTTTCTTCCAATGCCCCTTTTGTCCACAATTGAAGCACTTGCCTTTTGGCTGCTTCATTGCAACTGTTTTGGCAAGCTGGAGTACTGATTTCTTCTTTTTCTTGTTCTTGTTCTTTCCCTTGGGTTTCCCCTTAGGTTTCACAGAACTTTCACTAACAAACAATGCACTTCCTTGCTTGACTAGAGTGCGCTCGGCACTCTCAAGCTCGTGCATTAGTTGAGTGAGGTCAAGATTCATTTTGTTCATATTATAATTCATCTTGAATTGGTTGAAGTATTCGGGTAGTGATTGTAAGAGAAGGTCAACTTTTACTTCTTGTTCAAACTTGATACCATGGTCATCGGCCTTCTTGAAGTTTGCTATCATTGTTAGACAATGATCCCACACTTCCTCCGGACATATATTGTCTTGGTGGTGAATTCAGCGCATTTTGCCTAGCGAAGCGCTAGGTGTAGCAAACATGGCATCAAGAGTGCGGAGCATTGTTGCTCCACTCGAATTATGTTCATTTGCTCGAAGGTGATTCGCGAGGCTGGCCAAAATGTAGCAATGAACCGACACATTCGCCTTCTCCCATCTATCCTTCTCTGCTGAAAACGAGTCCGAATTGCATCGACGCATCTACGAGCAGTATTTGGCATAGGGGTAGTGAGAACAAAGTTGAGCTTTTCATATTGAAGAACAATATCTAAATTGGTTCTCCATTGTTTGTAATTTGTACCATCCATAGGCTTTTGGCTCAAGATTGTAGCTAAAGGATTGAATGAAGACATTTTTCTGAAAATAAGGAAAAACACACTAATTTCAAACTTTAAAATTAACAACAAACAAAAATATCGCTAGTAGATTCTAATAACTACTATTCGTTTATTGTTTAACAATCCATTAGTTATTTTACAAGACTTACGATGGGCAAGATTCTTGTAAAACTAATATTGTTAATTTGGGCCTTCGGTTCCATTGCGAGCCTCGATGGGAGGGTTAATAATTTTACCAAAGTTGAATGTAATTAACCATTGTTTACTTTCAAAATTATCTTTAGTATCCAAGTGTTGCCGACGATGGGCCGTACAAAACTTTACTAAAATTTTGAAAATATTAGGGTTTAATCTAGTGAAATCCGATCATCCTTATCCGATGGGGCTTCGGCGACAACCATTTCACTAATAAACCCACAATGGGGCCCGTAGGTTTTAAAATTAAAAGCTTAATTTAAAACCTTCACCCATTCAATATTTTAAGTTTAGAATTTTTAATTTCCAAGAATTTTTTATTTATTTTAGAATATTACGTGAGATTAACATCTTAATTGAAATCATTAGGTACTTTAAAATCCAGTCATGATTGGCGAGAATGAGCTTCACATGATCATTTTAAATAACCCACAAGATATTCTCAAAAATACAATTCTCTTGGGAAATTTGTTAGATTATTTATCTGGATAACCCAAATAATCTCTCATAATAACTATCATACTAGTCGATTGAAAAAACATATTAGTTATCATGCATTTATGACATGTGATTATGCAACAATATGGCATCTTCCTATTCTATATTGCATGTTATTTCAAACATCACGTTAATCGTACATATAATTCATACAATCCAAGAAAAGCATTAAATTAATTAAGCAAATAACTTTAATCCATGGTTTTCCTAAAAAAAAAAAAAAAAAAAATTAAAAAATTTTACAACTTTGGAATTTCTCTTTTGTCCCGCCCATAGGATTTATCGAAGCCCCTTCGGGGTATCTATGAGCCCAAAAGCCCAAAAACCCAATCCTTGGCTAGAAGCCCTAGGACACAAAAGAGGAACCCTAGCCTTCGCCTGCCACGCACGCAAGCGGCCGAAGTCATCTCGGCACGAAACTCCGGGGAAGCACCGGCACGGGAGACGATCAAGCGGCCTCGGAAACACCCCAAAAGGGTGGCCCACGGCCCTCACGCGCCGGCCGTTTGCCGGCGCGTGACGGCCACGCAGCAGCCACTTGTGGAGGGCGCGTGGCGGCGCGTGGGTTGTCCTTTGGTGGTGTTCCGACCGCCAAGTTGTTTGTCTTTCCGTCCTCTTTCCATCCATATATGGTTTGTCCAAATCCGAGATCCGAAGTCCACGAAAAGTGTCGTACGGTGTTGTTTGCTCATATTCTTCGCGTTTCTTGATCTCCAACTTTTACGAGGAATTCGAAAAATACATAGAAATTCGAAAGGAAATCATAAAAACAGCAAGGAGGAAACCTAATCATATGGGATTAGCCTCCTTGTTACAAATCAAGAATTACACGAGAGAATCTAACCATGGATTAAAGTATTCATATGATTTATAAACGATAACTACTATGAAACAAATAACAAATATAGAAACGAGATGCCATCCTTTCAAAAATAATTTTCGAAGATAATCACATGAAATTTCAAAACTCGGTTCTTTTCCTCATCGCTATTGGCTCTGATGCCAATTGTAGGAAACTGATCAGAAAACGCGGAAGCGTATCGTACCACGCGATGTAGGAAAAGAGAAACCTTCATCGTTTTGCTTACCTGGATATTGAAGAGTTATCTGAAAAATTCTCCACGAGCAAACCTTGTCTACGAACGGTCCTCGTATACGAACGGTCCTCGTGCGATCTATGATTGATCTTCCGGACTATCTCTCGAGGGGGATGAGATGGTTGTGTGGGCAACCGTTCGGATGATGAACGTCGCCTCTAGGTTTTTGTTTCGATGAGAGCCTCCTAACTATTTGTGCGGCCGTATCTTTTCAAGCGGCGAAAGTTAGTTTATATGCTACTACACCCAAGACCTAACCTTAGAGTTCTAATCCACATGGGCCTTAGAGTTCAAGTAAGGGTAATTTGGGACAACTATAAAGAGGGACCTTTAGGTACTTTTTCATCAAATATAAAACACAATTTTACCCCTCTTGTCTTGTAAATTTTAGTTGAGGGCTGAAACATAAGTGACCAAAGTATGGTGATTCAGTTTCTCTTCTTCATTAACTTCATATATTGCGAAGCTATGTCTAAAGAAGGAGGAATATTTCTACAAGTGCAAAATGAAAATAAGTAAGTGACACCTATAGTTTCTTGCACTTGTTTATGTTAAGAATCTTGGATTAATCTTCTTATGTTTTTGTAGATTTGAAGATCTTAAATTTGAAAGGACGTTCTGCCCAAAGATTTATAATATAGATTTAAAAGTATATTAGGCCTAAAAGTGGAATTTTAAGGCCAAATAGAACATAAAATCATAAGGTTTATGAAGAAGAATTTGGATATCATTTACATCTTGTTTTGGTCAGATCCAAAACATAAGGAAACATTGGGATTTTTTTCATCTTGATATTTCCAAAGTGTTTAAAATGGAAAATTGTGTAGGATTAAGGTCGGATAATAATTTTTGGAAGCATAATGATTAAACAATGAAAATTCCAAACTGGCCGGTGAAGAATCTTGGCGAGTCAGTTAGGTTGCAACATTTTTTTGAATAAGCAAATGGGGTTCAATGATTATGAAATTTTTGAGAATTAAAGCATACATAATAAGCTTTATTTTGACAGGTAATTCATAATTTTTAGAGTTATATACAAAACTATATGAATTTTTAAAGTCGACACATGGTTCTGGAACTTAAATCTAGATAGTAAGGACATTTAAGTTAATCTGGAACAATACGAATTTGTATGGCTAATGGTGATATATTTATTTGAAAATAGACACATCAAGGATCTCATAGCTTTTGGAATCACTCAAATTATACATTTGGATAATTAGTTATGAATTTTAAAGTTTGGTGAAGATTCTGGAATTTTTGGAGGAAAATCCGAAAATGGATATTTAGCTCAAGTATTATTTGAATTATGGAGAGTTTTGTATAAGTGATGAATATTATTTATAATTATAGGGAGTGTCACCGCCCGAAGCATTACGGAGTCAGAAATTAATTGTCGAACTGAAATCCATTAGTAGTAACTTTAATCTCACATACTTTGTATATCTGTGTATGCCTGTTTGTACCATGAATGTGATCCGTGTCAAGGACACACACATATTGCATTCATTGTTTTGGGTTCGAGGCCTAGTTATGGTTGTTTTTCCCAACAATGTGGATCCGGAACTTGCTGTGTGTTTTACAGTCGATGCTGTTTGCATTATGTGACTATATGTTTCAGGATTTGCTGTGTGCAATATGTGACCATATGTGATATATACTGAATGCCATATTGTATGATTTTATGATTGTGGTTGACTGTCATACATTGTTTATACATTGTGCATGAAATTAACTGCTACTCTGGGATTCAATTTTGAATCCCAAATTGTTTGAAAGATTTAGGTAAGACTCAAGGTAGTGATTATGGAGTATAAGGCAAGGTGGTGATTATTGAGCATTGATGTGAGCTGTTGGGGCAACAAATGTTGGAGTAGCTTTTGTACTAGTTTAGTTATAATTAGTTAATGATTTGTGAGAGGGTCAATTTCTATTTTGCATAACTATATTATTTATTACCTTATGGGGGTTTGGTCCTAGTATTTATTGGTGACAGTTTTAGTAATATTATCAGTATTCAGCCATCCAAACCGATTTTCATATTCTATTGTGCTAATTAATTGGATGAATGATGTTTTATTAGAAGGGGTGTAACAGTTATAGTATCAGAGCTAGGTTTCGATCCTAGGACCTATGAGTTATAGGCCCACCACGCTTTCACTGCCCAAAATTATAAATGAGCTATTACATTCCCTATTTAGTTGTTTTTGTTGTGTTATATTTCACCATTCACTTGTTATGTTGGGTTCCATCATTTATTGGAAACGAAGAGACTTTTGCACACCATCAATACAATGATGTTATTTAGTGATTAAAGTTTTGCAGAAATAAGTAGAAGAATCTTTTGTGGAAATAGTGATAGTTAGACCTTATATCTTGTGGAAACGCAAGATGCATCTATGAAAGTACCTTTGCCTGTAAAATTGGGGACCTTGAAATCAGTAAACTTGTTTACTCTTCTAGGATAAAATAAGGTCAAATTAGGTTTTTCAAGGATATGTAAGGGAATCATACCCTGTGATATAAAGGTTTGTACTAACACAAATACCCTGGATCTTATAGGCACCTTGAGGTTAAGCATGCTTAAGTCACTAGTGCAAAAAAGGCTTTTAAGACCGAACAAAAGAGGGTCGTAAGACCGGATATGCGACCGGTCTTGTTCCAGCCGGTATTAAAAGTCTACCATTTAAGACTGGACTCGAACCGGTCTTAAAGAAACTCTTTAAGACCGAGACATTTAAAAACTTGGGTCTTAAAAAGTTGTACTAAATGAAGCCGAAATATTTTTTGTTCGGTCCTAAAGCTCAACTTTTAAGACCGGCCAAAAAATAGGCCGCTCTTAAAAGATCGTAATTATAAGACCGGACAAGACACAGACGGTCTGAAAAATAGCGGCTCCTAAGACCAGATGACTAATTATACACGGTCTTAAAAGACCGACTTTCAAGAGTGGATGATAAATAAATCCGGTCTTAAAGATTTTGATTTAAGACCGGACTTCTAAATATACCGGTCTTAAAAGACCAACTTTTAAGACCGGGTTTAATATCAAAACTCAAAAGTCATCCTGACCTTTAAGACCGGTCATATAATTACATCCGGTCTTAACAAGTGAACATTTAAGACCGGCTTATTATTTCTGGTCTAAATTTTCCCGAATTTTTCCCTGCTGTTCTTCCTGATTATATACATATATATACACAAATCCACCACTCAATCCAGCACATAAAAGTCGATACTTTAAGCTACAAGCTATGAACAATTATTTGAATAAATTGAATTGGAAAAAGAATACAAATATTATTCACCATGAGCTATTTGGCCTCTTAATTAATGATTACTATGACTACAACACCTAAATTAATTCATACAATAAGATAACTTACTTACAAATACAATAAGTTACAAGTACAACATACATGCACCCAAAATAATATTCACCATGCCTTCATCTGATTCCCCCACCCAACAACGTAACATCCTCTTATATAACATGCCCCTTTGGATCGGATCCTACCACAAAAATAAAACAAGAACAAAATTCATAGTCAGTGACATTAACTATGAACATAGATAGAAGGAATATAATATATATAGTTAAAGCCTTAAAGTCTTCAAAGAAATCTGCATATGAATATTACCTTATGAATTGACTCTTTTATAAAGTGATATCTTCCCATATCCCTTCGGATGATCACTTCTTATACCGGGTTCATTATCCGCTTCATCTTCTTCGTTCATGTCCGGTAGACCCCTTGAAAAAGGAGTACTCTCGGGAATACCATAATTTGAATTCATTTCCTCATCAATATCAATGACCCTCTTTCCTTGGAGAGCTACGAGACCACATTTTATTTTCTTGATCGGTGATATAGAACACTTGTTTTGCCTGGTCTCGCCATAATAAAAGGTTCATCTCCAAAACTTCTACCATTGACATCGACTAATGTAAATCCTAGCCGATCGATCCGAACACCATTATTGACATTAACCCACTTGCATTTGAAAATGGGAAATCTAATTTTCACATAGTCCACCTCCCAAATCTCTTCAATAACCCCATAATATGGCATGACCGCCAATAAAGGGTTCTTGTCTTTTTGGAGAAGTGCATAGATTCAGCCTCTAACATAACACCTTTGTTTGGACTGTGCTCGTATCATCTAGGGACTTCGTGTAAAATGTATAACCATTGATCACATACAAATTCCAACTTATGACATCAACCTCGGGACCACCGCTAACCATTTGATTGTATCGAAACACATTCCTCTCCCTCGACCTTTTGTTTGAACCGGTTTGCAAAAGTTCTGTTATGCTCCCTAATCAACCTTTGTTCGGTCATTCGATGATTTTCTTTCCTTACGGCTCCTTTATGTGCAGCTATCTTGGCTTGAACTTCATCGACGTTATTCAAGATGTATAAGTGGACTTGTGACAATTCATCGGGATCCACACTCTTTACGGAAGCCCCTCGTCTACCCCCATCAAAGCATGCCGACGTTTTGGAAGCCCAATATGTCTTACTTTGGCCAAATAATTTTGACAAAATTCCATGGCTTCTTCGAAACATATTTCGAACAATCGATGCTTCGCGGTATGCGTTCTTCACGTACCCTTTTAGGAATTTCATAGATCTTTCAATTGGGTACATCCACCGTAAATGGATAGGGCCGCACATCTTTATCTCCCTCACTAGATGAACAATTAGATGAACCATGATGTCAAAAAATGTAGGAACAAAAAGCTTCTCAAGGTGGCACAAGATAAGATATCCTTCATTCTCCAATTCATCCAACTTTTCAATCTCGAAAACTTTACCACAAAGCGCATTGAAGAAGACACAAAGTCTAGTCAAAACGACCCGAAGATCATATTCGGCGATGCCTCGAATAGCTATTGGGAGTAGCTGTTGCATCAAGACATGACAATCATGAGACTTTTGGCCTACTAATTTCAAGTCCTTCATCGATACAAGCCTCTTCAAATTTGAAGAATACCCTGTGGGAACTTTTGTGCCATGTAAACACTCACAAAAACTTCGTTTCTCATCCTTAGACAAAGTATGAGAAGCCGGGGGACAATAAGTTCTCTTCCCATCTAGCCTTGGATGTAACTCTTCGCGTATTCCCACTGTTATCAAATCCAATCTTGCCTTCACACCATCCTTGGAACTACCTTGTATGTTGAGAAGCGTGCCGACAATACTATCACATACGTTTTTCTCCACATGCATGACATCAATACAGTGTCTCACATCAAGATTGCGCCAATATGGAAGATCGAAGAATACATATCTCTTTTTCCATATATTTGTTTCTTTTCTACTCTTTGCAGTCTTACCGAAGACGACATTTATATTTTTCACCTTTTCATAAACTTGCTCCCCAGTCAATGCCACGAGAGCATCTTCATACTCTTGGCCACCAAAAAAGGCTTTCTTTAATCGACGATATGGGTGGCCCCGTCTAAGAAATCTCCTATGTCCAGGAAAATCATAAAGTTATATAACCGAAACACCTCTTACAGCTTGGTCTATAGATGTTTAGCTAAGGAACCAGAAAGTGATTGTCGAGAGAGCAACGCGAACCAGCGACGAAGTGGCGACAGAACCTAAGTAACACTTTAGGCGCGACAAGAGAAGTTCAGAGAGGGAAATTTAATATTTCGCGCTACAGAGCGAGACATGTTTTATATTTTGGATTTTATTAAGACCGGAGTTTTATAATACTCGGACCTAAATTGAGACAATTAAACCGGTTCATTAAAAAGTAGACGGTTCTATATATAAAATCTTTTTAAGGCCCGTTTTATAATACTCCGGTCCTAAAATTCCTCATTTTTGTGATTTCTAAAAAAGGATTTGGCGAGCGCAAAGAATTGAATGAATAAAAATTAAAGGAAAACTGGAGTTTCTTTAATTACATATATTACTTGCATATACACGTACACAAGAAAAAATACAAAAGAAAAACAAGCGAGAAAATTATCAAAAACAAGAATCGACTAAACATCTCCTAAAGCTTATTATCCTCCAAAGCCTTGGCGATTTCGGCGTGAAAGCATTAATTTCCACGGAGATCAGCAAGTTTTTGTCTTACTCGAATCAGCCACAATGCTTCATTAGAGGAAAGAGGAGAGGGGTCGATAGTAGTCGCGGTGGGGCCAAGAGGTTGGAGAGGGGGGAGCGGGAACCTCTTCATCATCCGAAGAAATAACAATGGGTCCAACGACCCAAGACTCTTTGTCACAATGGGCGGACTCTCGATGGAGGAGGCGCACCGTATAACGATCGACGGAAGGCATGAGCATCACGACTAAGAGCACCCCTACGAGCGGTTCTCTTGTATCTAACCATGGTTTGAGCAGTTGAGGCAGAGAGGTATGAGGAGTTAATTAATAAAGGCAGAGAGCTATTCTCAGATAGCCACGTACGTAGTTTGGAGTTACGAGGTAGTGAAGAATTAATAAGGAGTTATAGGTACGCGGTATAAAATTCCATTATTTAATATTTTTGCAATTCATTTTATTTTAAGACCGGCCTTTTATCATTAACCCGGTACTTATAGGTATGTGGTATAAAATTCTATTATTTATTTTTTTTAAGACCGATCTTTTATAATAAGTCTGCGGTCCTAAAAGTCTTACTTTTAAGACCGACCTTTTATCATTTACCGGTACTTACACAATGTTCAAATGAATGATGCGGAGTCTCTTCGGCTTCCAGATAAACTTCCCAACTAGGCATCTCCTCGTATTCTGATGAACAATGCGTCTCCTCATTAAAGTTTCTGGCGTTTCACATTGTTCAGGATGGGTTCTCTATTTAAACCCGTTGTTACTGTACTTTCTTCACATTCTTCTCCCCTAGGTCCTCTGTTTCCTCCTCCTCCTCTTCAACCTCAGCCCCTACTATAATGGCTGCTCCCCCAGGTCCTCCGTTTCCTCCTCCTCCTCTTCAACCTCGGCACCCTCCGCCACCGCCTCCTCCAAATCCGGCGTGAAGCGGTTGGTGCGATCATCAGTGGCCGCGTCGATCAAATCGATCGACATTTAGGCCAATTGGTTCAGCTTGCTCATACCATGAACAACAAGCTAAACATGGTACTCCACGCCAATGACGTGAAGTACGATCCCACTGAAGACGACTCCGACAACTCCGACGACTCCGACGCCCCCTCCCTCTCCGACTACGAGAGGGATTTTTTTGTTGCATTTTTATTTATTTATTTTTTTGTGATCGCGCCCTATAGGGCGCGTAAAAAAATTAGTAAATAAAATATTTTAAAATTTTGTTCTCGTGCGAGTTTAGTACTTTATCCATTATCGAACCGGAAAGCAATAAACAAGGCAACTATGAAGGATGGATAATGGCGAGACTAAAAAACCTAAAATAAAAGAACGAAGACTTTAGTTAGTAAATAGACGGTCCTAAAAACACACGCCATTTTTGTCGGCTTTGGTTTCCATATCCGATTGCCTCTTGTCCTTTTCATTATCGTCTTTCTTTTTCCGACAAAAAGGAAACAAACAAAACATTGTCCTCGTGTAAATCCAACAACGAAATTCACAGAATACGGTTAAGAACATACAGAAAAAAAAGATCTTTTACCTTATTCGGATAAGAACAAACAAAGTGACTACTCTTCTCAAGGTTGGACCCTCGTTATCGTCGGTTTTACCTCCCATGTTAGAAACAAAGTGTCCTTTTCATTATCTTCCTTCTTTTTCCGACAAAAAGACAAAAGACAAAATAAAAGGGACACCGATAATGCTTGCTCTACACATGGAAAGGTAAAAACGCGATAATGAAGGACCTAGCTTGAGCAGAACGCCAGAACCTCGGTTGTCATCAACCCTATCCATTTAATTTGTCTGAAAAGAGGTATTTAAAGGTGAGTGACTTTTAAGATCGCACAAATAAAAATATACGATCCTAAAAGTTAAGCAGACTTGTAAGCAAAGGACTTTTAAGACTGATTATTTATAATAATACGGTCCTAAAAGTTAAGTTGGCTTTTGAGAGTGACTTTTAAGACCGACCTTTTATAATACGTCCGGACCTAAAAGTTCATGCGGACTTTTAAGCTTTTAGGAGCGGACACTAAAGCAATATACGGTCCTAAAAGTCTCATACTTTTTACACCGAAGACTTTGCGGACCTTTAAGACCGGACATGTTAATGAACGGTCCTAAAAGTCTCAAATTTTAAACACTAAATTAAATAGCTATATCCACCATCCAATAATACATTCGAGAAACCCAAAATGGACACAAGAAAATTGTTCGAAAAATTAACTAAATTTATTTATTGAATTTTACATTGCCTATGTATATTTACAAATGAATTGTTCAAAAAAATAAACAAATTTACGAGAAGATCGATTATTGTTGCTACGAGAATATACTTACAAATGAATTTAGGACATTAATTATTGTCCTTTTTATGACTCTAAGATCAGACCATACGAGATATTCACAAAACACATTGCGTATGTGCTCCAGTTCATCATGAGAAAAGGGAGTTTTGCATTGAAACATCGTAACATCAAAGACAAAGAATCGAATTAACTTGCGTGCATATTTCATTTGTAACATTAAGCCGAAACTAAATTAACTTGCATAATATGTAACATCAAATACATTTACCTTTGCAGTTAATTTAGTATCCCCTGCGTGGTAATATCATACATGTGTTTCATGATGTCTTCGCCACATAAGTTGGACGCCGGTGGTTGCCGACGGGTCTAAAAAGAACAAGAAATATATATAAGAGCATATATATAGCTTAATGACCAAGTTCACAAGGCGGTGTGCTACAAATATTGTACCAACCTGCAGTGTACCATATGGGGTCTTTGTCACGAGTACCACGCCTTTTCTTTTCTACTCTTTGGAAGGTCCTCATGGCACTATCATCAAAATCACAAATTTATCAATGATTGTTGAAAATTCACACAGAGATTTCGAGACAAGAGAATCAAAATGACATGCTTACTCGTTGATGGTGCACCAACGTAGGCAATGGCTCACCGTGAGTGGAGCATAAGAAGATAACTTTATGCTCCTCCATGCACATGAGGACCAACTGCCAGTGGCGGCTGAAAATTCACAGCAGTAAACTATACTCAGTGATATATGTAGCAGAATTAAGTGAATTGCGGACAAGATTTTTGATATGTACCTGTGGAAGAATGGATAAAAGTACAACTTTCTTCTCACTTCACACAACCTCTTTGATATGTACGTCTGTCTCTCCTGCATGGATGTTTGACTTGAATAGACGGGGCACAAGAATCCAAAATCGTTGATCCCGCCATTTTGAACCAATTCATGATGCAAGAACCTACAATAATGACATCGATCGGGGAATTAGTATATATGTATGTATGTCTAAACGATGCATTTAAATTATGTACTCATAGACAGAGAAGATACTTACTTCATAAAAATTTGAACAAGCGCATCGGTAAGCTCTGTCGAGGAAGCGGCGGGGACTCAACATCAACGGTGTCAACTTGAACGGGGGCGAGGATGAGGGACGCCTACTACTTCATTGGCGAGGCCACGATTTATCCTTAAAATATCCACTCTTCATCGGATCGGATATTTTTTCCCCTGTGCAGCCAACTTAGCGATAGGGGATAGAGCTTGAGGAGGGGATGGAGCTTGAGGAGGAGGGTTGAAGCTTCGGGAGCGGTAGAGACATGTACAAGCATCGGCCAAGGGATGAAGGTTCCCTTGACATCACTCACAAGCTTCGGCTCATCGGTTTGGAGAGAGGAGCGGTGCATCAATGATCACCTTTTCAAGTGACACTCTGACTTCATCATCAAGCATTTGTTAGTGGTGTACAGTTAATCCCAAGTTGTGAACAGTCCCTTTTGCAACCAATAATCGTCCATCATGATGATCGGGTTCCTCCACATAAAGGTCACAAGGTTGCTCTGTTGTCCAACAATGCAGCTCCTCAGTGCTTTCTGTTGCACGGTTGCGGGTGAGTGTGTGAAGGAACATTGGTCTACGGACGATTGCTCAAAAGCAGCCTCATCGACTCAGTTCCTCCTCCTCATCGGCTCATCGGGATTGAAACATTACGATCATTGAAGCTTCTTTAGCGGCCAGCGTCTGGTCCATCTCCTCCCGGCTAACCATACTTTATCTATGGCGTTTGGATGTACCAAAGACTTGCTTTATGCCTACCCGTCCTCCAATTCCCCTTACACGACCGCTACTGTAGCTATAGCGGTTCACATGACCGCCACTATATGAGTCTATGCTGAGTTCTTGTTTGAACATTAGTCACGGTGACATGACCGCGACAAACTGAATTTAATCATATTTGTAGCGGTTCCCTAACCGCGACTAATTACATGGAAAAATAACGCCAAACTTTTCCAACTATTTTGTAGCGGTTACATAACCGCTACTCAAATTTGAGAAAAAAATTTTGTAGCGATTATATAAAGAGTGAAGAAGATGCTTATCTTTCACCATTGCTGGGTCGCAAAACCAAAAGCCCTGGCCATCTTTTTCCCGGCCTTTATTGGATCGTCTTTTTTCCCATACTCAAATTCAACATCCACAAGCTGTTTCTCTATGATTTTTAGGATAAATTCGAGGAGGTCCTCTTTTTCTGTTGCCCATTGAAATGATTGCGTTGCAACCTAAAACTGTGCGTACCATTGAGAAACCTCGATGATCCATGAAGCACCACTTACGGCCGTGGGGGAATGCGCACCGAGTCGAGTCAAAATTGCAAGCCCGAGACACGCAAGGCCGGTATGCACATTCCACCCGAGATAATGTTCCCGGTCCGGGGAAGTCACTGGTAGTCCACATCAACGCCGCACACAAGTTGACCAGTGTCTTCTCATGCGCGTCATACGTCTCGACGCCTACATTCCACAACTCCACCAACTCCTTGATAAGTGGTTGTAGATACACATCGATGTCATTTCCTGGTGCCTTTTTGCCTAGAATGATCATGGACATAATGAAGGAGCTTTGTTTCATACACATCCTAGGGGGAAAGTTGTAAGGTATCAAAACAACTGGCCATATACTATAACTTGTGCTAAGATTCCCAAACGGATTAAAACCATCGGTCGCCAAAGCAAGACGAACATTTCTAGGATCCGCCGTGAAATCAGGAAAGTCTGAGTCGAACGCTTTCCACGCTTCACCATCCCGTGGATGTCTGAGTTTACCATCTTCGTTCTTGTCCGCTTCATGCCACCTCATATGCTCAGCTGTCTTAGACGACATAAACAATCTTTGTAAGCAAGGTTTTAAAGGAAAGTACCTTAGAATCTTTACGGGTTTCTTCTTCTGCTTTTTCCCTTCTGAACTATCCTGAACCTCGAAGTGTGACACTTCTTACAAGTCTCCCTTTGAGCATCCTCCCCCAATAAAGCATGCAGTAGTTGGAGTAGACATCAATTTTTTCGTAGTTCAACCCTAATCTGTTGATTATCTTCTTGGCGTCGTAGAAGGTTGTGGGAATGTCTGTGTTAGGAAAAGCATCTCGTAGTAATTCCAGTAACATCGACATTTCCTTATCAGTGATCCCACACAAGCACTTGATATGATACAATTTGATCAGAAAGGATAATTTTGAGTATTTCGACAACCTTGAAAGTGGAGCTAAATCACCAAGAGGGGGGTGAATTGGGGATTTTAAAAACTTTTCGATTTGCTCTGTTTTTTAACACTAAAAACAGAGTGAGCAGAGTTTAGAGAAGAAGAGCAAGACACACAAAAATGATACTGGTTCAGTCCAATCTCTTGACCTACGTCTAGTCGCTAGACTCTCTGGGATTTCACTATCTCAATTGATTACACACTCTGTAACTCAAGAGTAATTCTCTCACTAGAACTTACTCCCCCTTACAAGTTGCAATCAATAACCCAATCTCCAAGTCCCCTGACTTGAGATTCTTACAATGAATGATTTACAATAAATGAACTTTCTCTAGAGTGGATAAATATGAACACTGAAGTACAGAATGTATCAACAGATACTTTGCCCAAGAAAACTTAAAGAGTAGTTGATAACTTTGATGATTTTCGTTTTCCAGTAGATTGGTTGTTGAGGATACTTGAATGCAGCTCTATTTATATCAAGAGAGCATTAAATGACCGTTGAAATCCTTAATGTAACCGTTGGAGACATTCAGGAAGGATTAGGGTGACCTTAGGTCTTCTTCTCTCTCTACTCTTTGCTTAATCCGGTTACGAGAAGTTTATGGTTGACTTCTTGAAAATTAATCCGTTGGAATAGCAGCTATTGGATGTGTAAAGCAGACATTAATCCTTTGGTAACGTGTGCTGAAGGACTGTCCAAAAGCGTGCAAGATTTCTGGACTTTGCATTTAATGTGCTGACGTCACTTTTTACTTTTGCTTTAAACCTTCATTTAATATCCTCTAAATCATCTGAAACTCACTAACAAAGTGGTTAAACATAGCTAAGAATATTAATGAATGATAATAGGAAGTATTGAGATCAAACAAGAAGGTTTCACAAATTCGTCAGATTTGAAATTCAAACTCTGCGACGCAAACTCGAGTTTGTTCATCAAAACTGGAGTTTGTCACTGTGTACTAATAGCAAAACTCGAGTTTCCTCCATCCAGAGAGGAAAGTCGCATTTTGAGCTTTGGAGCACATTTCTTAACGGGAACTCAAAAGTCAAGTTTCCATTTCCAAACTCAAGTTTTGGACTTTTTACATGTTAAATCAATTTTAGTCCAAAACTTCAAAACTAGAGTTTTCATTCAAAACTGGAGGTTTTAAAACTTTGGAAAGGGGCAAAGCTCTCGACTTGACCAAAACTCGAGTTTCCAAAACAGTGTTCATATTTAAATGAAACTCAAGTTTTCATATTTAAATGATACTCGGGTTTTCATTTAAATATGAAAACTTTAAGAAAACAAGTGTCAAGTCAAAAACTGGAGTTTTCAAAATACTAAAAGAGAGCAAAGCTCTCGGTTTGGCCAAAACTCGAGTTTCCAAACCAAAACCCGAGTTTTCATTTAAGTATGAAAACTTAGAGAAATTTATGCCAAGTCAAAAATGGAGTTTTCCTTGAAAAGCGGCGGTTTCAAAAACTAAGTAAAACTTGAAAGCTCTCGCAAGTAGAAACTCGAGTTTCCAAACTAAAACTCGAGTTTTCACAAAACTTAGGAAAACTTAAAAAACTCATGGCAACCGAAAACTGGAGTTTTCATACCAAAACTGCAGTTTTCATAAGCTTAAAATGTTGGAGACTCTCAGTATGACCAAAACTCGAGTTTCCAAATGGCGGAGTTTTGTCTTTTCGTAAAGAAAATATTGAGAAGTCTTTGTATGGTGAAAACTGGAGTTTTCTCTGAAAACCGACGATTTTGCTTAGTTCATTAAAATTGAGCTACTCTCTCTAAGGTCAAAACTCAAGTTTTGAAACCAAAACTCGAGTTTTCCTTTGACGTGTAAGTTTTTTCAACTTACCAAAGAAAAACTTCACATTTCGTTTACAATTGTCGTTATTATAAAAAAAAATCGAGAACCTGACATTCTCCCCCTTTTGATGATGACAACACTTGTAAACTAAAATTTCAAGAATTTGAGAGAGTTTGCTTTTGAAGAGAGGTTTTGCATTTTTCAATCGCAGAAATAGCATTTTGAAAATCTTAGTCATTTTAAAAACATGATTTTGCACATAACAGCATTCAAAACAACTTCAGAATATCATAGATGAGCACCGAGCAATAGAAGCCAGTTGAACATGAAAATTCACAAAATGCATTCATATGATAGGAACGAAGAAATTACAAAATCTATCAAATTGCGTAAACTGTCAAATGGTAGAAATGAAATACGAGACTCAAAACTCTAATGTCCTAAACACTTCTCAAACTCAAATCTTCTCAAACTCAAATTCTTCTATTCTATTTATTGCCTTTTTCTCCCCCTTTGTCATCGTCAAATGAGGATGGAGCTGAGATGGAGGAGTCGGGAGATTGAGCAGAGGAGTAGAAGGAGGTGAGTCATGGTGAAGAACCTCAGTAGCAGGTGTAGTTGGAGATGGTAAGACCACCGTGGCAGGTGTGGAGATGGTACTTGGAGAGGGGAAAATGGGTGTGGATGGTTTTGGTGAGGAAGCTCGAACCTGAGGACTGGTAAAGGTAAAGGAAGGAGAGGAAGAGGACTCAGGGTCAGGTTTAGTCTTCATGTGATCAGAAGAGGAACCAGAAGCAGGACCTGAAGTGCCAAAACCAGAAGTTGAGCCCAGATTGAAATGCTTCAGTAGCTTGTCCACCTTATCACCGAGACTCGTATTGGAGACAATCAATGTATATAGCTTGGCATCATGATCCAACATGTGACTGTGAGATCCTCGGCCTTTTCTTTAAGCTCAACGGTTTGTCCAGAGAGCCCTTCAATCTGTTCCTTCATTGCTTCCTGAGTATCAATCAGATCATTGTGACCATGGGTCAACTCAGCCACCAATTTTCCCATCTCAAACTCAATCCTGATTGTCATAGCTACAAGAGCAGCATCCACTATGCACTTTACTCGTGATTCAAAATCAGAAGGCATTAAAGTCTGAGGAGGTGGAGGAGCAGACTGGGCTTCCTGGGCTTGAGAAGCGCTAGCATGAGATGCATGAGACCTTGAAGGAGCCCTAGATTGGCCTTCACCTTCACCTTGAAAGCTTATCCTCATCAGATTTAACTGGGCCTTGCCAAAGAAGGGGGGATATTTTAATGCATCAGCAGTACCAACATACCAGATCTTATGAAATTAATAATTTACACAGGATGCAACATAGGATATCACGTGTCATCTCATAATTTTACATGGAAATTTCCGTTAAAAAGATAACGGTAACTTAACGGCAAGGGTTAATAATTAAAAAATGAAAGGACGGGGTTAAATTTAAACTTCAAAATATCATGTGAGTTATATGTAATTGACCCAAATTTTAGGGAATTTTTGTATAATTTAGCCTCTAATAAATATGACAAACTTTTAACAAAATACTTCCTCTGGTCCTAATTATATGATAGAGTTGACTTTTGTTGGAGAGATTAAAGAAGCTAAATAAGTTACTTAAGCATATCATATGTTGTGTATCCTTAAATTATATATTAGTTTATTAGTCAAACTAATTAGCTTGATGAAAAAATACAAATAAAAATACTCTAAAGTAATTTAATTAGCTTCCTTAATCTCTCCAAAAAAAGTCAACTTAATTTTATATTTAGGACCAGAAGGGGGAGTAAGATACAACAATTAGTTACTTTTGGTCTCTATCTATTTTCCATATTGTTGTAATAATTGAACATCACAATCCACATCCCTTCTCAAGATCTACAATTTAAGTTAATGACAAACTAAAGACAATTTTCAAATTACAAAGTCATACGCACACAACCTAATTTCTCCACACAAGCAGAGAAAAAGAAGAAGGCAAGCATAAAAAAGTGAAGAAAACAATTATTTTAAAAGAAAACTGAAGATTGAAGAGTCCTTCACTTACCTTTAGTTTTTCTTGTTGAAGGAAGTTTGTGTACTCTGAGACATATATTGGACGAACTCCATATTCTTTGATCAAGCAATGACCAACCTTATGCCCCTGGTCATTCAAATCATAACCAAGATTAAATGAAAATTTAAGGTCAAGCTTGGAATCACAACCTTTTTTTAGTTGAAGACCCTTTAGATGCTTTAGTATGCATTCACTGCGGAAGGGATCATACCATAGAAAAACATTATCTGGGCTCAATTCTATCATTGAATAGTGCCATCCACTTGGACCGCCCAAACATGCGTTATGATATCCCTCACACTCCAATTGACCCTGAAAGGTTGAGTAACATTGATCCCTTTCTTTTGAGGAGAAATTAGGTATAACAAGGCAGAAAATGAAACCCATCAATTTGTCAAAAACTGGAGCAAGCCGAACGCTCGCTTGTAAACCACCAAAATGATCTATTGATAATTGAATATTTCATACACTACTTTTTGTCTCTTGATTTATAATTTAGGACTCTTTAGCTAATAAATAATGGCTTTTATACTTATTTGGGCCTTGGGCCTTTTATTATATTTTAGCCATTATTTAATAATAAATTCCAGTTTTACATTGCTTCACCATTTTTACCATAACTCTTGAACCAGACATCGGATTTGCCTCATTTTTGTCTCATATTTCAGATGATTCAGAGAGCTACAATTGTTATGAAGACATGAAGAGAAAATTCGGACAAGAGGGCGGTTGATTTTGGAGCCGAAGTCATATGTATTTTTGGGCTCGAATTTTGTAATTAAAGCCCATTTTATTTTATTTTCGTTGGGCGACTTGTGGATTGGAGCCCCATTTCGTTTTTCCATTTTAGGTTAAGTGAGGCAGCAGCCACAAACACATTCTCATTCACGTTTTTAGATAGTTTTGAATCAAATACGAAGTTTTATTTTCTCTCATCTGTTCTTCCTCGTTCATCGTGTTCTTCGTGTTCATGATGAACTTCTTCATTTCGTTCGATTTTCGTTCTGCATAATCATGACTAGCTAAGCTACTGTGATTGACCCATGGATTGAGGATTCCACTATCCGGAGGACTCGTTCTTAACGGTAACAAATTCGTTTGTTTTGTAATTTCGGATTCGATTTACTTTCGGATTGGGTGTTAGATTTAACGCCCGGATCGACATTTCCCAAGGACGTAGTTCGAACTAGGTTAAAGTATCATTGTACGATCGTACATGGAGATACACCACGATTCGAATAAATTCTGGACGATTGTTCGGTTGAGGGAATTTCTGGGCAAATGCGAGATTTCGGTTTGCCCAGAGTCGATCACGAGTTCGGTTATAATGCTGTTTTCGTCAGGAAGGGAAGTGGTGGAATTCGAAATCCTGGGTTAATCTTGTTTATCGTTTAATCTGTGTTTACTTCGTTCTGTTATGTTATTTCATTTTTATTCTCTTTGAATCAAAACCCCCAATTTTTTTCTTGTTTTATTCTTTGTTGAATTGAACCGATGCGAATTCGTTGGGAAACGACCCAGGTTACATTATATCGCAAATCCTTTTCTATCTGGTTATTTTGGGAGATTATGGCAAATCTCTGTCAAAATATGGCGCCGCTGCCGGGGAATTTGCATCGGTTTGATTAGTAACAGTAGTGTAAATAGCTTCGTTTTTCGGTAGTTTAGGTGGTTCGGGTGACTGGACAGAAATTTTTCTGACCCAGATCACTCAAACCAGGTCTTATTCACAAGGAATTGGGCATTCTAAGAAAGAGTCACTCTCCTTGGGAGTGAGGTATACCCTATTTTCCCCAAATTCCAACGTTTAGACCACTTTTTCGCTGTTTTAATTTCCGATTTCATGATTTCTACTATTCAATTTTTTTCGGAGTATCTCCGATTTGGCTGAAATTTGGTACAGTGATAGAAAATGGCCTATCTCACAACGCACATCGAAAATCTTTGATTTTCTATGTGCTAAGCTCCGTTTTGCCAAATTCCATCGTTTAGACCACTTTTTCAATTTTTGAAGTTTTTTTATTCCATTTTTGGGTTCCCCAATGGTCTAGGAGTTGCCTGTCCAAGTCCCAAAAATTTTAAAAATCATTTGATAGTGTTTCTGGACTTGTTTAGGTCAATTTCTACCATAGGTTTTTGTTTTTGTGTTTGCTTTTTGTGTCCTAGTGTTTTTCTACTTTATACCACTTTTAGTGGCATTTTCGTAATTCGATTGGCTGGTGGCATTTTCGTAATTCTGATTTTTTGCAGATTCTCGCCTTATGACTATCTTTGCATGAGTACTAGGAGCACTATCAATCCGAGAAGACTTGTTGCCATTTGATCCCGAAATTGAAAGGACAATTCTTACTTGCTAGAAGAGTGGTTAGGCTAAGTCGTGGGATTAATGCGAATTGGACATTGCACTTGAGTCCGATTGTGGCCATTCGATTGTGTCCATACCGTTGATCTCTCGATTGTGTTTCGATAGTACTTCGATAGTCTTATTGTTTTCACCGATTCTAGTAGCAATTTTCCTAACTCGATATTATGGCGTAAGAAAAAGCAGGGGGAAAATCGTCCTACTTTAAAGGAATTGAATGAACCGATGTTAATTATCAACCTTTGTGCATTCAATATCCCGCCCTTCTTTGCTAACTTTGAGCTTAAATCTGGTCTAATACATTTCTTTGCCTAAGTTTCATGGTCTTGCGGTGAGTGTGCCATTAAGCATTTGAAGGAGTTCCATCTAGTATGCGACAATGAAACCGCATGCCATTGATGAAGATCAAATCAAGCTAAGAGCTTTTCCTTTCTCATTGGAAGGTGGAGCCAAAGATCTGGTTGTTGTACCTTCACCTTCATCTATTGGGAGCTGAAATTTGAGGTTCGAGGTTATTTATGGAGAAATATTTCCCTTCTTCAAGAGCAACTGCGATCAAGAAGGAAATTGCCAACATTAAGCAAGTCAATGGGGAGACTTTGTATGAGTCGGGAGAGGTTCAAAAGGTTGTGTGCAAGCTGTCCACACCACTGAGATCTACGAGAAAGACTTGATTACCCATTTCTATGATGGTCGCTACCGTAGACAAAGGTTTGGTGGATGCTTCTAGTGGTGGGGCTCTACGTAACAAGACACCGAAGATGCCCGAGAATTGTTATCCGAGATGGCGGCCAACTCTCGCAATTTGGCACTAGGGCCAATAGTACTCCTGTTTACCATGTTCAAACACCTCCAGTCGTATGATTCTCGAGATTAGAGAATAGACTTGATGATCGACCTCTGGTGAGGCGGTTAGCGTGATACGACAGTACAATCTTCTCCCTTGATTGGGTACTCATGTGGGTTACGTTCGACCCTTACCATTCTATCGACTCTTGCCCTACCTTGCATGATCCTCGCTTATCAAGACCGGTCAAGTAGCTTCAGGTGGGAGCTTTTCCGGGAAAGCCACAATACCAACGAGAATAATGCCTTCTCCAACACCTACAATCCTGGTTGGAGAAATCACCCCAATTTCCGTTGGAACCGAGAATCGAACCAGAGTAACCAATATCAGCAAAATTGGGAATTACCAACGAGAGACAAGTATAGACCACGAGAATTTCCAACGGCAATCGCACCTCCTTTGCCTTTGCTAGCACCACCTCCTCGACCGGCCATATGTGGACCTCCACGGGCAACACAACAACAAGCTAGTAGTAGTGGTAGTGGTGGTTCCTCCCTTGAGGATATGATGAAACAATTTGTCAGCCAATATGCGGTTCCAACAAAGAACCGACACTTCCATTCGAGTTTGCAAACACGATTGGGCGGTTGGCAACCTCATTGAAACGCTTCAACCTCGGGGATCCAACACTCTTCCTTCACAAACAATTCCTAATCCTAAGGGGAATGTGAGTGCTATCTCCCTTCGTTCGGCAAGCAATTGGAGGAACCTAAACCAGCTGCGAGATGTGACTTCCACATCGAGAAAGAGAGTCGAGAAAATGTGAAGATTGACTCTAAAAATAAAAAGCGGTGCAGCAAGGTGAAGAGGAAGACATCCCCATTCCTCTTCCTTTCCCTCGAGAGCGTTCAATCTAAGAAGTTGGCGAGAAAAAGCACAAGAGAAGGATATACTTGAGACATTCGAAGAGTAGAGATCAACATTCCTCTCTTAGATGCGGTCAAACAAATTCCTAAATATGCCAAGTTTCGAAGGAGTTGTGCACCAATAAGAGGCGATGAAGGGGAGTGAACGAGTGAGTTTGAACCAGAATGTATCAAGACTCATCCATTCTACGATGCCTCGCAAGTGCAAGGATCCGGGGACGTTTTCTATCCCTTGCTATTTTGGTAACTATAGATTTGATGATTGCATGCTAGATTTAGGTGCTTCTATTAATGTCATGCCGCATCTATTTATAAATCTCTTGGTCTTGGTCCTTTACGTCCACTTGGTGTTGTTGTTCGGCTAGCTAATAGGAGTAATGTTCATCCTTCCGGTTTAGTTGAGGATGTATTAGTCAAGGTTAATGAACCGATATTTCCGCTGATTTTTACATCTTAGATATGGAGGATGAGTCTCCCAAAAGTAGTAGATCACCTATCATTCTAGGGAGGCCTTTCATGAAAAACTTGACTAGGACTAAGATAGATGTGCATTCGGTACTCTTTCCATGGAGTTTGGTGATATATCTGTGAATTTCAATATTTTTGATGCCATGAGACATCCTAGGGAAGAACATTCTGTTTTCTCGCATTGATGTGATTGATGATCTTGTGGATGATGTTATTGCTAATTGGTGTCTTGATTATCGATTTTGCATCGAGAGTGATTCTCCCATTTGTGCATGTCTTGATAATGAATGGTGCTCTGTTTGCACTAATTTGCTTAATGCCGCATTATTTGGTGATTCCGACTTGCTTGGTGATTCTACATTACATGTGGATTCGATATTGATTCGAGTTTGAGCTTCACCCTGATCCTAATGTGCATCCTGATTCTGATTTTGATGAGCTTAACTCTGATTTTGATGAGCTTGATTCTGATGTTAACATTGAGCTGTATAGACACAGTCCTTTTGTTTCTTTGAATGTGGTTTCAGGCATTTCCAGTGTGATGACATCAGAGTTGTTGCAACAACCACCCAAGCTTCTTCCCTCCACTGAGCAACCACCCAAGCTTGAGTTGAAATCCCTTCCGATCACCCGAAGTATGCATTTACGGAGGTGGATGAACAGGTTGCCGATCATTGTGGTAAATAATCTTCTTCCCGACCAAGAAGAGAAGCTGCTAAGCTTATTGAGGGCGAACAAGAAAGCCATTGGGTGGACATTAGGCGATATTGTTGGCATCAGCCCTTCCATGTGTATGCATCGCATTCTATTGGAAGAGGACTCTAAACCGGTGAGGCAACCCCGAGAGACGCCTTAATCCTCTTATCCTTGATGTGGTGAAGAAGGAGGTCACTAAGCTTCGCAAGCTGGTATCATCTATCCCATTTCGATAGCCGATTGGGTTAGCCGGTCCGGTGGTTCCTAAGAAATCCGAGTCACCGTGGTAGCCAATCGAAGAATGAGCTCATTCCTACTCGAGTTGAGAATAGTTGGAGAGTTTGCATCGACTATAGGAGACTCAACCAAGCCACTCGCAAGGATCATTACCCTCTACCTTTCATTGATCGGATGTTAGAGCGATTGGTGGCAAGTCCCATTCTTGCTTCTTGGATGGCTACTCCGGATACTTCCGGATCCATATTGCTCCCGAGGATCAAGAGAAGACGACCTTCACATGCCCCTTTGGAACATATGCCTACCGAAGGATGCCTTTTGGCCTTTGCAACGCACCCGGCACCTTTCGGCGTTGTATGGTAAGCATTTTCTCCGAGTTTCTAGAGGATTTGCATGGAGGTTTTTATGGATGATTTCACTTGTATATGGGTCTGATTTTGATGCATGCTTGGCTAATTTGCCTAGAGTTTTGCATAGGTGTATTGAGTCTAATCTTGTGCTGAATTATGAGAAGTGTCACTTTATGGTTGAGTCGGGTATAGTCTTGGGACACATAGTGTCTAGGAAAGGGATTGAGGTAGATCCCGCTAAGATAGATGTAATTCTTGCTTTGCCTTACCCCGCATCGTGCGGGAAGTTCGCTCTTTTCTTGGTCATGCGGGTTTCTATCGGCGTTTCATTCGGGATTTCAGCAAGACCGCCCGACCCTTGTCCAACCTTCTCGCATAAGGACACCGACTTTGTATTTGATGATGCTTGCAAGGCGGCCTTCGATCATTTGAAGCGTTGCCGACTACATTGATGATCCAAGCCCCCGATTGGTGCCTCCCCTTTGAGTTGATGTGTGATGCTTCCAACTATGCGGTTGGTGCTATCTTGGCACGAGTTGATAGAGCATCTCATGTGATTGCATATGCCTCCAAGACTTTGGATCCTCGCTCGATCTAATTACACCACTACCGAGAAAGAGTTGTTGGCTATTGTATTTGCCTTTGATAAGTTTAGGTCATATCTGCTAGCAAGTAGAGTAATTGTTTTCTCGACCATGCCGCTTTGAAGTTTCTTTTGAGAAAGACAGATGCTAAGCCCCGACTCATCCCGTGGATGTTATTGCTCCAAGAGTTCGATGTTGAGATTCGAGAGGCAGTGGAGCACAAAACCGGGTAGCTGACCACTTGAGTCGCATCACTCATTCTCCCTCTCACCCTCTTCTATTCGGGATGATTTCACGATGAGCGGCTTCTTCATTTGCAAGGTAAGCTTCCATGGTATCGATCTAGTTAACTACTTGGTAGGCGGTGTTTTGCCTATAGATTCCACTAGGGCCCAAACCCTTAAATTAAAGAGTGAGTCTAAATATTATGTTTGGGATGACCCTTATCTCGTGGAAATTTTGTAGTGACCAAGTAGTTAGGAGATGTGTGCTCGATCATGAGTTTCACTCTATATTGCATTTTGCTCATGCTTCGCTTTGTGGTGGTCACTTTGGACCCCAAAGAACTGCTAGGAAAGTGTTAGACAGTGGATTATTTTGGCCTTCCTTGTTTCATGATTCCCATCTGTTTTGTAAGTCATGTGATAAGCGTCGAGAGCGAGGAGTATTTCCGTAGGCATGAAATGCCCCGAGAACCCTATATTGTTTTGTGAGATCTTTGATGTTTGGGGTATTGATTTTATGGGTCCATTTCTGCTTCATATGGTTATACTTACATATTCTTTGGCTGTTGATTATGTCTCGAAATGGGTTGAGGCGAAAGCCACTCGGACTAATGATTCTTCTGTGGTGGTGGATTTTGTTAGGTCTAACATTTTCTCGGGTTTGGCATTCCTAGAGCTATTATCGGTGACCAAGGCTCCCATTTTTGCAACCGAAGCATGGGTGCCTTGTTACGCAAGTATGGAGTGCTTCACAAGGTCTCCACAAGATACCATCCTCAAACCAACGGTCAAGCTGAAGTCTCAAATAGAGAGATTAAGCAAATCCTTGAAGACTCGTTAACTCTACCCGGAAAGATTGGAGTAAGCGATTAGAGGATGCTTTGTGGGCATATCGCACCGCCTACAAGACTCCGATTGGGATGTCTCCTTATCGGCTTGTCTTTGGTAAGGCATGTCATCTTCCGGTTGAGTTGGAGCATCAAGCCTATTGGGCCATTAAACAAAGTGTAACATGGATTTGGCCAAGTCGGGATGGAGCGGAAGCTACAATTGCAAGAGTTGGATGAGCTTAGATTGGATGCCTATGAAAGCTCGCGGTTATACAAGGAAAAGACTAAGGCATTCCATGATAAGCATATTCGAGGAAAGAATTTTACGTGGGCCGGAAAGTTCTTGTTTAACTCCCGTTTGAAGTTTATGCCTGGTAAGCTTCGATCTAAATGGGATGGCCCTTTTGAGATCACTAACATTTTTCCATTTGGTGTCTTTGTTGAGCTATGTGATCCACCCGGGACGAACCTTTAAGGTTAATGGGCATCGCCTCAAGCCATTTCATGAGGGATCCAGCCGGCACTCGAGGAAGCGAGAGATTCTCCTCATTGATGCCACTTATCCTCCATAAACCCCTTGGGGAGTATTCTTCTTTCTTTCTCCCTCTTTCTTCTATTTGTTTTCCTTTTTCTACTTTGCTTTTTGAAATAAATACGGTCTCTCTTTCTATGATTGCTCCATATTATGAACTTGGACATTTTGGTTTTAATGGATCATTCTGTTTGGTCTGTCATTCTTGACTCTTCGATTACATGTCTTGGTAGTTGATTTGATGTTGTTGATTGCCTAAGTTGGTATTGACCTTGTGAGGTTTTGGGCTGCATGAATGGAATTCATCTTTTGCCATTCTTTCTTTCATGTGTGCATCGCTCATGATTTGTGTTCTCTAGAACTTGCTCCTTTTCTTTTTGAAACTACATTTTTCATTTAAGTGCATAAGTATGATGGAAGCTTGTTTTCTTTCTTTTATTTTCCTCACTTTGGCCAAATAGCCTTTCCCTTGCATTATGATTCCTTTGCTAGCCCTTTGTGCCTTTTTGACTCATTCTTTTCAAAGCTACATTACAAGCCTAAGCGAAAAACCATTTTATTCTCGCACCTTGAAAATTTATTGAGCATTGGTTTCACCTTGGTTTTGTGTTTAAGTGTGGGGTTGCTCGGGAGTGCAACAATTTAAGTATGGGGGGATGTTTGCTTTTGTCATTGTGATTATGTATATAGTATAGTTTCATTTTTTTCTCAAAAAAAAAAAAAAAAATGAAAAAAAAAAAAGAAAAAGAAAGAAAGAAAGAAAGAAAAGCAAAAGAAAAAAAAGAAAATAAAGAAAAGCAAAAGAAAAAAAAAGAAAAAAAAAAGAGAAGAAATATAGAAAGAAAGGAGATATATAAGTAAAATAAAAATTTTCTTACATAGAGAATGATTGTGTTAATTAGTGCTCTTTTTAATTTCCTTGGTGCTTAACCTCTCATTCCATACTATTACCTACCTTCACCCTAACCCCATTACAACCTTTCATAACAAGCTCTCTTGATTTGTGCATGCATGTGTTATGAGTAGTGGAGACGTAGAAATTGAGCAAGCTTATGGTAGAGCAAATTTCTTGAGTAGAATTTGAGCGATACACTTATTTACCTTAAACACTTGAGAGATTGATTGATTGATTGATTGAGCGCATCATTTGAGAGACCATCTTATGTGATTAGCATCATTAATTGAGATTACCATGAATTGTAATTTGAGGTGAAGGGATTGTGGTCTTGATTGATTGATCTTTTGGAGCTTTGTGTCCCTTGTTCAATTTTTGCATTGTTAGCAATTGTTAGAAAAGAAGAGTTTCTCCTTTAGGTCTTTTCCTTTGAATTTTGCTCAGGAGTGCAAAAACATAAGTGTGGGGAATTTGATAATTGAATATTTCATACACTACTTTTTGTCTCTTGATTTATAATTTAGGACTCTTTAGCTAATAAATAATGGCTTTTATACTTATTTGGGCCTTGGGCCTTTTATTATATTTTAGCCATTATTTAATAATAAATTCCAGTTTTACATTGCTTCACCATTTTTACCATAACTCTTGAACCAGACATCGGATTTGCCTTATTTTTGTCTCATATTTCAGATGATTCAGAGAGCTACAATTGTTATGAAGACATGAAGAGCAAATTCGGACAAGAGGGCGGTTGATTTTGGAGCCGATGTCATATGTATTTTTGGGCTCGAATTTTGTAATTAAAGCCCATTTTATTTTATTTTCGTTCGGGCCTGACTTGTGGATTGGAGCCCCATTTCGTTTTTCTATTTTAGGTTAAGTGAGGCAGCAGCCACAAACACATTCTCATTCACGTTTTTAGATAGTTTTGAATCAAATACGAAGTTTTATTTTCTCTCATCTTGTTCTTCCTCTGTTCATCGTGTTCTTCGTGTTCATGATGAACTTCTTCATTTCTCGTTTGATTTTCGTTCGCATAATCATGACTAGCTAAGCTACCGTGATTGACCCATGGATTGAGGATTCCACTATCCGGAGGACTCGTTCTTAACGGTAACAAATTCGTTTCGTTTTGTAATTTGGATTCGATTTACTTTCGGATTGGGTGTTAGATTTAACGCCCGGATCGACATTTCCCAAGGACGTAGTTCAAACTAGGTTAAAGTATCATTGTACGATCGCATGAGATACACCAACGATTCGAATAAATTCTGGACGATTGTTCAAAGTTGAGGGAATTTACGGGCAAATGCGAGAGATTTCGGTTTGCCCTTGAGTCGATCACGAGTTCGGTTATAACTGTTTTCGTCCGAGGAAGGGAAGTGGTGGAATTCGAAATCCTCGGGTTAATCTTCTTGTTTATCTGTTTAACTGTGTTTACTTCGTCTCGTTATGTTATTTCATTTTTATTCTCTTTGAATCAAAACCCCCAATTTTTTTGTTTTTATTGTCTTTGTTCGAATTGAACCGATGCATAAGTCGTTGGGAAACGACCCAGGTTACATTATACCGCAAATCCTTTTCTAATCTGGTTATTTTGGGAGATTACGGCAAATCTCTGTCATCTATCCTCGAACTTTTGTAAGTAAACCACTCTGGAATATTACTTCCTTCAAGATTGCCACATTTTCCTATCTTCAATGAGAAATTAGCATATTTTAGTATTCCATGAAATGAATTCTCATCATCATCTTGACAAGTCTCTTTTTGGGCACCCAAGTTTGCCTCCAATTCCATTTGTTGAATGAATTTGTGATAATCTGAGGCATATATTGGGAAAACTCCACATGCTTCAATCACACTATCAACAAACTCCTTACAATATGTAACAACAGAGAATTCAAATGACACGGTTGGCCTGTAATTGGTCTTTTGGTCATCCAGTGTTTTACCAAAGTTTATGAACATGTCAGAAACACACCATAGAAAAACATGATGTGAATCAAAATTTATCATCTCTCCTTGAAATTGTGAGCATTTGTGTTTCTTTCCATCATAATAAAGTTGGCATTGCAAGTGATCACTATGAGCGTGGTGAGAAAGAACAGAACAGAGAACGAAGCCAATTAGGTCGGTTGTGGTTGAAGGCAGCTCAATAGATAGACTATTGGAAGCATCTATTCCCTGATTATATTTAAACCACTCTGGAACTTTTCTTCCTGGGTAACAAAACGCACATGTTTCCCACCTTGTGTAGATTGCTTGCTTCAATGGGAAACGAGCACTTTCCATACAGTGACTCTCCAATTTCAAGCAATCTTTTAGAAGTAGGGACCTCAGATGTGGTGCGGTTGCTAAAGTGTGTACAATCTCTAGTGATAAGCAACCATCAGCAACAACTTCTCCGGTGAAGAATGGAAGTTCTGGCAGAGAATGAAGTCTTCTACAATTGCTCAAGTTAATTTCTGCTAGATTTAAAAGATGCTTGAAGGTAGCAGGTAGGCTCTCTATATTACTTCCACTCAAATCCAATGAATATAATGAGAATAAGGAGCCGATGGATTCAGGGAGTTCAGACAATTGTTCGCATCCACGAAGAGCAAGATGTGTAAGATTTCTGAGATAACTAATTGAGGAATAGAGCGTTGAATCCAACATTATTTCTTTTGCCAACATTGAAGATTCAATGTGAGAAGTGAGTTGTAATGACTTTAATGATGTGCAGTCATTGACAATTAACTCTTTAATGGATGGAGGAAGCTCAGGTAAAGATTGAAGGCTCTTACAATCGTTTACGATAAGATCTCTTAGCCTTGAGAGATGTTTCATGTTGTGTGGAAGTTTAGTTAATTTGCATGCCCCACTCAAAGAAATTGATTCTAGAGATGACAAAGAATCAAATAAGGCATGGAGCTTTGATTTGTCAATTATTCTTCCACAATCATAAAGACTGAGATGCACAAGAGAATTCATGCAACAAATCATGTCATCAATTGGAAGATTCTTTAGTTTTGAGTAATCAAGACTGAACTCCCAATGCTTCTCTGTATGCCCAAATGGAAAGTCCAATATCTCAACAGGTAACTGTAAATAAAAACTCTTTATTTTGTTTGAAGAGAATGAAAATTCCTTGAGCCTACAGCAATTATAGACATATATGCTTGAGATAGATTTTGACTGATCCTTAGTTTTCAATCTCTTTAGGCTTCTACAACCGTTGAGACACACACTATACAATTTTGGAAGAGATAAAATCGATGGATCAAGATGCCTTAAACTTTCACACCTGTAAAGATAAAGTCGTTCAAGATTTTGAGCTGTTGATAGATCAGGCAACTCCATCAAATATTTGGACCCATCAAGAGTTATATCTCTTAAATTAACCAAGTTCTACAACAATTAAAAAGAGAAATGTTACATAGGAAACAAAGTCTGAAATTTAAATTAATTGTAAAAGAAAAGAAAAATCAAAACTCATATTTGTATGTTATACCTGCACGCCATCCCATAGTTTTTTAAGGTGGCTATTAGGCATGTGAAGTTGGACTATCGTCTCAGAACAAAATGACAACGGTAGAGATTGTGAAGGAAAATTGTCCCATTGAAGATAACGTAATGACTTGGAAAATGAGTTAAGCCCAAAAGGAAGATTCACAGTGCACGATCTTTGACCCCAAGATGAATAGAATTTAAGAAACCTTAACTTAGTCAGCTTTTTGAAGGAATCATCACGCAATTGTAAATCTTTAATTTGAGACATATCTAAACTTATGCCTTGAATTGCATCAATTCCCTAGACAACACAAAAATAAGAAAAGAAAGTGAATAAATTACTTTAAGTTGACAATTTATTTTCCGTAGTTGTCAAATGTCTAATTAGAAAGCTAAATATAATAAATATATATTAATGTAACAATCAATTGTATTCATGTAAAAATCATATGATTTAACATGCGATGCATGATAATTAAAAACATAATGATTCTTCTCGCATTATTTTTCAACACAAGATGGACGTCTTCCGGATCACATAATCTACTTCTTTGTCTTCCAGGTTCTTTAATACATTCTTGACGAACAATGTCATGGCCCATTTCTTTTATTAAGTCATGCATCCGTACTTGGCTGTCATCAATAGTTACAAGAGTTTTATCTAAAAGGGTTTCTAACCCAATTCTCGCATCGAAACCAAAACTTTCTAATAGTGTTATCACATATTCTTTCTCTTCACCCGTCAAAAAAAATGCAATATCTAGAAACATTTCCTTCTCTTCATAATCTAATCCATCAAAGCTCAATTTCAAAACTTTTAGAACGTGTTGGTTTGAACTCTTCTGTAGTTTTGACAATGCACTACTCCATTCCTTTGGATTTTTTGAATAAAGAGATGACCCCAATACTACCAAAACTAACGGGATGCCTTGTGCATAATGAACAATCCTTTGTGAGAGGGATTCATAATCAGTTTTTGGCTGGAATGAGTGGAAAGCTCTGAGGTTGAAGAGCTCAACAGATTTGCGATGGCTCAAAGGCCGGGCCTTATATATTTCATTAACTCGGAAATTACAAGCAATTGCTTATGCCTTGTTGTAATGATGACTTTACTGCCTAGTCCGAAGTATTCACAATATGGGGCTAAATACTCTAATTGCTTCCAACTACTAACATCATCAAGCACTACGAAGACTTTTTTGCAGCTTAGTATTCTAATAACAAAGGTGTTATTTGCAACATTAGGTGGCCTATGAGGGAAAGTTTCGTCCTTTAGTAGTTTAGACAAAAGATTGTTCCGTAAATATGTCAATCCTCGTTTTTCTTCCTCTTCTCTAATATTTTCCAAAAAGCATGAACTCTCAAATTTGAAGGAGAGTTTGGCAAACAAAGCCTTAGCCATGGTTGTCTTGCCTATACCACCCATACCCCAAATTCCAATTATTGGGACTTTTTGCAATAACCTTTCAATCTTGTCACAATTTTCATCAATTCCAACAAGACCCATCAATGAACTTGGATAACTGAGTTTAATTTTTTTCTGAACATCATTGACAATGTTTTGAATGAGTTCTGATTCATCCCTAAAATATGAAAAAGGGTAACAAAAAAAAAAGTATTACTATTTTTAAGGTAAAAGAGAAGCTAATCAACCAAACAACAGACTACACATGTCCAATGATAATATCCTCTCCCTTTCAAGGAAGGCCATACAAAATGTACTTGGCTAATAGAATAATTCCAATCAGCAGAGGCAACATGAACTTTTGTCTGATAAATTGGCCCATTCATTAACTTATCCAATAAAAGAAAGTAGGGATAAGTGTCTTATTTGCCTCGGAAGTTTTCGCTTAGGAGCACTCAACACCTGGAAGGCTTTTTTGGAGCAAAATTGCCTTGGAAGTTAACAAAATGGAGCAATTTCACTCCGAGAGTTTTTTTAGGAGCAATTTTGCCCTGGAAGTTTACAAATTAGAGCAACAATTTAACGGTCAAGATTAACGGAAGGGCAAGATTGCTATGTTTTTTAAATTACGGGGCAATTTTGCTACAAAAAAAAATTCCGGGTGTTGAGTACTCCTGAGCGAAAACTTCCAGGACAAATAAGACCCTTATCCCAAGGAAGTATTATTATTGTAACAGGAAGGGGAGAGATTGGTAAAAATAAATGGACTGTCAATTAAAGTTGCAGAAAACAAAATATATCAATGATATCGTTATTTACGTTGTCTCCGCTAAAAATTGATTTGAAATAGGTGGTACAACTTCAACACATTTCAATGACAATTTTCTAGAGGGACTCCAAATGAAAGAAGAGAAAATATGAGTATCATGTAATGGCCGCAACATTATTTTTGTTAGAAAATATGACTCAGGAAGCTATCAATTAAGATTTTATTGTTGCTATTTTCATAGAAATAAATGGTCATCAAAATTATTGATATGATTTAAATTTTTATTTGTCAAGATCTAAATATTTAATATATGAAATCGTGGACAAAGAAAACTGAAATTATGGCCAGCAAGAAAAGAAAAAAAGGAAGAAAAAAACAAAACAAAACAAAACAAAACTGTAGTTAATTGATTGCTAACAGAGCAGAAATTTGATCAAACATCCAGTTTGAAAGAGTGAGAAGACTATACTTACCTACAGTTTTGAGAGTCCCAGCCACCAAATTTGCAGTTATAAAGAGAGCTTGTTTCCACTTGTTCACCCTGTCACAATTAAGCCTGAAGTCTCTCTCATGTTTTGAAAATGCCTCCCAATAAGTTTGCCTCTGGTTGCGTACATGAGATGGGTCAATTTGATAGAAGACGGGAATAACAAGCTGTCCTTGGACATCTTTACACCAAAGGATCTGGACGAGCTCATCCAAACACCATTTTGAGGAGGCATAGTTCTCAGAGAAGATCACCACAGCAATACTTGAATCCTTAATTGCTTGGGTGAGTGCGTCTGATATGTCATCCCCTTTCCGGAGCTCATTATCTATATAGGTTTGAATTCCTCTTTGGCGCAAGGCGGTGAAGAGATGGCTGGTGAATGTTCTGCGAGTATCTTCACCTCTGAAACTAAGAAACACATCATGTTTCTTGGGAGGAAGTGAAGAGGAGGAGTAGGAGGATGACGACGACGATGACGACGACGACGATGACGAAGCAGCAGCAGCCATGATATTGAAATGGTGAGGAAGGAATGAGGCAGTGATTGGAGTTTACTGACTTTTAACTCTTCACATCCAAATAGATATATACTGTAAGATATGAAACTTTCAGTGATTGGTGAGATATGAAACTTTCAGTGATTGGTGTCGACTAACTTTTAATGAATGGCAATTATCATTATTATTTAACTATTAATGTGTTTTGTCGGTCCAATAAATCCAGCCGCCTTTCAAGGGGGAAAACTACAGTCTCCCGTACAATTATCAATAGAGAATAAAAGAGACTAAAATTATAAAAGAACACATGTTTTTAGAGACGTGGGTCTAAGTTCAATTTCTTTTAAAGACAATAATATGTCGGGAATCATGACTGCCAATTTGAATCGACGCAGCTTTCGTTCTGTACTCAAAACGGCACCACATGGTGTAAAATCATGCTGTTCCTTTTTTTTTTTTTTTTTTTTTTTTTTTTTTTTTTTTTTTTTTTTTTTTTTTTTTTTTTTTTTTTTTGAAAATAGCATTCACCATTCTGTAATATTTTTTATGTCTGGAGTTAGCATCCTAAAATATTTTTTTTAGTATCATTCAGTATCTTGTAGTATCTTTCTAATATCAGCCAATGCCATGAAAATACAGACAAATAATGCAAAAGCCTCACCAGTACCAACCGATCTTCTGTTCTACTAACAATAATGATCACAGTTACTCGTCCGATCTTAACATAAAATATCTTTATCTAATTTAATTAAATTAAAAAAAGTTAGTTAATAGAACATGTATTTTCTAAAATACCCTAACTATCTTAATTTCTTTTTTCTTTAATTATTACAAATTTTATTTTTTATAAATTAAGAAAATATTGATAAATATAAAAATTATATCTTATACTTAAAACTAAAATAAATTATTCGTATATGTCATTTATTAAGGGTAGGAGGGAATACTATAATATGGCAACTTGGCTTGTGCAAGTCATGCTTCATGCCCTGTTTTCAAGTTTTTACTTTGTTCTTAGGGAAAAACACTACCGTGTTGTAGGAGAAATGTTTTCATGTCACACACACATAGCGTAAAATGGTGGGATTCCACATATATATATATAATTAACATTATATATATATATATATGTAGGCCCCACTATTTCATGTATTGTGTAGGAATCTTCTTCTTCTCATGCAACATGAGAAGTTTAAACCCTTGTTCTTATCTACAAACATTTTAATCATATTCTACCAACTTTGTTAAGCTTTTCCTGTATTTCTTCAACGGGTTTAATCATTTCATCAATTCTAATTACATCTTTTAAAATGATTGATCATGGCTTTATATAAATAACATTCTAGTTCTATTTATAAGTCTAAATTAACTAACTCTCCTTATTTATTAATTATGAGCTAAATTTCTTATTAAATGTCATCTTATTTGAAGTACTATTGAACATTAAATGTAGGCATATCTTTCAATAAAGATTCGAATTTTAGTTTATCACATTATGAGGGACTAATTCCTTCCCGTAGACTCAACCCCATATTAATTCCTTGATCCCTATAGTTTTTATAGACTAATAACGGGAAAACATGGGTATGAGAGGACATGTCTCAATACGTGTTAAACGAGAAGATTTTTGTGAGGCCAGATTAATCACAAAGTCACTCTTGGAGGAAACTGCTGTTGCATATGTGAAAAGAATGAAGATAACTAAGGTCCAACAAAATGTGGGCCCTACGTTTAAATGATGATGTTGATCATTCATCCCAATTACTTTGTTACTTCATTGCAACTTGCTCTGATAAATGATAATTACTTCTTTCAATTTGATAGAGGCATTTTCATCCTTATTTATTAAGGAAAACCTTAAAATTCATAATTCTTTTTGAAATTTAAAGAAGCGCCCAATTTTATCTCTATTTAAATTTATTGGTGTAATTTTGAGGACAAACTAATATTAAATAAAGACATTGTTATTAAAGCATAATAAATACTCCCATTGGTCCTTATTATAAGGTACCAACTAACAAGTTTATTTGGTTCTTTTTATAAGGCACTTGTTTGTTCCCAATGCGCATTAATTATTTGTTTCCATGTTTTCCCATAATTAATGAGGATAGTGGATGAGAGTAATAATTAATATAATATTAAAGTTTAGTGTAATTAGTAGGGGTAATATTAGATGTTACTTAAATTGCAAGGTAACTTTATTGATTTTAACTGTTTTTATTGGTTTGTGAGATTTGTTAGTTGGTATCTTATAATAAGGACCAGATGGAGTATCTTATACGTATATGATGAAATAGACTAAATATTCCGTATACTATAAAAAGGACTAGAAATCCAGAATTAGGAGGTACCTACCTTGAATTTGACAAAATATACTTTAATGTAGACAAATAAATCAAAGCATGATGAGTTGTATCAGGCAATGTATTCAGTGTAAAATTGCATTTAAGATTGAATTACTCTGTCACTTCTTTGCAACTTGCACTAATTGATGGTAACGTTTTGGAAAGATGCTGGAAACAGTTATATGACGTTGCATTTCGGAAGAAGTAAACAATTTCTAAAAATTATGAAACTTTCCAGATGTGTAGTAGACATATAGAGCTTTAATTTGATAGATAATACACCTATTTTGGATCTATATTCATGGAGATATGAATTTTTGAAGTTAAGCCTTATTTCTGGAGTTACAATCTGAACAGTGTTGAGAAAACTTAAAACTGGGAATGATCCAGAGAGTTCGAGTTTGTGCTGTTATTTTTCCTTAAGAATAGACATATCAAGGGTTATGTAGAATTTTGCAGAACCTCATTTTGATTTTTTTGGAATTAATTATGATTTTGCAAATTTGTTCAGAAAATCTGGAAAAATTCCTGTTTCAGATTTAAGTAACATCTAACTTTTTGAATTCTTGGGAATTATACAGTCATAAATTGGTTTGATGACTATTTTTCTCTTAAGCTAGACTTATATACCTTTGAAATAGAAATTTGAATCACTCCAATCGGAGGTCTAGAGAATTAATTATGAATTTTCAAAGTTTAATAGAAATTCGGTGAATTTTAAGTTAAATCTAAAAGTAAGGAAACTAAGGGAATTTTGGTGATTAAGAACTACTTTTAATCCTCCAAAAACAATTCGCGTAGTTAGTTACTTTGCTATGCAAAAAGTGACTAATGACAATGATGAACGTTTTTAGGCATACCTTGACACCTCTACTGATCCCAACACCTCCGGACAAAGTTACGAATTCAAGTTTGATGTGGGTAACTGTTATCTTATTAGCTTGTATGTATGTATTTATGTATGACTGATCATGATTGCTAGATAATTTGCATGTGTGAATCCTAGCCATGGATTGAGGCTGCGTGTCTCATAGGGCTGTGTGTCCTAAAGGGCTGCAGTCCTTGACCGTTAACTACGGTTACGGTGCGACTTGTTTACTGTGAATTATTCTATGCTTTTACATGTGTTATACTGTTATTTACATTTCATACTTGCATATAAGATTAACTGTTACCCCTGGGGTTCATTCATTCGAACTCCAGATTGCATGAAAGAGACAAGTAGTGAATCAGGATCAAAAGGAAAGATGCAACTGTAAGGGTTACAGCAGAAGAAACTATTGGAAGTTTATGAATAGATAGACTATATTTAATTGTTCATCATTTGTCCACTTTGGATTATTGTATTAACAACCCACTATGGGTTAGATTCAAATCGCAAAAAATTTATCCTTGGATTTTCAAACTAAGTTAATTTAAGAAAAGTTTTATTCCAAAATCAAGTCGTTCAAACTACTTCGATGCCTGTGCGCTTAATCTCTACGATAAATAAAGGCGTATTAAGGACGGGTGTTACATGTGTAGAGGAGTTTCATCAAAGATAGTTTGTGAGCTAATTCTGTGCAAGATTAGTGGATCTTGCTGTATCAATGCGTTCAAAATCGAAACACTTCCTTGGTATGATGCCTCATAAAGAAGTGTCACCTTTTCTTGTTTATGAGGATGAGCGATTTCCATTTTCATGGACTCCATATCATCTGGGAATTAATTAATGGATGGTAGTAAATGTGTGGTGCTGGTTCAGGATGAAATTCATGCAGCTATTTATATTACTATGGCCTTTCCTCGTTGGTCTCCTCATGTAGTCTCTTATCCACTTCCACCCATATAGACTTAAGTAACAAAGTTAATGGAACTACTTTAGATTATAATTAAGTCAAAAAATCATTTCACAATAAGATTATTAAATAGCCAAAAAAACTTGAATTCGGGGAGTGGTGTAACTAATTTTCTCTCCATGTATTCTATCAATATCAATAGAATATAAATCAATTCCTCTTGTCTCAAATATAAGAGTTAGTTAAATTATATATATTAAAATTAGATAAGCTATTTTTTGTCAAAAAAATGTGCACTGGTAATCCTAAAATGCCCACATCATTTTAATTATTTGCATTAGGATGCTATCAGCATAACTTATACCTCATAAGTTTAGGAGGGCAAGAGAGAGTAAAGGACTCGTAAGTTTTACATGCCCTCGATATTATGTGCTTTGGGTGATGAGTCTACCTTGGGTCCTTCATCACTAGTGTTGAGAATGAGGGGTATTCAGTCTCTTAAAAGATGTCTTTCGTTCCTCTTTTCAGTTAAAGTGAGATTTTACAGTTTTCTTTTCATATTTTGATGAACTCCCACTCTTCCTGAATGTATAACTAACAAATATGACTCCTGAGATTATCATGTAATATTCTAACCATTACTTTGTCTTACGTAAATTAATAGTTAATTGATTAACTATACATACAATAATCATGAGCCGTGTACCTTCCACTAGTTTGCATAATTTCTGAGAATTCTTCACATGATCCCTCATGAATATAAAGAAATGGAAATAAAACCCATGTTCTTGAACTTTCGACTTTGATGACTTGATTTGTTTGGCTAAAAAAAGAAAGAAAGAAAAGGCTTGTACCCACCCAAAGACATTTTGGCAAATAAAATAAAAATTTATCGGTCTCCTAAAGACCTCGTGCATGAACAAGACGCAAGAGAAAACCCCCTTTAAAGTATGCAGGGTTTTGGCGAATTCAAGATTTACACAGTCAGTTAGCGACGGAATTGACTTAGCGACGGAATTCTCTTGCTAATTAATTAGTATTAGTCTATTTGATAATGAAATCATCCAATAATGTATTGGTTTTTTTTTTTTTTTTTTTTTTTTTGTAATATATGAAATTCACGCTGCAATTTATATTACTATGGCCTCTCCTCGTTGTAAACTATTTCACGTTTCCCTTTTTAGAGAATAAAGAACGTTGAGATAAATCCGGTTTAGTTTGGGTCCACCCAAATAGACTTTAAAAAAGAAAGACCTATGGGATCGTAATAATTAAGTAACAAAGTTAATGAAACCACTTTAGCTTATAATTAAGTCAAAAAACAGTTTTTTAAATAAGATTATTAGATAGCCATACTTGCCTTTGGGGATTCAGTAGACGAGGCCAATCAACTGAGTGACTTTGCTTTCTTACTTTCCCGTACATGTACGTTTGGCTGAGAGTAAAAGAAGCCCATGGCACCACGTGAATGCTTGAAGCTTTTTCAGACGCGCTTCCCCCTGATGCCTCATGTCCTTTGTCCTTCAACGCCCTTTTTTGTCTTTTCACCTTTCAAACCTTGTAATAGAGTTGGGAATCAGGGCCGGTCCAACCCAACAGTGCCTGGTCCTACAGGGCCGGTCCGACCCAACAGTGCCTGGTCCTACAGGGCCGGCTCTACCGGGCTTGGCGTAAAGAAAATATATGTTTTTCAAAGCGGCCCGATAGTAATGAAAGGTAGGCCCTGCGCCCGAAAATTACTATTCCAAAATTTAACTATTTTTCCTTCAATTTTTTTTAAAATATATAATTAGTAAATTGCAACCATTAAAGTTCTAATCTATCAAATAAATGTTATCAACATTAATATATAAACAATATAAATTATTCAACAAATAAACACATTCATTAATTCGTAATAAAAAACAAATAAACACAAAGAATATGTTTTTCTCCTCTTTTTTTTCAAAAAATATTAAACAAAGGAATTGCTTTATGTATGACAAAATACTTTTTTCTCTCGTAATTTTGTGTGTGTCTGAAGATTCCTTAGGTTCATCCATGATTTTACGACGGGTAAAAATAATTATACTTATTTTACACAAAATATATTTATAATTTATTACTTATATAATATTGTAATACCAAAGTTTGTGTTTATTTAATATGAAAACATCACTTCTTTAAGATTTATAATAACTAATTATATGTTTTAATACGAATAATAATAAACATAAAAAAGGGTTATAGTTTCAACTAAAAAAATCTAAGTAATTACAAATAAACACATTCATTAAATGGAAGTATAAGTAATTAAATTTTTTTTTTTTTAAAAAAAAGCTACGAGTTAAATGGGCCTAACGGACGGCCCGATTAAGCCGAGGCCCTACGAGCCGGCCGCAAGGTTTATTTCAAATTTATGGCCTATTTTTTGCCCGAGCCCCGCAAGGATAGGGCTTAACGGGTCGACCCGATGGGCTTAGTCCGATTTCCGGCTCTAATGACAACACAAGAGAGAGAGAAGATTGTTCGAGTGGGTGAAGGGAGCGACCAAATAAGGTATATCAATTTTGGGTGTATCATTCGTAGAATTTCAACTTAAAAAATAAGTTTTTAAGTTTATTTAAAATATAATTTTTTTTTTTTCATGTCGGCGGGTCAATTCCCGAGAGTTTTTCTCTCCTCTCCGACTTCTCCCTTGTGAGAGTCCGCATGGTTCCTTGGTGAACTTTTCCTAATCTTTGTAAATCATTGGCCCTTTTGGTGATCTCTTCTGTTTTCTATTTTACATTCTTTGGTTTTTCTTTTCTTGGCGTCTTTGTGTTTGGAGAAGGAGTTTCTTCCTTCTTTGTCGGTAAGTTGTAAGAAGGCTGTCGAACATTATAAAGATGCGAAGCAAGTTTCTTTGGATCTGGGCAAGAGACACCGTAAATCAAGGGGGTCTTTGGTAGGCAAAATTCTATCCCAAAAAAATCTTCATGTCCCAACGATTATTTCCATGATTAGGAAAGGGTGGTGGCATTTGGGTGAAGATTTAGAAATTCATGAGCTTGACAGGAACCATCTGATCTTTCTCTTTCGTTTTAATAGTCAGGATGGTTATGCTAGAATTCTTAAAGGTAGACCTTGGTCTATTCAGGGCTATTTGCTAAACCTCCAACTTTGGGATGATCTTATGGTTCTGAAAGATGTGAAATTTAGGTATGAACCTTTTTGGCTCCAATTTCATGGACTTCCATTAGCGGCCTTTGAGAGAGCAAATGCAAAAACTCTTGGTGATGCGGTTGGTGAGGCGGTGATGTATGAGGCCCCTATGATCGACGGAAAAATGACAAGAAGCTTCATTAGAGTTCGAACACTCCTCCGTCTTGATGCACCTCTAACGGTGGGATTCTGGGTTCCGAGGGAAGGCATGGAAGCTATCTGGGTATCTGTTAGATATGAGAGACTGCAGAAGATTTGTTTCAGGTGTGGCCGATTAGGGCATGAGGAGCGGAGTTGCAAGGATCTTAGCCGGGTTTTCAACGAGGGGGACGATTATGATTTTGGAGGCTGGTTGAGCACTCCTGGTATTAGCACTTATGAGGATATTCTGGTGAAGTGTAAGGAAGGGTGGTCGGAGTGTTTGTTTAAGGCTTCACCGCTACCTGGTTATTGTTTCCGCAGGAGAACTCCTCCGGCCGGCGAGATTATTCCGGCCAGAAGTCTCACCTCTGAGTGGGACCCAGATCCTCGAACCGATGGGAATGGACCAAATATTGCAACGGCTACCTCTGGGGTGTCAGCTCTGGCTGCGGTGCAAGCTCTTTCTGTGCCTCGAACGAATTTTCCTGTTCCGATGGTGACAGGTGAAGGGGAGCCTGAGGTAGTAGCGCGCGAAGAAGGAGATGTTTCCTGTGGTCAAAGGAACCTTTTGACTTTGAGTGGGCCCTCCTGCACTCCTGAGTTAATGACGTCAGCGCATGCTGTCCCAATTCTGGAAGAGGGAGCGAACCCGTCAAGTGAGCCCATGAAGGAGCACGTGGGCTTGGGTGAGATTTGGAAGCATGGATCTCGGTTGGGCTCAATCATAAGTGGAGGCCCAGTTGTTATTTCCTCATCCATAATCCCAACTCCCTCAGTTTCGGATGGGCCTTCTCCAGCAATCTCTTGTCCCTCTCCTAACCCCCTTCCAACCGTTGTTGGACCTTTAGTGTCAAAGTGTTTGGACCAGGATTTAAATACCTATCCGTTGCCATCTCTTCATGTGCCTCTTGGTGCTTTGACTGGGCTGGACCATGGCTTGCAGGTGGGCTGCACAAGAGAGATAATGGGACCTTCACAACACATGGGTCCATGGCTAACATGTGGGGTTGCTTCTTTGAAGGACTATGATTTATTGGAGTATGCTAATAACTCCAGGACCGTGGAGCCTTCCATATTCACACTGGACAATGACATTCATGGTAAGGTTGAGGCATCTATTAATGGGTCCATTATTTTAAATGATGATAAACCCTCTGGTAGTAGTGAGAATCTAGTTGCATCAGTGGAGATTTTTCCTACTACAGATTCAGAGTCCCATCCATATATTGTTGAGTATCCTAGTGATGACGATGTTAAGTCTAATCCTATTGTCCCCCCCAATGGACTCTCTCCAATCTCCGCCATGTCTTTTTGTTTGAAAGGCATCCACCTGAAGCGGCCCTTGGAGGATGATGCTGTTTTGATTGAGCGAAGTAAATGCAGGAAATTGGATTTTGAGTCAATTGAAGAACCAACACTTATGAAAGGTGTTGTGGGGAAAGTGAAGAAGGACCGTAAGCGGAATTTCTGATCTATTAAGAAACATCTTTGTCAGTATGGCAATGTGGAGAATCCGGGCATGTCCGGTAATATGTCTCTGTCTGGTGAGATTGATTTCCCTGATAGTTGGTTGAGGGTTGGTAGTGATCAGGATATGGAGCATGATTCATCTCTGTCTGATAACGCCGGTGGTTGGATGGGACCAACCACCGGTTCGCCATGAATCTATTAGCTTGGAACTGTCAAGGTTTAGGGGTTGCCTTGACAGTTAGGAATTTGAGGGATGAATGCTCCCGGAAAAAACCCCACTTAGTCTTCCTTATGGAGACTAAGCAGAAGGCGAAGGTTGTGAGAAAAGTGAGGCGGAGATGCGGCTTTGATGAGGAATGGATTGTCAACCCGGTTGGTATTAGTGATGGCCTTGCATTATGGTGGTCTGATGTGCTTACAGTTAATATCCTTTTTTCGTCTGCTAATATTATCCATACAAATGTGTTTTTTGAGACCTTATCGACTCCTTCGTATATTACCTTCATCTATGGTCCGACTGATGAAGGGGATAGGATGTTATGTTGGCAAGAGGTTAGACGAATTAGCAATAACATCAGGGATCCGTGGATGTGTATTGGGGACTTCAATGATATCCTTTCTCAACAGGAAAAGAGCGGTGGTCTTCCTAGACCCTGGAGGAAGATTCTGAATTTCAAGTGTTTCGTGGCTGACTGCGAATTGGATGATCTTGGTTATAATGGACCCATTTTTACCTGGTGCAATAATCGTGATTACCCGGATATAATTCATGAGTGTATCGATAGGGCCTTGGGTAATTTACAGTTGAGAGAGTTGTTCCCATGTCTCCAGGTTTTTAATGTTGCTCCGGCTGGATCTGACCACCATCTTCTGTTTATTTAGTTTCAATATGAGAATCGCCGGCCAAATCGGGTCTTTCATTTTGAATCAGCCTGGGTATCTCATGGGGATTTTCTTGAGTTAATCAAGGGATGTTGGCGGAACCGTAATGACCAAGAACACTCGGTTCTTGAGCACTTTGTGAGCAATCTGAAAAGGTGCACGCAGCGGTTAATTGCCTGGAGCAAGAAGGAGTTCCCTAACAGTGGTAAGAGCATTGAGCTTTTGAAGAAACATCTGGCTGAGCTGACTCTTGAAGCTCGATCTCCGGATATTTCAAGAGCGATTACGGAGGTCAAAGGGGATCTGGATAGATTGTTGGAGCGCGAAGAGCAATATTGGTGGCAACGATCTCGGAATAATTGGTTGAGTGCTGGTGACAGGAACTCACGGTTCTTTCACATCTCTACTATCAAGAGGAGGCAACAGAACAGAATCTCGTGTATTAGAAATGATGAGGGCAATTGGTTGTATGAGAAGGATGCCATCAGTAACAATATTGCTAACTTTTTTCAGGATCTGTTCACCACTTCTGGTGCCCGATCAATGGGTACAGTCTTGGGCTTCATTGAGCCTACTATCTCTTCTGATATGAATCACAGTCTCTTGTTACCTGTTTCTGTAGAGGAGATTAAAGCAGCTGCCTTTAGTCTTGGAAGCAACAAAGCGCCTGGACCGGATGGGTATTCGGGTAAATTTTTTCATTCCTCCTGGGCTGAAATTGGTGAGTCTGTTTGTAGTATGGTTAAAGAGTTTTTTTCTTGGTCATTGTTACTTAATGATTTAAATGAAACTAACATCACTCTTATTCCTAAAGTGCTAAAGCTTTGAACATGTTTCCCACTTCCGCCCTATTGGCTTATGTAATTTCTCTTATAAAATCATTTCTAAAATCTTGGCCAATAGAATGCGGCCTTTGCTTGATATGTGTATTTCGCAGAATCAGAGTGCCTTTGTTCCTGGCCAGTGTATTCATGATAATATTATCATTGCCAATGAGGTATACCATTATCTTCGTCACAAGAAAGATACGGTTAAGTATGAATTCGCTCTTAAAATGGATATGAACAAAGCATATGATAGGGTGGAGTGGAACTTTCACTAGTGGAAAAAAGGCTTTTAAGACCGGACAAAAGGGGGTCGTAAGGCCGGATATGCGACCGGTCTTGTTCGGCCGGTATTAAAAGTCTACCATTTAAGACCGGACTCGAACCGGTCTTAAAGAAACTCTTTTAAGACCAGGACATTTAAAAACTTAGGTCTTAAAAAGTTGTACTAAATGAAGCCGAAATAATTTTTGTTCGGTCCTAAAGCTCGACTTTTAAGACCGGTCAAACAATAGGCCGCTCTTAAAAGATCGTAATTATAAGACCGGACAAGACACATACGGTCTTAAAAGACTGACTTTCAAGAGTGGATGATAAATACATCCGGTCTTAAAGATTTTTATTTAAGGACCAGGACTTCTAAATATCGGTCTTAAAAGACCAACTTTTAAGACCGGGTTTAATATCAAAACTCAAAAGTGTCGACCTTTAAGACCGGTCATATAATTACATCCGGTCTTAACAAGTGAACATTTTAAAACCGGCTTATTATTTCCGGTCTAAATTTTCCCGAATTTTTCCCCTTTGTTCTTCGATTATATATATATATATATATACATAAATCCACCACCCAATCCAGCACATAAAAGTCGATATTTTAAGCTACAAACTATGAACAATTATTTGAATAAATTGAATTGGAAAAAGAATACAAATATTATTCACCATGAGCTATTTGGCCCCTTAATTAATGATTACTATGACTACAACACCTAAATTAATTCATACAATAAGATAACTTACTTACAAATACAATAAGTTACAAGTACAACATACATGCGCCCAAAATAATATTCACCATGCCTTCATCGATTCCCCCACCCAACAACGTAACATCCTCTTATATAACATGCCCATTTGGATCGGATCTGCCACAAAAATAAAACAAGAACAAAATTCATAGTCAGTGACATTAACTATGAACATAGATAGAAGGAATATAATATATATAGTTAAAGCCTTAATTAAAGTCTTCAAAGAAATCTGCATATGAATATTACCTTATGAATTGACTCTTTTATAAAGTGATATCTTCCCATATCCCTTCTTGATGATCACTTCTTATCGGGTTCATTATCCGCTTCATCTTCTTCGTTCATGTCAGGTAGACCCCTTGAAAAAGGAGTACTCTCGGGAATACCATAATTTGAATTCATTTCCTCATCAATATCAATGACCCTCTTTCCTTGGAGAGCTACAGACCACATTTTATTTTCTTGATCGGTGATATAGAACACTTGTTTTGCACAGTACGCCATAATAAAAGGTTCATCTCCAAAACTTCTACCATTGACATCGACTAATGTAAATCCTAGCCGATCGATCCGAACACCATTATTGACATTAACCCACTTGCATTTGAAAATGGGAAATCTAATTTTCACATAGTCCACCTCCCAAATCTCTTCAATAACCCCATAATATGGCATGATTTGCCAATAAAGGGCTCTTGTCTTTTGAACTAGAGAAGTGCATAGATTGACCCTCTAACATAACACCACTTTATTCGGGATGTGTGCTCGTATCATCTAGGGACTTCGTGTAAAATGTATAACCATTGATCACATACGAATTCCAACTTATGACATCAACCTCGGGACCACTGCTAACCATTTGATTGTATCGAAACACATTCCTCTCCCTCGACCTTTTGTTTGAACCGGTTTGCAAAAGTTGTTATGCTCCCTAATCAACCTTTGTTTGGTCATTCGATGATTTTCTTTCCTTACTGCTTTGCTTTATGTGCAGCTATCTTTGCTTGAACTTCATCGACATTATTCAAGATGTACAAGTGGACTAGTGACAATTCATCGGGATCCACACTCTTTACGGAAGCCCTCGTCTACCCCCATCGGCATCTTGACGTTTTGGAAGCCCAATATGTCTTACTTTGGCCAAATAATCTTGACAAAATTCCATGGCTTCTTGAAACATATTTCTGAACAATCGATGCTTCCGGCGGTATGCGTTCTTCACGTACCCTTTTAGGAATTTCATAGATCTTTCAATTGGGTACATCCACCGTAAATGGATAGGGCCGCACATCTTTATCTCCCTCACTAGATGAACAATTAGATGAACCATGATGTCAAAAAATGTAGGAACAAAAAGCTTCTCAAGGTGGCACAAGATAAGATATCCTTCATTCTCCAATTCATCCAACTTTTCAATCTCAAAAACTTTACGACAAAGCGCATTGAAGAAGACACAAAGTCTAGTCAAAACGACCCGAAGATCATATTCGGCGATGCCTCAAATAGCTATTGGGAGTAGCTGTTGCATCAAGACATGAAAATCATGAGACTTTTGGCCTACTAATTTCAAGTCCTTCATCGATACAAGCCTCTTAAAATTTGAAGAATACCCCGTGGGAACTTTTTTGTGCCATGTAAACACTCACAAAAACCGTTTCTCATCCTTAGACAAAGTATGAGAAGCCGGGGGACAATAAGTTCTCTTCCCATCGGCCTTGGATGTAACTCTTCGCGTATTCCCATTGCTATCGAGATCCAATCTTGCCTTCACACCATCCTTGGAACTACCTTGTATGTTGAGAAGCGTGCCGACAATACTATCACATACGTTTTCTCCACATGCATGACATCAATCTTTGTGTCTCACATCAAGATTGCGCCAATATGGAAGATCGAAGAATACAGATCTCTTTTTCCATATATTTGTTTCTTTTCTACACTTTGCGGTCTTAGAATACGACATTGATATTTTTCACCTTTTCATAAACTTGCTCCCAGTCAATGCCACCGGAGCATCTTCATACTCTTGGCCACCAAAAAAGGCTTTCTTCAATCGACGATATGGGTGGCCCGTCTAAGAAATCTCCTATGTCCAAGATAAACCGTCTTTCTTCCATGTTGAAGTTGATGGTAGCGTGTGCCTTCTTCACAAACCGGACATGCTTTATGGCCTTTTACACTATACCACGACAAGTTCCCATATCTTTGGGAAGTCGTTTATAGTACAAAATATCATGGCTCACATTTTAAACACCTCCTTCTTGAAAGAGTCAAAAACATCAACACCTTACGCCCACAACTCCTTCAAGTCTTGATCAAGGGTGAAGGTAAACATCAATGTCATTTCTGGTTGTTTCGGTCCGAAATCAACATAGGCGACATGATGTACTTTCGTTTCATGCATAACATTGGAGATAAGTTGTAAATAATCGGTAGTACAGGCCATGAACTATGTATCTTGCTAAGGCTTCCATATGGATTCATGCCATCCGTGCTAAGGGCAAGCCTAAGGTTCCTAGGTTCTTCGCGAAGTTCGGAAATAATTGATGATTTTCTTCCATTGAGAAGAATCGGCCGGATGTCGAAGCTTTCCATCGAAATCCTCTCATGCATGCCACCTCAAATTTTTTGCATCATTTTCATTCGCAAACAACCGCTTGAACCTTGGTATGATTGGAAGATACCACAACACTTTTGCCGGCCCCTTATTTGACTTGTACCTTGGGGTTTCACATTTCGGACAACTCTGCTCCTCTTCAAACTCTTTTCTATACAACACGCAATCATTCGGGCATGCATGGATCTTTTTGTACTCCATCCCCGAGTGGACAAAGTATTTTCTTAGCATCATAGTATCGATGCGGCAACACATTATCATCCGGAAGCATGTCCTTAAAAGCCTCAAGCATTTCTGAAAAACTCTTGTCGCTCCATCCATGACGTGCCTTCAAGCTTACCAATTTCAATACGGCATTCAACAATTGGTATTTTTTACACCCACGGTATAGAGGGGTCTCGCATCCTTTGCACATATTACCATATGCATGTGATTGATGAAAAGCCTCTTCTCCTACATCACGGATAATGTCCTCTATGTGATCATCCATATCCGTGTCATTATCATCAAAGGCCACTTCCCTATGTTGAGACCCACTTGGTATTTTTTCACCATGCCATACCCATCGTATAAGTCTTACAAATTCCTTCACAAATTAAATGTGTGTGTATAACTTCGGGACTTAGTCGCCTCTCATTCAAACATTTTACACAAGGGCAATAAAACTTCCCACCCTCGGCATGGCCATTTTGTTTAGCAAATTTTATAAAGTCCCTCACCCCATTCGATATTCAACACTTGTCCGTTTAGCATTTATCCAAGCTGTGATCCATAGTAGAATTCCTATATATATAGACGGAAAGATTTAACATACATATATATGCTCAAATGTCGGTTATGTCTTTTTTTTTTTTTTTCCTTTTTTTTTTTCGGATAAACTTGCTCATTAAATGCAGAACGAAGAATAACTTTTGGTCATAAATGTATCGCGAGAGAATCCAAGAACCAAAATAAATGCATGACGAGGAAATTAAATGCATCACGTGAAGGTCTTGTGGACTCTTTTGTTGTATCATATAAATTCAAATGCGTTTGCTTAGTCTTTCTTCTTCGCCACGAACGTTGATGTTGCAGACAGAAAGAGTACCCTAAAAACATTTATTGGTCAGTTGGGTAGGTCTAAAGTGTAATTATAATCTTCAAAATACAATATCCATTAACAACACGAAACCCACAAGAACATTTGATCGATTTCGCTCAACCCAGGAAAAACCCGAACGATGAGCGGGAAAATCATAAAGTTATATAACCGAAACACCTCTTACAGCTTGGTCTATAGACGTTTAGCTAAGGAACCAGAAAGTGATTGTCGAGAGGTACAACGCGAACCCGACGAAGTGGCTGAGAACACGAGTTACACTTTAGGCGCGACAAGAGAAGTTCGAGAGGGAAATTTAATATTCCGCGACGGACGAAGCGAGACATGTTTTATATTTGGGATTTTATTAAGACCCGGACTTTTATAATCCTCCGGACCTAAATTGAGACAATTAAACCGGTTCATTAAAAGAACACGGTTCTATATATACAACTTTTTAAGACCGCCGTTTTATAATACTCGGTCCTAAAATTCTTTTTGATTTACGAAAAAGGATTTGGCGAGCGCGGTAAAGAACTAAATGAATAAAAATTAAAGGAAAACTGGAGTTTCTTTAATTACATATATTACTTGCATATGCACGTACACAAGAAAAAATACAAAACAAAAACAAGCGAGAAAATTATCAAAAACAAGAATCGACTAAACATCTCCTAAAGCTTATTATCCTCCAAAGCCTTGGCGATTTCGGCGTGAATGACATTAATTTCCCGGAGATCGGCAAGTTCCTTGTCTTCGTTGCATCGGCCACAATGCATCACTAGAGGAAAGAGGAGAGGGGGTCGGCGGGAGGCATCGGTGGGGCCAAGCGGTTGGCGAGGGGAGTAGGATGGAGGGTGTCGCAATCTCTTCATCATCCGAAGAAATAACAATGGGTCCAACGACCCGAGACTCTTGTCACAATAGGACGGACTCTCGATGGAGGAGGCGCACCGTATAACGATCGACGGAAAGCACGAGCATCACGACTAAGAGCACCCTACGAGCGGTTCTCTTGTATCTAACCATGGTTTGGCGGTTGGGGGCGAGAGAGGTATGAGGAGTTAATTAATAGAGGCGAGAGCTGTTCTCGAGATAGCCACGTACGTAGTTTGGAGTTACGAGGTAGTGAGGAATTAATAAGGAGTTATAGGTACGCGGTATAAAATTCCATTATTTAATATTTTTGCAATTCATTTTATTTTAAGACCGACCTTTTATCATTAACCCGGTACTTATAGGTATGCGGTATAAAATTCTATTTTTTAATTTTTTAAGACCGATCTTTTATAGTAAGTCCGGTCCTAAAAGTCTTACCTTTAAGACCGACCTTTTATCATTTACCGTACTTACACCTTTGTTCAAATGAATGATGCGAGTCTCTTCGGCTTCCGGATAAACTTCCCAACTAGGCGTCTCCTCGTATTCTATGAACAATGCGTCTCCTCGTTAAAGCTTCGGCGTTTCACATTGTTCGGGACGGGTTCTCTATTTAAACCCGTTGTTCTTGTACTTTCTTCACATTCTTCTCCCCCGGGTCCTCCGTTTCATCCTCCTCCTCTTCAACCTCGGCCCCCACTGTAATGGCTGCTCCCCCAGGTCCTCCGTTTCCTCCTCCTCCTCTTCAACCTCAGCCCACTCCGCCACCGCCTCCTCCAAATCCGACTGTGAAGCAGTTGGTGCAGTCACTAGTGGCCCACGTCGATCAAATCGATCGCGTTTGGGCCAATTGGTTCGGCTTGCTCATACCATGAACAACAAGCTGAACATGGTACTCCACGCCAATGACGTGAACTACGATCCCGAAGACGACTCCGACAACTCCGACAACTCCGGCGACTCCGACGCCCCCTCCCTTTCCGACTACGAGAGGGATTAGTTTTTTTTGTTGCTTTTTTATTTTGCTTTTTTTTTTTTTTTTTGTGATCGCTGCCCCTATAGGGCGGCGTAAAAAAATTAGTAAATAAAATATTTTTAATTTTTGTTCTCGTGCGAGTTTAGCCCATTATCGAACTGGAAAGCAATAAACAAGGCAACTATGAAGGACGGATAATGGCGAGACTAAAAAACCTAAAATAAAAGAACGAAGACTTTAGTTAGTAAATCGACGGTCCTAAAAACACTTGCCATTTTGTCGGCTTTGGTTTCCATATCCGATTGCCTCTTGTCCTTTTCATTATCGTCTTTCTTTTTCCGACAAAAAGGAAACAAACAAAACAATGTCCTCGTGTAAATCCAACAACGAAATTCGCGAGAATACGGTTAAGAACATACAAAAAAAGGAGCTTTTACCTTATTCGGACAAGAACAAACAAAGTGACTATTCTTCTCAAGGTTGGACCTTCGTTGACGTCGGTTTTACCTCCCCATGTGAGAAACAAAGTGTCCTTTTCATTATCTTCCTTCTTTTTCCGACAAAAAGACAAAAGACAAAATAAAAGGGACAACGATAATCTGCCTCTACACATGGAAAGGTAAAAACGATGATAAAGAAGGACCTAGCTTGAGCGAAACATGCAGAACCTCGGTTGTCTTCAACCCTAACCATTTAATTTGTCGAAAAGGAGTATTTAAAGGGGAATTACTTTTAAGATCGCACAAATAACAACATGCGGTCCTAAAAGTTAAGTGGGGACTTTTAAGACCGACCTTTTATAATACGTCCGGACCTAAAAGTTCATGTATCTTTTAAGCTTTTAGGAGCGGACACTAAATAAATATACGGTCCTAAAAGTCGGGATACTTAGAAAATAAAATATTTTTAATTTTTGTTCTCGTGCGAGTTTAGCCCATTATCTCGAACACTGGAAAGCAATAAACAAGGCAACTATGAAGGACGGATAATGGCGAGACTAAAAAACCTAAAATAAAAGAACGAAGACTTTAGTTAGTAAATCGACGGTCCGAAAACACTTTGCCATTTTTGTCGGCTTTGGTTTCCATATCCGATTGCCTCTTGTCCTTTTCATTATCGTCTTTCTTTTTCCGACAAAAAGGAAACAAACAAAACATTGTCCTCGTGTAAATCCAACAACGAAATTCGCGAGAATACGGTTAAGAACATACGTAAAAAAAGGAGCTTTTACCTTATTCGGATAAGAACAAAAAAAGTGACTATTCGTCTCAAGGTTGGACCTTCGTTGTCGTCGGTTTTACCTCCCCATGTTAGAAACAAAGTGTCCTTTTCATTATCTTCCTTCTTTTTCCGACAAAAAGACAAAAGACAAAATAAAAGGGACACCGATAATCTTTGCTCTACACATGGAGAGGTAACAACGATGATAATGAAGGACCTAGCTTGAGCAGATCGAGAACCTCGGTTGTCTTCAAATTTATCCATTTAATTTGTCGAAAAGATGTATTTAAAATTGACTTTTAAGATCGCATCAATAAAAACGTACGGTCCTAAAAGTTAGGCGGGCGACTTTTAAGACCGATCTTCTATAATACGTCGGACCTAAAAGTTCATGAAGTTTTTTAAGTTTTTAGGAGCGGACACTAGAGAAATATACGGTCCTAAAAGTCTCATACTTTAAGACCGAAGATTTTGTGGACCTTTAAGACCGGACATGATGTTAATGAACGGTCCTAAAAGTCTCAGATTTCAAACACTAAATTAAATAGCTATATCCACCATCCAATAATACATTAAGAAACCCAAAATGGACACAAGAAAATTGTTCGAAAAATTAACTACATTTATGTATTGAATTTTACATTGCCTATGTATATTTACAAATGAATTGTTCAAAAAAATAAACAAATTTAGAGAAGATCGATTATTGTTGCTACTGATTATAGTTACAAATGAATTTAGGACATTAATTATTGTCCTTTTTGTGACTCTAAGATCGGACCATACAGATATTCACAAAACACATTGCGTATGTGCTCAGTTCATCATCGGGAAAGGGAGTTTTGCATTGAAACATCGTAACATCAAAGACAAAGAATCTGAATTAACTTGCGTGCATATTTCATTTGTAACGATGTTTAAACTGAATTAACTTGCATAATATGTAACATCAAATACATTTACCTTTGCAGTTAATTTAGTATCCCTCGCCTTGTAATATCATACATGTGTTTCATGACGTCGGCCCACATAAGTTGGGCCGGTGGTTGCCGACGGGTCTAAAAAGAACAAGAAATATATATAAGAGCATATATATAGCTCGGTGACCAAGTTCACAAGGCGGTGTGCTACAAATTAAATATTGTACCAACCTCGGTTTGTACCATATGGGGTCTTTGTCTGAGTAGCACGCCTTTTCTTTTCTAGTCTTTGGAAGGTCCTCATGGCACTATCATCAAAATCACAAATTTATCAATGATTCACTTAAAATTCACAGCGAGAGATGTCGACAAGGGAATCAAAATGACATGCTTACTCGTTGATGGTGCACCAACGTAGCCAATGGCTCGGTGTGAGTGGAGCATAAGAAGATAACTTTATGCTCCTCCATGCACATGACGACCAAGCGCCGTGGCGGCTGAAAATTCACATCGGTAAACTATACTCGGTGATATATATATGTAGCGAGAATTAAGTGAATTGCGGACAAGATTTTTGATATGTACTGTGGAAGAATGGCAAAAAGTACAACTTTCGATCGAGCACAACCTCTTTGATATGTACTCTTGTCTCTGCTCCATGGTTGTTTGACTTGAATAGACAGGGCACAAGAATCCAAAATCGTTGATCCTGCACCTTTGAACCAATTCATGATGCAAGAACCTACCATAATGACATCGATCAGGGAAATATATATATGTATGTATGTCTAAACGATGCATTTAAATGATGTACTCATAGACAGAAGATACTTACTTCATAAAAAGTTGAACAACTGCATCAGTAAGCTCTGTCGAGGAAGCGCGGGGACTCAACATCAACGGTGTCAACTTGAACGGGCATAGGATGAGGGACACCTACTACTTCATCGACAAAGGCCACGATTTATCCTTAAAATATCCACTTTTCATTGGATCGGATATTTTTTCCCGGGCGCGACCAACTTAGCGATAGGGGATAGAGCTTGAGGAGGGGATGGAGCGACGAGGGGATGGAACTTGAGGAGGAGGGGTTGAAGCTTCGGGAGCGGTAGAGACATGTACAAGCTTATTTGGCCAAGGGATGAAGGTTCCCTTGACATCACTCACAAGCTTCGGCTCATCGGTTTGGAGAGGAGCTGTGCATCAATGATCACCTTTTCAACCGACACTCGACTTCATCATCGGGCATTTGTTGGTAGTGTACGGTTGATCCCAAGTTGTGAACAGTCCCTTTTGCAACCAATAATCGTCCATCATGATGATCGGGATCCTCCACATAAAGGTCACAAGGTTGCTCGACTCTCCATCAATGCAGCTCCTCTAGTGCTCTACCGCACGGTTGCGAGTGAGTGTGTGAAGGGAACACCGGTCTCTCGGACGATTGCTCAAAAGCAGCCTCGGTGACTCAGTTCCTCCTTCATCCGGCTCATCTCGGATTGAAACATTGCGGTCATTGAAGCTTTATTAGCAGCCCGTCGGTCCATCTCCTCCCGGTAACCATACTTTGTCTATGGCGTTTGGATGTACCAAAGACTTGCTTTATGCCTACCCGTCCTCCAATCCCCCTTACACGCCCGGGTGATCCGGTTTTCGGTCGCAACGGTCGAACATCATTCCTCCCGTCCGACACAAAAGATCCCTCTCGCTTCTTTGTTTTTAAGATCTTCTGTAAGATACGGATAACGAAGCTTAGTAATGAAACATGTTTAGTAACTAAAAAATAACAATAACGATACTTACAATTCTTTCGGCAACTAGACGAGTTTGTTCACTCGTGTAGCGCCGCTTGGCTTTTGCCGAATATGCAACCACAACTCCTCGCGACGTATTGGAGATGGAGGAGCATGTATCACGAAGGATTGGATTACGCTTCATCATCCAATCTCTTAAGCATGACCATCAAATCTTTTTCGGCCTTTTGATATCCGCCGCGAGAAGCCCTATGAGGGCAATCATTCTTTCTACCTATCTCCTGTGCTTGTTCCCTTCTTTTACGTGAATCGGGATAGAAAACATCTATTAATTATGAATTCCAGCCATGCATGTCACTAACGAAATTAGAGAACTTCGCTTCATATGAACGTCAATCAAACGGTAGTCAAATTCTTCACTTCATCAAGTTTCAACATTTTATTTAAGGAAGATGTAGAATTGTAGAAGAAATTGGAGCTATGTTTTGTAGTGCTAGCTAGATAGATAGGTTAAGAAACAAAAGAGAATTATGCTTACGAATAATACAAACTTGATCCTTTTTAAGGCATCCAAAGGTGGGATCGAGTAGTCCCCATTAGATAGTAACAATTGGGTATATAAAGTTTCCCCCTTTTAAGACTATTCGATCATTTCCTCCTTTGCATAAGACAAACCATTACACAATTAATACCTTCTCATCGGTAATTTACCTTTTCGGGGTTGACATATCGGACTTGCATAGACAAAGGCTTACGAGAATAATACAAACTTGATCCTTTTTAAGGCATCCGGTGGGATCGGCGAGTCCCATTAGATAGTAACAATTGGGTATATAAAGTTTCCCCCTTTTAAGACTATTCATTTCCTCCTTTGCAAGACAAACCATTACACAATTAATACCTTCTCATCGGTAATTTACCTTTTCGGGGTTGACATATCGACTTGCATAGACAAAGGCGAGGAAATGTATACTTCTATTCACACACCGAACTATTATATAACTAACGAGAATTAGATGAACACAATAACATTCACATATCCGCACTGGGTTAATAAGCAAACAAAAGGGAAAACAAAACTAAATATATACTCACCGAGCTTCGAGGAGTGGTCCGCGAAGAACAAATTGTCGCCAAATTCGTTCATCAATAAATGTGTAAACTTCCCAAGGATGTTTGGCGGGCGGAACATCGGAGAAAATATACGTGTTAGCGAGAAAGGTCTTAAACTTCCTCCACCGATCAGCACAATAAGACAATGTCTTGTCTTTCAACTTCGACGATCGAACAAGTGTATGTAACCCGGATAGTCTCCCAAATAGGATCCTTTACATTCTTATAGTCCACACTTTTCCACTCATCTATCAAGATGCTAACCTTGCTGCGTGCTAGACAGCCGACAAAACTATTATATTTGCTTTTATTAGGACCGACAGGTTCCAACCTTGCATCAAACTGAATCTCGAGCTTTGACCCAGAAGTCCGACTTAGGGTCACTTCCATCATTCGTGTGCCTTTTCTACCACGGCGTGCAGGGCGATTACGAGCCTCATTGTGAGATGAAGAGGGTTCGTTCTCACTCACACCAGTCACACCAGGAAGGCTGGCGTTGCCGAACACGATTAGATTCGTTTTCACCGTCCATTTTCGAGACGGGGAAGAGAGGAATGCACGAGCAAATGAGAGAGTAACAGGGCTGATGGTACGTGGGCGAGGAAGAGAGGTAATGCAACGGGAAGGGTTTCGGAACGCGACGAGGTTCTCACGAGTAACAAAAGCTTTCGCGCGAAGAAATGTATAACTTGCTTGGATTTTTAAGACCGGATGAAAAAGAGACGGTCTTAATATTTACATTAATCTTGGTCATATTAAACGTCCGATCTTAAAAGTTTAACCTTTAAGACCGTTCCTTTTAAAACGGTCTTAATATTAATGAACTTTTTCGTACCGCAAGTATCATATTTCCGGTCTTGAAAGAAAACTTTTAAGACCGTCTTGTTGGTAAGTTCGGTCTTAAAACTTTAGACTTTTTATATTTAAATTTTTCCTTATTATGTTTTACCGCGAGAAAATATAAGTACGGCTATATGAGATATATTTAGAAAGTAATTGAAATTTCAGTTCAATTTTTAAGACCGGTGGTATTTTAGTCGGTCTCAATAATGATTTTAAGAGTGGTGAAAAATTGGTCCGGTGCAAGAAGTTCTTTATATTTACGGAACTGCCACCGGTCATTCCTTTAAGACCGGGGTGTCCGTTGTCCGCTCTAAATGAGGCGGTCTTAAAGCCTTTTTTTGCACTAGTGTTTCTTGAAAATGTGCCGTTGAAATTTGGTTTCTGTTCAGAATGGGTGTCTCTTGTGATGAAATGTGTTAGCTCTGTTAGTTTGAATATTTGCTTATCAGGTGAAACAGTGAGTTCCTTTACTTCGAGTCGGGGTATTCGACAGGGGGATCCCCTTTCTCCATACCTCTTCATCATTATTGCAGAAGTTCTCTCCATTATGATTAGACAGAGCCAGAGGGACTTTTTTATTAAAGGTGTCAAATTGAGCCATAGCTGCCCTGAACTTACACATAGTTTCTTTGCTGATGATGCCCTTCTGTATATGCGGGCAACTAAACGCAACTGCGACCATCTGGCTGATATTCTGAAGATGTATTGTACTGCCTCGGGTCAGGTCATCAATCTTGATAAATCGAGTATCCTGTTTTCTTCCAATACTCCTGATGATGTTAAAAATATGGTGGGGAGTATTCTTGGTATTCCTGTGACAGAGGACCCGGGCAGATATCTTGGCATTCCGAGTATATGGGGGAAGACAAGGCATCAAGCTTTGGCGTATGTCCGAGAACGCATTGCTAATAAAATTCAAGGATGGGGTCATTCTCTCCTTTCCTTTGCTGGGCGAGATGTGATGATTAAAGCGGTTCTCCAGGCTATCCCTATCTATCCTATGAATGTTTTCAAGTTCCCGGTTAAGACTTGCAAAGAGATTAGCAGTCTTATTGCTAACTTTTGGTGGAGCGGTACCGTTTCTAGTGGATCTACGCATTGGAAAGCCTGGGGGTGTTTAACTACAGCAAAAAAGATCGGGGGTATGGGCTTTCGTGATTTATCTATCATGAATGATGCTCTCCTGGCTAAAACTGCATGGAGACTGATGACGCGGCCTGATGATCTGTGGGCTAAGGTATTGAAGAGCGTGTACTTCCCCAAAGGTGGTTTCATGAAGGCGGGGAAAGGTCATAAAGCATCATGGTGCTGGTCTAGTATACTGGATGGTAGAGAGTTTCTCAAGCAAGATTTGCACTGGGATATTGGAGATGGAGCTTCTATTAGTATCTGGGATGATATATGGGTCCCACAGGTGGTTTTCCCGGAGAAACCTAGTGATCTAAACCCTGTCATAGCTGAGGGCAGGGTCTGCGATCTTATTGTCAATGGAAAATGGGATCTTACTTTCATTGACCAGTATGTATCACTGGAAGTCAAGAATGCTATTTATAAGGTTGACATCCTAGCTAATGGTTTACCTGATAAACTAGTATGGACTAGTGCTCAGAATGATGAATATTCTGTGAAAGGTGGGTATCATATTAGTAAAGAGAAGATGATGTCTGACAGCAACAAGGCTGGGTCCTCAATTGTGGTTGCCGCATCTTGTTGGAAATCAATCTGGAAGATCCAAGTTATTCCCAGGGTCCAGCAATTCATCTGGCGAATCTTAAATAATGCTGTCGCAACCAATGGGGCCCTTCATCGAAGAAAGAGATCGCAGAGTAGCCTTTGCCCAGTCTGTTATGATGCGGTGGAGACGGTGGAGCACTTGTTTTTCCATTGCCCGTGGACTAGGTGTGTCTGGTTTGGGTGTTCTCTTGGTGTAAAGCTCGATGTTGCTGGTATTATGAACTTCAATGCTTGGTGGATTCAACTGTCAGGTATGTCTCTCTTAAGCAAGCAAAATCTCTCATTAATTTGTTGGATCTTATGGTTTATTTGGAAACAAAGGAATAATCTAGTTTTTAATCATAAGGATCCTAACCCTATTGATGTCATTGATTGTGCGAGGAAAAACAATTTTGACTTCTGGGTGAATTGCGATAAAAAGCACTGCAATCCGGAGGTCCAAAGGGTTAATCATTCTCACTTAGTTGTTTGGTCCCCTCCATCGGCGGGCAAGCTCAAATATAACTGTGATGGGGCCTTTTCGGCCAAGATGACTGACACTGCTGTTGGAGTTATCTGTAGGGACCATGTTGGTAATTTCAGATGGGGTTTTGTGGATAAGTTGAAATCCATCTCTGCTTTCATGACTGAAGCCTTAGCTCTTAAGAGGGCTTTGATGCTCGCTGTTGATCTCGGTCATGATAATGTTATTTTTGAAACTGACTGTCTCTCTCTTCTTGGTTGTGTTAATGCTAAAGCTCCGGATTTGATTGATTGGAGGAGTAGGAGTATTATTTTTGATATCATTTGCCTGTTGGGTACCAAGGTTGGGTTCTCTTTGTCCTTTACCCCTAGGGGTAATCGTGCCATCGACTTGATTAGCGGATGCTTATAAAGGGGTGTGCCGATTGGGTGGGTTTTCCAACCATCACCTTCTTTCTTTGTCTCTTCTAGCCTTGGACTCCCAAATGATGAATGTTGTTCCTCATGATGCCCCTCTCCCCAATCATCCTTTGAGGGGGTGATTGTTTTTAGTTTTGTTTTTATTTGGGTGTATTCTGTTTATTTGTAATTCTTAGACTTCTGTTTTAGTTGATGTTAGTTTGTCTTTGTGTTTTTCCTCCCTTGATGTATTCTGTCTTTACTTGTGTGTATTCTGTTTTGTTTGTAATGTTCTTGGAGTATTAATAGAAGTATCCTTTGACCAAAAAAAAAAACATATAATGTTTTCTCCTAAAAGAAGAAAAAGGCGTCAAGGACTAGGGGAGCATGATCTCGCTTACTGGACACAGTTTTGCAGCTTTATCTTCTTCGTGGAGACGCCGACAGGACCGAACGTTGGTGGGGATGATCGGATTCAGGAGATGCGCAGGGTGACTGTTCACTATGACAGAATCAGCTCTCGGCTTCACCGTTGTCTTCGTGTACACCAAGAGGAGGTGCGATTCATCTTCGTCTTACGGCAACACCGAAGAACCAAAGTGGAGGAGCCGTTGTTTGGTCGGAGTAGTGATTGCGAGAGCACCGTCGTTCTTTAGTCAGTGCTTCAATTTCTGGAAATGGGCAAGAGAGGGACAACTCGAAGATGCTGCTAGAAAGGAACAACTCACTTCAGCTTTTCTGGCCAACTCCAGTGACGCTCAGGTGAGGAGCGTTTAAGAAAAAGTCACTTTTTTTTTTAAGTCCAGTCAGAAGCTTTTTTTTGTTTTTGTTTTTCAATGCAATTTCTCTTACTTCCACTGCTCACCTACAACTTACCTAAGTACAATATTGAGACTGTTTGAGTCAACGATGATTTTGAGTAAGATAGAAAAGAAAGTGAGGTTGTAAATGTGATTTATGTTTAGATTGACGGTGACGAAGTGACTTTTTTCAAAATGAAAAAATGTTTGGCTTACGATTAAAAAAGCAATTAAGATGGAAAATGACTAAAAAAGGGTATGAATCTTATTAAATATTACATATATTAATATTAATTTTATATATTGTAATAATTGAAGATAAAAATTTAAATATACATCTAAATTAAAAAAAATTATTATTTTTAAAAAAATTAACTTTTAAAGAAATTATTAAAATAAGTTATAAAAAAGAAAAGAAAATCTTTTTTTAATAAAAAAAAAAACATTTCATTAAATGGTGGGGCATCTACCAAGCCCACCATTCACCTCCCTCAATTCATTAAAGAACCAGTACCTTATAATTTTAAGTTAACAGACCCAAATTTGGGTGCTTGGCCAAGAGTTTCCTAATTGAAATGAAAATTGTGAGGTGTTGGAGATTTTTCGTGGGGAAGTATATAAGGTGCTTTTTTTTTTTTTTTTTTTTTTTTTTTTTTATGTGCTTCTTATATATTTATCTCTCTAATTAGAGGGATGAGCACATTTTTATTAGGGAGAATTATAATAAAGGACCTAAAAAAATAATATTTATTAAGAATGACCATAAAAATGGTAATTATTTTGAAGGACCAAAAATTAAAACATTAAAATAGAAAGACTAAATTGCCCTTAGAGATAAAGAAGCAGAGACACAGCCGCATACTGAGACCATCAGACTTCATCTTCAATCTTCATCCTCCACCATCTCACCTTCTCTCCACCTCCATCATCGACGACCTTTGACCATCCAAACTCCCAAGTCCGGGCTTCAATGAGATTTCAAGGAGTTGTGACCTTTCTGAAATTAAAGGTAGCCATCAACACTTTCAGATGGGAACAAGATGCAAACCTTTGTATAAATTAAATGATGGTTACCTCATAAATTAGAAAGTCGAATGTGCCTCTCTTTTTGATTATTTTGAAGGGAGAGTTGTTGCATTTGTCACAAAACCTGAAGCGTAAATCTTTTCATTATCAATCTCAGCCATAATCTTTTCTTCTATGAAAGAGAAGTTGATTTTGGTGTGAGCTTTGGCTGCTTGAAATTAATAAATTAGAGGGGATGATTGTTGTTGGAAGAAATTTTGCTGAAGCGAGGGGTCGAAGCATGTTTATCTTTCCTAGCTCAGATATCTGGAATAAGTGTTTTGGGGTAGAAAAATGAGCATGATATTTCAGTGAACGATCGAGTATAGTGAAATCCCAAGTTTAATATTCGACCTCTTTGTTTTAGAGGATAATTCCACTTCAACGACATGTGCCATATGTACACGGCGGAAAAGGAAGTGCCTTTGATCGTAATTGGGAGGCGATTTTGGTGCAATAGAGAGGCTAACTTAGAAGATTCTGATTTGTTCTTTATATGTGATTATCCATCAATCATTTTAGATCAAATTCTGATTTAATTAGAGAGAATATAAAAAATCTAGGCGAGGGCAATTTAGTCTTTATATTTTAATGTTTTAATTTCGGTCCTTCAAAATAATTACTATTTTTATCGTCATTCTTAATAAATATTATTTTTTCTAGGTCCTTGATTATAATTTTTCCTTTTTATTATTAAAGTAAATACCCTTTTACGGTCCCCGAAAAAAAAAACACGAGACCCCATTTTGGTCCCTCACACAAAGAAAACCCCTTTTTAGTCTATGAAAATGACGAATAAAAGTTAATTGGTGAACATTTTGATCAATCGAAAATTTCCAAAAACCCATTTTTAGTCCATAAAAATGTCATATTTTAGTCGCTAGGGACGAAAATGGGGTCCGTGTTTTTTTCGGGGACCAAAAAAGGTATTTACTCTTATTATTATATATATATTATTTATTTAAATTAAATTATATGTTACTTTCTGAAATATTCTTTTGCACTCAATATCTCAAATTAATTAGTTTCTAGTCATGCATTTATAAATATTTGTTCGTAACATCGATTATCATGGAAACTAATTAATTTGAGATATTATGCAATTTTTTTTTCAGAAAGCATCATATAATTTAATATAAATAAATTACACACACACACACACATATAAGTGCTCATCCCTCTAATTAGAGAGACAACCATATAAGAAGTACATAAGGAAAAAACACTTTAATGTGAATATGATTGTGAATCAAAGAACCAGAAGGCTCTAATGGGGTTTTCACGATTCCAGACAATTGTGATGCACGCTGCTTGGGCCCAACACTCCAAGATGGAGCTTTTGAAATAATAGAGCTTTTTTGTAAACGTCCAGTGGCAAAAAAAAAAAAAAAAAAAAAAAAAAAAAAAAAAAAAAAAGCTAATTCAAACATCTCCTGTATGAAATTTTATTTCCACTGAACTTTTTTTCAATATCACTAGCTTTTAAAGAGCTTAGACGTTGAATCCAAATAGGCTCTGGTGAAGTCACAATCATACTGGGTTATTGTAGGCGGTGAAGTTACAACCATACCAGGTTTAGCAATCTTTGCAAGTGTCTGAACTTTTTTTTTTTTTTTTTTTTTTTTTTCCATTGAATTTTTTTTTTTCTTCAATTTCACTGGTTTTTAAGGGGTTAGACACGGAATCCAAGCAGGCTCTAGTGAAATCATAATCATACTGGGTTATTGTAGAGTAGTGCGGTGAAGTCACAATCATACTGGGTTCAACAATCTTTTCAAGTGTCTGAACTTTTTCTCAATTTCACTGGCTTTTAAGGGGTTAGACGTTGAAAGAGTAGTGCGGTGAAGTCAAAATCATACTGGGTTTAGCCATCTTTGCAAGTGTCACCTTTTTTTCAATCTCACTGGCTTTTAAGGGGTTAGAGGCTAAATCCAAACAGGCTATGGTGAAGTCACAATCATACTGAGTTATTGTAGATAGGGCGGATCTAGAAATTTATGGAATGGGTCATTATTGGTGGGGGATGCGGAAGTTTGGGGGCAGCACCCTCGAATTTTGTTTTTTTAAACAAAGCTTTAAATGCATTAAAAAAATAAAAGAATATAAAGGGAAAAACAAGACTAAACATCGTTAGAAATAGTAAGTAGGACACCATATATTTTAATAACAAAAGTATATTACAATAAAAAAATTACAATGTTATCTTTCTAGACTTTATTTTTTTTTAAAATTCCATCATAATCGCCTAGTTATCAAGGGGAAAATAGACAGGGAAAAAAGAAAAAAATAATGATAGACTGAAAAAAAAAAAGTTGGGGGCATGTGCATCCGCCTCTGATTGTAGAGTAGTGCAGTGAAGTCACAATCATACTGGTTCCACAATCTTGACAAGCATATGATTGTGTCTCGCAATAATTGTATTCCATCACATGTTTTCCACGTTGAGTTGTCAAAGGTAAATGATATAAGTAAAAGGAGAAATTACAAATAGGATTTTATAATTAAATCAATTAAAATAAAAAAATCTTGAATTTCTGAAATTATTCTTAGAAAATTCAGTCTATTTTAATAATAAAAAAAAATGTGCGTCATGATCATAATGCCCCTCGAAATTAACTGTTCTATTTGAAAGCGTGCTTAATTTTTTTTTTTTTTTTTTTTTTTTTTGACCTAGCAATATAAAATTTACTAATAAATTTAAAAGCAGCCCATTTATAAATTTATTTTGTGTGACCTGTATTTTTTTTATAGAAAAATTTATGATATGACACTATGCCTCGGTTCTTAATATAGTAATTAAATTAGTTAAATTTTAAATTTGATTATAAATATTAGATCTTAATCCGTTTTATCTCTCATTTATATTTATTTCCCCCTCAAAAGTTTCTCAAATGATTAGATAGGTTAAAGGTTCCTATATAAGAATAGTCCTTATTAAAGATGACTTTTTTTTCTTGGCTCAAAATTAAAGATGACATTTTAGAATAATAAAAGTATAATATTTCCAAGTCAAAAGTTGATTGCGGCAAGTGGGTGTGACCCTCATATGAGTCAATGCCTCAAGTCGTGTCATTTTTTATATGATTGTGGTGTACGGGCTCAATAAGGAGCTTTGGGGGCCCAGTTGCTTTGAAGCCCAGTGGAGTTTATGTTTTTGTGTTTGGGTGAGCTTTTTTCTTTTCACCCTACTTTTTCTGAAAAAGTAGCTTTTTCTTGAGCCTCTGCGTTGCTTTTCAGTCATCCACGTGATTCCTATCTCTTTCCTCTTCATAATCACATCACTTTATTTCTGTCCAATGCACTGTTCCTCCCTTCCCTCCCCACTATTCAATTAATTAATTCCAACGTACACATATTTCACGTCTTCATTTGATAAACAAACTCCATGAATAATGTATTTTCTTATTTTGCTCTCTAAATAGTAATAATATGATAATTAAATAATGACTAGGGCTAGCAAGCTTCAACAGACGGATCAGTTTTCAAAGCAATATCTCTTAGTATATATTTAATTAAGGATTTTATTGTTTATTAATTTTGAATAATCATTTAACTTTTTTTTAAATTAAAATTTTTATCTTCAATTATCTTAATAACATGTATATGTAGTATTCAATATAATTCATGCCATTTTCGTCATTTTCCATCTTAACTAAATTTTTAAATAATAATCTAAATACTCATCAAACTTATAGAAAAAACCACTTCTACAAAAGTCAAACGGGCAATCGAAACACAAATCACATTTACAACCCGACTTTTTTCTACGGGGCGTTTGCATAAGTCGATAAAAAATAAGTCACAAACCTTCTACCGCTAACCCAAACAGACCCATTATAGTGAACCTGATTGGCGACCCCTTGCTGTTCCCAAACAAAATTCCCACAATTGAATATTTACTATATTTATTTTGCTATTTATTATTTTGATTTCACTATTTATTATCTAAAAAAAAATTTCTCATATAAAATTGCTCGAAATATGAGTTAATAAATTCAACAAATATTTAAATAAATCATTAACCAATTTAAAATTTACAAATGTGGGTGAAATAACTTTATTTTCCTCTATTAATCTCCTCTCTCGGATCAAAAAAGTTTTATTGATCTCTAACCTTTTTTTTTTTTTGGGAAAATCCTATATAAAGACGATTGAAATAGAAAAATCCCATATAAGGATAATAAACTCAACAAATCTTAAATTGGGTCAATGACCTAATTTAAAATATTTAAATGTTGGTTATTTTCCAATAATACCCCTAACCCATAGACTAAAAAAAAAGGGGAATGGAAAACCAGCCATGATGTTAGCCCTAGATGGGATGCTCTTGGGCATCGACACCGGAGGTTTCCAACCTGATGGACCGTTACCGTCTTCCCCAGAAGACTCAAGCAAATAAAACACAGAGCCATGACCCTCATTGTCATCATCAAATTTTCCTTCTCCATTAATCAGCCCAAACCCGCTACTTTCAACCAAAGGCAAATGCTTTTCGACGATTTTTAAATTCGTGTGACTCAAGTTTAATGTAGTGGGCGTCATTCGCATTTAAGGAGAGAGCCATTTTGCTTTCACGTATTTGGGTTTCCTCCATGGTGGGATGTGCATGCCCTTCTTCTTTAGACTCGTTTAGCCGCTTCGATACGATAGCTATGATGCTCGGAATCCATCGACTTGCCCACGAAAATGTAAGGCGACGTTTGGAGAATCGTCTTGTAAGTCTTCGTTGATGGAGCAATTTCGATTCGACTGAAATTGATGTCTATAAGCACTCGCTCACCCTCGATGATCACATCAATGAATTCATATTCCCTATGGAATAATATTCAAGCGAATTAAGAAAATTTCTTCAATGACCAAACTGTTTATCGAAAGATATATAGTTCCATTACCGCCACCGAAAATTCTACATTCCATGATATAATTGGTAAACAAAATTTCCTAAAAAACATTAATAAAACGAATTCTCTTTCTGGGGAATACCAGAGATTTTTTTGAACTCTGGGGAATACCAGAGATTCATGCCACAATCTCAGGATTAAACCATTCTGAAGAGAAAACACTTTTCCCGTTTGAATAGAGCTTGCTCCAGTTATAAATCCTGTTCTTTTTCCCCCGAAAATAAAAAGAGAGTTCGAATTTCTAGTAATCAAGCAATAAAGACGACATACAGTAATCAAGCAATGAAGTCGAGTTCAAATTTCCAATTGTGCTTATGAAGTATGACTTTTCCGTTTGTTATGCCACATACCATGGTGGCGGGTTTCCGCCACAACTTCTAACAAAGGCGAAAGTGATGACTTGTCATGGCGACAACAATTGCGACTTCTTATGGTGTTGTTCATGCTCCACAGGGCATACGAGAGAGAGCGACGATGGTAGCGAGAGCGACAGACATCCGACTTCTTCTGGCTTTTCCTTTCCTCTTTCTTTTGACCATAAGTTAAGGTCATTATGGAAAAATAACCAACTAACATTTAAATATTCTAGATTAGGTCATTGACCCAATTGACTTCATATGAGATTCTCCTTTTTTTTTTTCAATAAGTATGTGAGTGTGTGTGTATATATATAATAAAATAAAATATTATTTGTTTCCAAGAATTAAGGATTCGATAATTGATGATACTACTCCCAAGACCAAATAAAAAGTCATTTGCGATTTGTTTTGAATCCTTAATCCGGAAACATCAAAGTTATACAAATTCAGCGATGTGATGCTTAAGTCGTCGATCGTGAGTTCCGGGACGTTGTTATTCGCCAACAAGCACTTGAACAACGTCACGGTGAAACGGCCTTGGTAATTTATTTTGACCACATCAAGTAGCTTTCCATAATATGGGACGTCACCGAATTGCATGTTCCAGTCATTGCTACTCGCATAACTCCTAGTCCCAAATATAACATCTCAAATTTTGAAATTTGAATATTTTATGGGAAATTGAATTGTGAAATTTGCCCTAAAATAATTATGAAATTAATTATTGGGATTTAAGGCATACTTTCCCATAAATTAAGGAAAAATAATTAGAAAATAATATGAGGAAGTTAAACTGGTGCAAAGGCGGCTAAATGATTAAAATTAATTATTTGGAAAAAGTAGGAATTTATTTCCATATAATATGCAATAATAAAATTATGGAAATATTGGCAATTGATAAAATATTGTATAAAGCGGAGATGTTGCCAACCCATTAGGTTGCTTTCAGCCATGACAAATATATACATATATCCATGTGCCTTGGGCAATCATTCTACCACAGCCCATATACTTTCGATACAGCAAGATTATCACAGACACACATGCACGCCTCATATATTCAGTAACTTCTCTCAGCCCAATAATTAACCGCAACATTATATTTCTCAACCTCCAATATATATATCCTATTCCATTCTTCTTAACCATGTGCTCATATAATTACTCAGCCCAACAAATATAAGCCCATCCCATTTAACTTCAATTACACCAACACGCAACAGCAAACAATCCCTCTGCCACCATTATATCATTTGGCCTACTACAACGTAAATGACCAGATTGCGCCATACTCTCCACATCAAGATCTCTTTCATCTGTTCGCACGTAAAAAACCAGATCAAGATAGCAGCAACCCCCAGATAGCAACCAAGAGAAAGGAATAGAAACACGCTGAGAATTGTGAGAAAGAGTGTGAGTGTGAGTGAGAGAGAGAGAGAGAGAAAGAGTCAAACTGAAATCATTCTCATATTTCTTCACCATCAGAACATGAGAGCCAGAGAGTATGAATTCTTCATTCTCATCCTTTCAGTCTATTTAGAAACAGAAAATAGAGTGTGAGGAGGCTGTCATAGTGATAGAACGTGGAGCTAGAGAAGAGGAATAAGAAAGAAGCACTGAAGCACACATGCAAAGCTAGGATCCAACTAAGGTAAACCTCCTAGCTCTTCCTCTACATGATATTTCGCCCTTTGAGAGCTATTTTAAGAGTGATGCGTGACTGGAATTTGGTGCTAGAAGAAGCTTAAGTAACATGGTTTTTCTTCGCATGTTGCCTTTGTTTTCCTCGGAGCTAAAACAGAGGCGTTTTTAGCATGTTCCTTACGTCTAAAATGTCTAGATAGCCACATCAAGTAGTAGAGCATAAAAGAGGATGACTAAATGGTGTATATGTGTAATACCCAAAATTTCTTATTTGTCTTAAATACAATATTTTGATAAATAGAACCTATTTAAAATAGGTGAATATGTGGTCTCAAATTTTGAGATGTGTTTATTCTATTTTTCTAGGTAATTTTTCCTTAGGAATAGGATAACCAATGATTTAATAAATCTTGTGTCAAAAAATACCATAAAATATAATAAATACCATATTAAGCCATGGTTCATATAGAATCAAAAAGAACAAGAGAGTGGCATGAAAATACTTAAATAAATTTGGAGAAATAAATAGCAATTAATGATTAACTAGATCTTCACTAAATTAAATCATTGTACAAACCTTCATAATTAATCAAAGCACCAATTTTCATAATTTATTAAGAGACTAAATTTTCTAATATCCTATAATTAATACCTAGCTCATATTTAGTTTATAAAAGGCCACAAAGAATTATCAAAACACTTGGAACAATTAAGGGGCAATTACTAACAATTAATGAACAATTGAAATAACACTAATGGAATATTTAGGTAATTCTTTGCAATTAATATTAATAGTCATTAATTAGAGGTGTATTAGGCTAATTAAAAAACCAAAGATCAATAAGAGGTTAGGATTAGCACTAAATGGATTATTAACATTCATAAACTACTCTAAGAACCAATGATACAATAATCAAGGGCAATTAAGCTTATGATTAAGATGTTAATCAAATGTTAATCAAGCTTTGAAAAGTCAACAATTTCAACTATGATCTAAAGGCCAAGATTCAACCTCATAAAGCTAATCTAATGACTCTAAATAATTTTAATAAAGCTTAATCCTTGTGCATAGGTAAACAACCAATGACATGCCCTCCACATGGAATTTATAAAAGCAACAAAAACACAAAAAATGAAGAGCCTAGGGAGGGGACGATTTTTGCTTCTTGAAAAGGAAGAAAGGAATTGTTTAATTATCAATTACACACATGCAAGATGAGTCATGAGCAAACACTAATGACATGAAGACTTTGAAGGCTTTGTCATAAATTATGGAAGAGGATAAAAAGTAGAATGGAAGAGGATAAAGTGGTGGGAGAAAAATCAAGAGAAAGAGTCAAGGTATCCTCCAATGAGAAAATTACACATAAATTAATTAGATTAATCAATAGGATTAATTCAAGACTTAAGCAAATGAAAACCTATACAAACTAAATTATATCTTGAAATCCATTAATCATGAATCAAATATAAGCAGAGATTATGAACAAGCATAATTCAAGCTTGAGATTGACTATAACCAAAGTCATTTCCTCAACTTTTGAAGATTTGTTCCAATTGAGGAAATGAGTGTTTAATGTCTCTAATTAAAGCCAAAAATCTCAAGAGTTCAAAACCAAAAAGAAAATTTGAATCAAACTTCATTAAGGTCCCCAAATGAATTTTTATCTAGTGATTCTTATCAATAGAAGTGGTAGGAAATTCTAACTTAAAGAGGAAGCCAAGAAGTATTTGGATATTCTGCAAAAAGTTTTTGGAAGAGGATGAGGTACTTTGGATAGCATGATTTCTGAAAATGGAAGAGGATAGGGAGAGAGAAAGGGGGGGACGAATTTGAGAAAGGAGGGCTAGGATTGGAGTGCTCAACTCACCTAAATCCAAAGGATGAAAATGAATGAAAGTTGCTAACTAGTTAACCTCAAAATTTTCTATAAATAGGGAGGTAGTGCATTCATAAATCCTCACCAATTCACAAAGCAAAAACATCTGAAATTGAGAGAGAAAGTGAGAGTGAGAGCCTTGAAGAAAGGAGGAGCAAAGTTCTTGGTAAGTTCTCTAGCTCTAGCTTCATTTTCTTTAAGTTCTAGTTCTTAAATTCTTAGATAGAAGTAGCTTAGATCTTAAATATGCTAGGATAATTTTATTTACATGTTTTTATAGTTAAAATTAGCTTTATTTTGAAAAAATGATGAGGGAGGTCATATAGCAAAATTTCTGGAAGAAAATCATCAAAATAACGAAGTTCTGGCGAAATTTCATCGGTTTCGGAATTTCTGGAGTCAGTGGTGAAAATGCCAGAATTTCATATTGAAAATATAGTCCTAAAATTATGGGAACATTCATGGTTAAAATAGACATATAGGGATTTTTAAATATTCCAAGAACATGTTAAAATGAGTTTTTTACAGTGAGATAAAAATTCTCAAATTTAGGCTACGAATTTCTGGAAAAATTCTGGGCAGAGGTTCAAAACTTAAAACCTGGGAGTGATTTGTGTAATCTGGGCAGCAGTGATTATTTTTACTTGAAAATATATATCCTAAGGATTCCAAGGAATTTTACGGATCCTCGTTTCAATTTTTGTAGAATTAATTATGATTTTTCAAAGTTAGACGAAATGCTGCCCAGATTTGTACCAGCGTTGTTTTACGAATTTTGAGGGTATAAAGTGAAAAATAAATGTTCCAAGGGCAAAATAGTCATTAGTGGCCAAAATATCTCTTAGAATATTATTTGTAGATTAATAAATACGATATTACCATTATAGGATAAACGCAACCACAGTCTGAACGTCAACGTACCGACATTACCAACGAAGGTACGGACGTGTACTGTAACACTAACTCTGATGTTTATTGTATGCTTATATGTGATAGATACTTCCATAAGACATGGATGAGACTCTGTCTCGTGTCATGCACCGTGACTAAGTTATGGGGCTTAGATCACTAATTATACATTCAACTTTATACACGGGTTATGGTTTTGATAATACCGTTACAGTTTTCCTAGCGCTGAGGACACGATAGGCCATCGTGGCACTGGTGAATAGTGCAAACTATAATAACGTTCATATGCAATGGCTGTGTTCTGTTATTATCTTTCATATGTGAATATTGCTGTGATATCATGAATAAACTGTCATACATACTTGTTACATGAACATGAGGTTAACTGTTACCTGAGGTTCAATGGGCATTGAACCTCAGCTCTTACCATAGCTTTAGGATCCGGAGTGAACAGGATCGAAGACAGGGGTAAGCAGCAGATATAGGATCCGGCTGGAGGAAGCCCTTTTTGTTTTGTACTTACTGATGATGTCATTTGGAAATTTTTGTAACGCTGTTAACAGCTAACACAACATTACAGTGGTTACTTATCAGTTACTTTTCAGTACTATTTACTTCCGATGCTCTACTCTGATCAAGATACCATGAAAACGCTTTCAAAAATTGGGATGTTACAATATGCATGTGTGAATATGAGTCTATGCATGAAATCATAAGCTGATGCGTTTCTGGAAATCTGAACTTGGCACTGAAACAGTAAACTTTAGGGAAAGCAAAACTAGGGCAAACGAAATCCTTTGACCCTGAAATTTTGTAGAGACTTGGTACACATCATGAAATTTAAAACGAGCCAAAATCCAGCCAAAACGGATGTGTAGATTGAGAGATATGCTTTTCCAAAGTTTAGCCAAAAGCTGGAATGTTTTCTGCACTTTCGGTGAACAGTAACTTTTGGGCTTGATTTTGAAATGGAAAACATTTGAATTTTTCCTTGAAATTTTTACAGTAAATATTAGAGATCTCAACCTTTCCAACAAGTCAAATAACACCTTAAACAAAGGTCTATAACTCCAGTTATGAGTTTTGGAAGTTGAGCTAAAAATCTGGAAATTTCTGGTATGATTTTGGAACAGTAAAATGACGTTGGATTTTGGACCAAGTAAACCTTTGATTTTTTACATGAAATTTTCCAGCTAAATATTAGACACATATAAGTTTAATTTGATAGGTAATTTGTCAAATTCCGATAAGTATTAAAGGAGTTATGGTTCCTCAAAGATTGGTCAAGAAATCTGGGAAATTCTGGACATTGTTTATGTTTTTCGAAAGTTGGAAATTTTCTCAGTCATAAATCAACTTGGTGACTTTAATTTATGAAAATAGACTTATCAAGGTTTAAGTAGAAATTGGAATCACTCCATTTGGAGTTGTATCGGTCCGGTTATGAATTTTCTAAATTATCAGAAAAGTTCAAGGCTGAATTTTTTATAAGTCTTAAAATAGCCACACAAGTTGTTAACTTGTACATAACCTTCAAAGTAAATGTTTGTTTTGGATAACTTGTCTATTAAGGGTTATAAAGACTCTAAAGTGACAATGACAACCCTTCTTAACATTTTTTTAAAGGACATGACACTTAATAAAATAGATAAATAAATAATAATAAATAATATTATTAATTATTGAGAAGGGAAATTAATAATTTTGATGATCTTACATTAGGACATTGAAGAAGTTTGAATTTCTAACACCGGAGATTGTAGTTATACTCGTGAAGTTGAGATGGATTTTTGGCGTGTGTTTGAGCTCTTGGATTAAGAGCAAGTATGATAATAGTTAGCTTCAAAGAAGAGGTAACCACTTTCCATTTGTTATGTGTATTGATATGTTGTTTGTGAGTATTTTGTGAATTATACTCGTGAAGTTGAGATGGATTTTTGGCGTGTGTTTGAGCTCTTGGATTAAGAGCAAGATGATAATAGTTAGCTTCAAAGAAGAGGTAACCACTTTCCATTTGTTATGTGTATTGATATGTTGTTTGTGAGTATTTTGTGAATTATACTCGTGAAGTTGAGATGGATTTTTGGCGTGTGTTTGAGCTCTTGGATTAAGAGCAGTATGATAATAGTTAGCTTCAGCAAGAGGTAACCACTTTCCATTTGTTATGTGTATTGATATGTTGTTTGTGAGTATTTTGTGAATTAATTATGAATATTTTAATAGAAATTTCCTTGTGGAACCTTATGATTTGAATTGTGAAATATATGCATATATTTATTTATGTATAAGAATTGGGAATTGAGATATTATGACCTGGTTATGAGAATTATTTAAATAACATGATATGAATGTGAAAATCTTGGAAAAACTCCGTTGAGTTATTTATTATGATAATTATGGAAAGGGTTGAATTGTGAAGAAATGGAGTAGTTATTCCGCCACGTGGTGAGGCCTCCATTGGTGCATGATGGTTGGCTTTCTATTGTCCTAGCTGTTCAATGAGGGACTGGCCCACTAGTTCAATGAGGGTTTACGACAATCCACTAGTTCAATATGGGGAAAAGACCTATGGTCTGGGACATGTGCTCTAAGGATTTTGGCCGGTCCTTATCACATGACCAGTAAGCTTTTGAATAACCAGTAACATGGATGTAACTTAGCCTATGGGTTTGGTCGGAGGGAATAAGGTAGTTCGGTTGGATTGATGGGAGGCATCTTGGGAATTGTGTTAATGAAAACTATGATACATAATTTCTGATATGAAATTTTGTGATGTGGATATTGGTGAATTATATTTTTAATATTTTGTTATATAAATTGTTCCACTTGGCACCTCACTAGCACATATTAGTATTCGTAATAAGTTGGATTGATAGTTATCACATTTTTCAGGTGATAGTTCCCGTCCAGGTCCATCAGAAAAGACCTCAGAATCTTAGGCTACTTCTGCTAAAAGTAGTGCTTCTGTCTTTTTGGTTTATATTGGATGATTGTATATTGCCACGTTAGGGCTCATTCGCATACTCGATTTATTTTTGTATATTTTGGTAATGATGGAGCATTACTTAGTTGTTGATCAACCCTTAATTAGTTATTATGTTACTTGAAATTGAGGACATTACACCAAACATGCCATAAACACTGAGTTTTGGGTTAGAGCCTCGAGATCTTGTGAAACGGTACGATGCAAAACTTGAAACCATTGACATTGTATGCCATAAATCTTTGGGCGTGGTCAAACAGGCCGAGTGTGAGAACTCTGAACGCTGGTGAGTGCGGTTTGTGGTTATTCAGTATTCTCCTCGTAAACCAACTCGGGTATTCTCTGGGACCTTTCTACCAATTTTGGAGGAGGTCTGTGATCGGATCCTCAGTTGACACTTCACATGACTCGAATTGCCTCCGCAATTAAACATGCGAAGATGATCATGAAATGTAAGTATAAAATGTAAAATATATAGGATAATATATATCTAAGTGCAATCCTTATTGAAGGTACGGTTCAACTTTAGTGCAATTAAAATCAAGACATGTCTATGTGCTTGAAACTTCTCAAGTGCCATCAGTTTGAAGTTCTCACTTCCGCCAACTGGTTTACCAACATGAGTGATTAACAACTCTGTTGAAGATGGCTCTAGCTTTGGCTTAGGACAATCATCTACACAAGGCAGTCGGTTGAAAGACGTCTCAATGTTATCAAAGTACCTCGAACAAAAATACAAAACCTCATCCCCGATGAGGGCCTTTTTGTCGTTAGCCTTGGGGTTCACAATCAAAAATTAACCAAGGATTACATATAGGCAAACCTAGGATCGTTGTCTCTTCTTGAAGAGCCTTTTATTGATTCTTAAGTAATCTAAATGTCATGCAAATGCAATAAAAACAAGGGGGAAATTAGGTTTTGGCTTTTCAAATTAATAAACTAAAATAATATTGCAATTAAATCATATGCTAACTATTGTTTTTGGTATTTTCTTTATAAAATGGAATGGAGTATGAAATGTATAATGAATGAATTCTCTTGGAAATGGATTAGTGACTATCATAGTTCGATTAAATGTTGGAGTAAATTTTCATCAAGTCTAGATGAAAAACCCCAAGATACCACTTGAGTCCAATATTCCCAATTAGTAGTAGCTCCTACTACTGTAGCTAACTACTACCTCTTGAGATATTGTTTAAAACCACTTAGTGTGTAATTAGGATTAGATTAATGCAACTTTCTTCCTCTTAATATGAATGCGATAACACGCCACTCAATTAATCCAATTCAGTCATACTATCTAATAATACTAGAAAGTACAATATCATTGAATTAATAAGTAAATACAAATATATAAATCCAACAAGCTACAAAAATTCAATCCAATCACATAGGTTCAATCCACAAAGTTACTCAAACGGGTAAACTAAATCTCAACAATACAAGACAATATTCCTAAAACTAGGAAATCCACATTCAAGTAGAGAAAATAAATTGAACAAATAAACTCCCCTATTTAAGCTCTAAAACTCAAGCTATTGTCCATCCCAAGAAGCAAAATGGTCTCGGCCACTCATTAAATCTAAGGAAGCATAACCTTGTCGAATCTGGAAAATAGTCGTCGGAATCTAGAAATTTAGACTCGTGAAAGAGAGAGATGGTGGATGACATTGGTTTTTCGGCGTTGGTGAGAGTCAGGTGACAGTGATGGGAGGTGATTCTAGTTAGATTTCCTCCTCTGTTCGCGGCCTCCAGCTCTCCTTCACTTTCTCCAGTCGCGACCAATCTCTGTTCATGATGGAGATAGTGGTGGCGTGCTCACCGGCGACGGTAAGGGTGAAGAACGTCACCGGTGAGGAGGAAGAATCAAGACAAAGGTGAAGGGTGGAAGTAGATCCAAGAGAGCTTTTTTTTTTTTTTTTTCGATTCGTGGCGCTATATCGATATATATCATCCGCCGTTCTCGTGTCTCGGGTCTACAATTTTATTTCAAATTAGCCAACCGAAAGTTGTCGTAAAAAACGCAGGGTTTTATGTGTTGGTCCCTCTTTGACACTTTCTCCATTTGAGGTCCTTCTATGACATTAATTATGGTCCTTCTCTGATATTAATTCTGGTATTCTGGTCCTTCTATGACATTAATTCTGGTCCTTCTCTGACATTTTTCAAATTTCCTCCAAAATTTCCACAATGCAAAATTAAGCACAAGGTAGCATGAAAAGTTCTATGAATCATTTGCATGAATAGTTAATAAATTATGACCATTTTGCCCCTAATTTCACTTAATTCAATACAAATGTCTATACCTCAAATCAACGCTTAATCATGTGATAATGTCCTAGAAAATGCATTAAAAATCCCAATTTTGTTATTAAAAATCATATAAAAATATGGTATGATCAATCCCCTATATAACCTTTTGATATTGACCCTTCAGGCCACGCCTTATTCCTCACGTAAGATTTCAGTTTTCCAAGAAACCTATAAAGTAAGGAAGGAAAAATGTTGATATATCAATGCTGAAATGTGCGAGTAGGAAGTTATGTTGAAGCAATTAATTTTAAATGAGTAGTCCTCAATAGGATACATCCATCAAGCAAGCTTAGTTTCGTGAAAAGGTGTACTATTAGGTGAACCATCACCATGAAAAAGGACGAAGGAAAGATCATCTCCAAATGACATAGCGTAAGGATGATTTTCTGTTGCAGCTGGTCGAGCTCCTCCACGATCAAAACCTTAGAACTTCCGAAAGAAAGAACACAGCTCGACCAAAACAATCGACACATCGAGAGGCAATATATTTTTGATAGCCAGCAGAAGTAACTATTGCATAAGCACATGTCAGTCGTGACTCTTTAGCCCAACAACCTTTTGAGCCTACACGCCAATACATCGTGAGATGTTGCTGGAATACTCATTAGGAACTTTTATTTTATTCAATGTCACGAGGAAGATTTCCTTATTCGGTTTTGTCGGGGTGAATTTTGTAGGTTGAAATCTGTCATGGTCATCCGGCCACGCATCTCGACAAACTCCCATTTCTCATTAATCTTTCCTCATTTGAAGATGATCTTTTGACTTGCCTGATTAATTTAAAATCGTGTACAACACATTGTCACACATAGTTTTTTAAATGTGAATGACATCCAAACTATGTTGGAGCAAATTATCTTTCCAATATGGAAGAGTGAAGGAGAAGCTTATCTTTCGCCATTGCTAAGGCACAGAACCAGAAGCCCTGGCAGTCTTTGTCTCGGCCTTTGCTGTATGTCTCTTTTTCGATACTCAAAGTCAACATCCTGAAGCTGCTCTATGATTTTTGCACCGGATAAATTCTGAAAAGGTACTCTTTTTTCCTGTTGCCTATTGAAACGATTGTGTTGCAACCTAAACCTGTGCATACCATCGAGAAACTTACGATGACCCATGAAGCACCACTTACGATTGTGGGGAAGGCGCACTGAGTGAGAGTCAAAATTGCAAGTCAAACACGCAAGGCCTGTATGCACGTTCCACTCCAATAATGTTCCTAGCCAGGCCAGAAAAGTCACTTATCGTCCACATCAACGCCGTGAGCAAGTTGAACAGTGACTTCTTGTGCGCGCTATACATCTCGACGCCTACATTCCACAACTCCAAAATAAGCGGTTGGAGATACACATTGATGTCATTTCCTAGTGCCTTTTTGCCTGGAATGATCATAGACATAATGAAGGAGCTTTGTTTTATACACATCCAAGGGGGCGCTATATACTATAGCTTGTGCTAAGATTCCCAAATGGATTAAAATCGTCGATCGTGACGCAAGATGAGCATTTCTAGGGTCCGCCACGAAATCTGGAAAGTCTGAGTTGAACGCTTTTCATGCTTCAGCATCTTGTGGATGTTTGAGTTTACCATCTTCTTTCTTGTCAGCTTCATGCCACCTCATATGCTCAGCTGTCTTCGACGACATAAACAATTTTTGCAAGCGAGGTTTTAAAGGAAAGTACCTGAGAATCTTTGCTAGTTTGTTCTTCTAGTTTTTCGAACTGTCCTGAACCTCAAAGTGTGGCACTTTTTACAAGTCTCCCTGTGAGTGTCCTCTCCCCAATAAAGCATACAGTCATTGGGGCATGCATATATTTTTCCGTAGTTCAAGCCTAATCTGTTAATTATCTTCTTAGCCTCATAAAAGGTTGTGGGAATGTCTGCCTCTGGGAAAGCATCTCGTAGTAATTCTAGAAACATTGACATTGCCATATCAGTGATCCCATACAAGCACTTGATATGGTACAATTCGATCAAGAAAGATAATTTGAAGTATTTACGACAACCTTGATACAAAGGACGATCACTTTCATCCATGAGGCTGAAAAATTCCCGCACTACATCATTCCTGAAGAAAACCAGTTCTGCACCCTGAACTTCTGCAATGAAGTAGTCGTCTTGAAAACCAAAAGCATCGCAAATAGCTTCATTAACCGGATCTTCTTGATCTAATTGATTTCCAACTTGTGAGCTTCGAGGAAGATGCTCCTCCTATCTCATACCATGTTTCTCACCATGAACTCCCCAAAATGTATATCCTTTCGGGAAAGGCTTCGAAAGCAAATGTTCCAAAGCAACTTCTCATATATGCCACTTCTTAAACTTGCATCGAACACACGGACACACAATCTTGCCATTCATGCTAGAGTGAGAGAAAGCGAAATCTAAGAAAGTGTTCAATACCGCTAAATATGCGGGAGAATTGCACGGCAACTTGGTCCATGACTAGTAAACAAAGCTAGGATAGAATATAGATGAAGAGAGAATGTTTAATTATCTTCACAGCATCTCATCCTTAAATGCAACATTGCATAATTTGTAGCACTAACCACTACAAATATTTATTAAATTTGTAAGCGATTTCAAAACCACTACATTAACCACTACAACTTTTCAAATTTAAACTTAATAATATCCCGCCAGAGTTTTGTAGCGGTTCTAAAACCGCAACATTAACCGTTGCAAAATATAGACCGTTGGATGTTTGTAGCAATTTATCACCGTAACTGCTACAAAATATGGCAGTCTTTTATTCAATTTGAAATTCAAATTGGTAGTGGGTTTTTCCAATTAATCGCTACAAAAGTTTGACAATTTAAAAAAGTGGCAGTTTTATGATTTGAATTTGAAATATCATACTTTAGTAGCTATTTGTATTTTTAAACACTAAAAATCATAAATTTAACTATTTTAGATTTAAATAAATATGTTTTTATTCACGAATATATATTCATTATTTATTTAACAATATCTATTTTATTGAACTATAATAAATTTGATTCACTAAATATATTTTTCACTTACAATTGTTATATATTATAAGTAACATTAATAAACTAATATAATTGAATTTAAGTATTAAAATAGAACTCCAATATCAAAAACCAATTAAAATAAAATATAACAAATATGTTAAATAAATAAAATTGTTAAGTACCAAAAGATAACAACCATTTTAAGTGCACAAAAGGTGTCTAGAAATATGAATAAAAACTAACTATCGGGAGCCCGAACTACTACAAAACGGGGATACGGAGTCCTAATTTTTGTACTTTTGACGTCCTTTTCTGCGGGACGTATATCTGAGGGGCTCCGTAGGAAAACTTAAGGAGTTCTATTTTAAAATTAGACGCCTAACATAAGGCGTCTAAGTTATGAAATTAGACTCCTTAAGTCATAACTTAAGGAGTCTAATTCCATAACTTAGACTCCTTAAGTCATGACAATTACGCTCTCGAGATCTCACTTAAGAAGTCGATTTTATTGGAATTAGACTTCTTAAGTCATGACTTAAGGAGTCTAATTCCAATAATTAGACTCCTTAAGTCTCACTTTAGAAGTCTAATTCCAATACTTAGACTCCTTAAGTCTCACTTTAGGAGTCTAATTATAAGAATTAGACTCCTCAAGTGTTCTTTTTTTATTTAAAAAAAAATAATAATTGCTTCGTATATTCACTATCCCACAATTTTTTACAAAAAACATCCTTACATAAACAATCACCGAATGTGATAATTGCATACAACATCTAACTATGTGCTAAAAAGGTTAGCTCAGCTAACCTTATACGTAAAGAATACATGCACCTTTATATAACAAATATCCCAAGATACATAGTTCATGATGAGTTGGACATAGAGATAGCAAAGTAGTAACAACAAACTTGGCTAACAAATATCTGGAGAAAACTCACCCATCTTGATCCAAAGATCGGACTATGCGCAATCTCTTGTGACTTTCAATCTGCATGGTTGAAGATTTTTTGCACAAGGAATTAAATTAGGAGAGCCGGATAATAAAGTCGGATAGATGAAAACAGAGAAGCATTGTTCTTGAAACTTGAAAGTCGACGGGAATACATAAAGAAATCACAATTATACATTCACCTCTATATAGAAACGTCCGTCGGAAGTGGCTCACACCTACACAATCAAATCAAAAGATCCTTCATTTGAAACATGTAAACATAAATGAGGAGGCATTTTGTGAGAAGGTTTGTCTTGAGAGTATTTTTTTCGGGGAAAAAGATGACAAACACTTACTCGTGATTTCCACTTCACAAGCATACTCGGCTAAGGAACCCGTTGCAGAATCAATTATAGCCTACATGATTAATAGACAAAGCATACCAAAGGGTTTTTGGTCAGCCCAATATACCTTAATCAGGAAATGGGAATGAAAAGGACCAGTAACAAAAATTCTACCATTCCTATCCTATGATTCCCTTCCATTACTCTTTTCACCCGTTTTTGAAAGAAAGAGTGAACTTACAAATTTCGAGTTATATTGAAAATAGTAAATTTATTTTTTTATTTTATAAACTATTGACCAGCTTACCATGAGTCTATATCGAGGTTCAAAAATATTGAGTGGGAGCTTTTGACATGGCATGACCACATCCATGACAAAAAGAGGTAGCAAATCTACGCCAAAGTTGGTCAAGTTGTCATGCTCTTGCTTTCTTCGGCATATTCTTCGGAAAGTTCTTTTGTATAATGGTCTTCAATGTCACTTTGGAAGAAATTCACGGGGAAATAATTTTTTTATTTACTTTTTAAGAGAAAACAACATTGTAACTGGTCACAACATTGAACTAACAAAATGAGCCTATAACATATGCATACTGCAAGAGATGCTAGTGTAATGTTATTCAAGGGCTTCTATAACCATCAAAATGGGTGCCCAAAACATGCAATTTAAGTGTAGAAAAGTGATCAAGAAATAAAGCAAATTGTTACATCCATGAATTTGGCATATAAGATAAGTCTATAAAACTACAACAAATTATATTTCAACATTTGAACCGTTGTATCCAATCCGCAGACGAATAAAGTGGGGACACTAATTCTAAGACTTCTTGAGGTTCATTGTGTTACATATAAGCATTAAAATTGTGAATTGTAAAATCTCAGAGTAGTAACCACCTGATGGAACACGTTCTAGGACTGATCAAAAGAATTGTCCTGCACAATGGGCATCTGTTGCTTGACAAATAGGACCAAGATCAATAAAATATAGAATTTGTGGTTTCCTGAGGAAAATAAAATTGTAAGCACTAACCATGATCTATTGACTAAAATAGACATGAATGGCAAAAAGAATGTCCACAAGGGGTTGTGACAGGTTCGTATAACAACTTCAGGCAAACAGTGCAATCAAAGTCATCAGTTCGCTCTGGTTGTCTATGAGTACTCGTCCTTGGCTGTCTGTGTCCACTCATCCCCATCAAACTACCAGATGCTGCTTCCAAACTTTTAAGTGAAGCTTGCAAGGAATCGCTGCATGGTACCAAAAGAAATGACAATTTTCATTTATAGATGAATTCTAATACATAGTGTAGTGAAAGACAAAAGTTCTATAGTCTGAATCTTCACTGATTTCCAAAAGGGAAATAGCTGACTAGAAATAGTACCTAAATGGATCAACTTGAAGGCCTGAAAGAATAGCATCTCGGGCTTTTTCATATTTCTCTAACTGTCATATATAAACATGGTCATGTACAGGTTAATTCAATGTTCACAGTCATGGAAAATAATAGGAAACAGAACCAAGAAGAAAGTCCCCTATTTTGACATAAAATGCAAGGAGTAAAAAATGTGTGCAAAATACTATGACCAACACATGTGAAATAATCTTTTAGTACCATAAAACAATTATAATAAATATGACATGCTTCTCAATAGACGACACTTCCACAAATGAAAGGAGATGTTTGCAGAAGTACAATTGACACTAATAACATAGGAAATCTTACTAGAACAAGCACATTAGCCTTCAAGAGGTATGATTTTACTGAATTATTTCGCAGGTTAACAAGCTTCTCGGCATCCTTCAAACCAAGCTGAAATTATAATTAAAAAAATTAATTTATTAAACAGAAATTGATTCAGAAAGAAGATGATATTTTTAAGCGTGACATGATGATACTAAGAACATACTTCAGCATGAATTGTAGGATCAAGCCCACTCAATGGTTTATATTCTGAAGCTGATGGAGATCTATCTTTTAAGAATCTGCTAATCCTGGTTAAAAGATATTCTGATTGTCATGATATCATCAAAGTTCACAACTTTAAAGCAAAATTATTCATATTCAAAAGGTAAGTTTTAACAAGAAATTTTAAACAAATATCATTGAACCATGCTCAACCTAAGATAGCTGCACATCGGTTGATGAGGATAACAGTATCACCGAGTTTGATGCTATTTGCTCTTGAGTAAAAGTTGATTGCCTGTATTATTAATCCCAAATGTCAGCATAGGAATGATATGCCATTTCCACAAGTAGATTATAAAGCATGAAAACTGCATTATCTTCCAAGTGTGATAAGTGAAAAATTATGGTCAGAAAGCATGTCAGAAGAGTACAAAAGATAAAAATGTCACACAACTATAGGCCATCACACAATGCTTAAATTATTAATGAAAGTCAATCCCTATATATTGATAGACTGAACAAACATGCACAATGGAATAAAAGTAACATTGACAACCTGAAATTAAAATTTCTATATCACCTCTTCCAATCGATTCTCCCAAAATGACATGTTGCCATTACGCACAAGTTCAAAAATGTGATGGTATGTGTCCCGAGCCAAACCTTCTTGTTCATGTGCCTGCAATCCAAGCAAAATCCAGCTATGACATTCATACGATAAGCTCTCAATAGAAATGCAGATTTGTAGAAAACATAAATTCAAAAAATACATTTAATATTTCACAATGAAGCAGACAGGATGATCAAATACTATACATGTACATCGTTTTTAGAAGATTAACAAGAATAAAGATGAACCACTCAAGACTTAAAATTACCTGACAGAATAGGTGTACTAAAGCTTATGTAAAACAGATGATTTTTTTTTTGCCTTGCCAGGTGAACAGGGAATATTCTCAATTTCTCTATTTTAATAAGGAGAAAAAACAGACACAGAGCAATAAACATTCTTCAAGAAGTAATAGATGGAGATGAAAAATTATAACATCTACCAGATAGATAGAGATGTGAAGCCATGAAGGGAAAAAATATTAAATTAGGATCAGAAGTAACAGATATGAAATCCCCAAATGTGAAATCAGATTTTGTTCTAGTTAGCAAGAAGAAATTGGAAAATTCCATTCATATAGAATTTACATGTCATATAGATAGACTCCTCTTCTTGAAAATGTCATATAGATATTCTCTTTCTCTTGAGTCTATCAAACATGGCCTTATTTTCCCTGTTATCTAAAACCGTAAAAGGATCAATATATCAACATTAACTAAAATGGATCGAGCCCTACACATTTACATGAAGCCCTAGATGAACCACACTATTTATAGCATGTGGACAAATATGATGCATTGAGAATGTTAGAGCATGTTTTGATTGAAGACTAAAGGTAACGTACAAAACTGAAATGCCCATAGCTTATGATATCTTCACATGTGAAAATCCCAATCCAAAGTAAAACAAATGAGACAAGGAAACTGCTAAAGGATTTTGCAAGCATAAAGAGACCAAGACAAAGTGGAAATGACGTTACCTTGATAGCATCAACGGTGAGAAGCAATACAATTATTTTCTCGAGAGAACCTTTGAAGCTCCTCGCATCATGGGCTAAATGACGTTGTTATGCAAAATTATTGAACTGAGCCACGATTTCTTTCAACTTTGATTTGACAACAACAAGTTCTCTAAGGGCACGAAGAGCCTTTGACCTTCAGATCAAATAAGCCCTAAAGCTTATTTGGAACAATAGTGCAGCATCTTGAGCAGATAACGCCTTTGACCTTCAGATCAAATAACTCCCTGACATCTTGGTATGCAAAACATGATGGCATGATGCGATGGCTTGGGCGGGTTTAGACGATGGCTTCAGTTTTGGTGACGGTGATGGCTTCGATGGGTTTACGATTTTCTGGTTTCATCTTCAGACAAGAGTCACGGGTGACATTGGGGACTGTTTTTGCAACGGCGATGGCTCTGATGGCTTTAGGGCTTCTGTGGTTCTACTTTGGGCTTCAAAGCAGAGACATGGGCGACGATGGAGGCTGGTCGAATATTGATTTTGTCTCCATTAAAAACAAAAAATGGAGAATTCATGTCTGCACTTGCCAACTTGATGTTGAGAATTGGAAAACCAAAATGAATACGCAGGAGAGACGGAGAAAAGGAGGAGCTACGGTGGAGAGGGGATGACGGTGAGAGAGAGGACGGAGATCGGAGGACCTACGGTGGAGAGGGGACGACGGAGCAATGGTGGAGTGAGGGCAGAGACAAGGCGGACCAGGGTTGAGAATGAGAGAATGAGAATCGATGGCTCTGAGAGAATGAGAAACGATGAGAGAATGAGAAACGACGGCCCGCAGGAATGGGTTATTTTTGGGGGGACTAAGGAGTCTAATTCTTAAACTTAGACTCTAAATTCCAACCTAGGGAGTCTAATTCTACGACTTAGACCCCAAATGGTTTGCTTTTTCTGACCTAGGGAGTCTAATTCTTAAACTTAGACTCCTTTTCTCTTGCGTTTGGTGCCAGAGCTACACTTTTGGCGTTTAAGAAATAAAATTAGACTCCAAAAGTCACCTACTAATTACAAAAATGCCACCGCGTTTTGTTTTACTTCCTTTTTCAATAATAGGACACCAATCAGGGTCGTTAAAGCCAATTTCTATAGTAGTGCTGATGATCAGGTCTTGTCTGAGGGGGCTGTCTCAGGGTGCGCACGAGTAGAGATCACAACTCTCTCGTCATCGGTAGACGCGGGACGCGGAGGGGAGGCTCGTAGGCGAACGTAGGGGGAGGGGGAACCGCACGTCGGGGAAACATCTATATCAAGGCACCGGCAATAGCATCCCAGTTCTGCCTTTGTTGAGCGTACCAACTGTCGACCTAGTCTTACATATGCCTAGTAACCTCCTGTGTCCTGACGTCAACCTGCGCGGCAACCTGCTCGGCAATCATCGCCTAAACCCCCTCAGCTGTTAGCCTTCTCAAGCCGGAGGTTTCGAACTCAGAGGCAGAGGTCCTGCCTAGACCATGCTAGGCCTGGCACCTAGCCCCATACCCCTAACAAGGCCGGGATGCTCGACTAGGCCCACGACAGCTTTCAATGGGGCAGTAGGATCCACAAAACCCTATGACTCCGGGGGTTGCAATGCTGAAAGAGATTTTCCGTGCCTCTCAAAATAGCCAGATTCGATAAAAGATTTACAGTAATAGGGAACCTAGGTCATTTTCCCAACGAATTCAACAGCGGGTCTGAATGGATAGTAACAGTGAACAAAAACAGTAAAAATGGGGGGTTTTTGGTTCAAACAGAATAAAAATGAAAATAAACAGAAATAGAACGAAATCGATCAACCCAACATTCAAATTCCAAAAACTTCCATCATTGAATGAAATATGAACGAACTCACGTTTGGCTCGGACAAATCATGGAATCCTCAACGTTGGGTTAATCACGGTAGCTTAGCCCATCATGGCTATGCGAACGAAAATCGAACAGAGATGAAAAAGTTCATCATGAACACGAAGAACACGACGAACAGATGAAGAACAGTTGAGAGAATTTCAAAACTTCTATTTCAATGCGAAAAATAGTAAAAACGTGAATGACCTAGTGTTATAGCCACCATCGACTTAAAGTTAACCTAAAATGGAAATGGGCTCCAATGGTTCAGCCCAAAACGGAAATAAAATAAAAGTGGGCTTTAATTACAAAATTCGAGCCCAAATAAAATCCAGAAATATACGGCTGACTTTGGTTCCAAAATAGACCGCTCTCTTGTCTGAATTTGCCCTTCATGTCCTTATAACAATTGTAGCTTTTTGAATCATTTGAAATATGAAACAAAAATGAGGCAAATCCGATGTTTGGTTCAAGAGTTATGGTAAAAATAGTGAAGCAATGTAAAAGTGGAATTTTATTATTAAAAATGACTAAAATATAATCAAAGGCCCAAAGCCCAAATAAATATAAAAGCCATTATTTATTAACTAAAGAGTCCTAAATTATTAATCAAGAGATAAAAAGAAGTGTATGAAATATTCAATTATCAAATTCCCCCACACTTATCTTTGTGCACTCGTGAGCAAAATTCAAAGAAAAAAACCTAAAGGAGAAACTCTTCTTTTCTAACAATTGCTAACGATGCAAAAATTGAACAAGGGACACAAAGCTCCAAAAGACCAATCAATCAAGACCGAAATCCCTTCATCTCAAATTACAATTCATGGTAATCTCAATCAATAATGCTAATCACAAAATATGGTCTCTCAAATGATGCGCTCAATCAATCAATCTCTCAATTGTTTAAGGTAAATAAGTGTATCGCTCAAATTCTACTCAAGAAAATTGTTCTACCATAAGCTTGCTCAATTTCTATGTCTCCACTACTCATAGAACATGCATGCACAAATCAAGAGAGCTTATTATGAAAGGTTGTAATGGGGTTAGGGTGAAGGTAGGTAATAGTATGGAATGAGAGGCTAAGCACCAAAGAAATTAAAAAGAGCACTGATTAACACAACATTCTCTATGTATGAAAACTTTTATTTTACTCATATGTCTCCTTTCTTTCTATGTATTTTCTTTCCTTTTTCTTTCTTTCTTTTCTTTTCTTTTCTTTTTCTTTTTCTGCTTTTCTTTCTTTCTTCTTTCTTCTTTTTCTTTCCTATTTTTTAAGCCTTTTTCTTTTTTTATTTATTTTTTTGAGAAACTATACTATATACATAATCACAATGGCAAAATCAAATATCCCCCCCCACACTCAAACTGTTGCACTCCTGAGCAACCCCCACATGTAAACATGAAACCAAGGTGAAACCAATGCTCAATAAATTTTCAAGGTGCGGAATAAAATGGTTTTACGCTTAGGCTTGTAATGTGGCTTGGAAAAGAATGAGTAAAAAAGGCACAAAGGGGCTAGCAAAGGAATCATAATGCAAGGGAAAGGCTATTTGGCCCAAGTGAGGAAAATAAAAGAAAGAAAACAAGCTTCCATCATAATTATGCATGTAAGTGAAAAATGTAGTTTCAAAAAGAAAAGGAGCAAGTTCTAGAGAACACAAATCATGAGCAGATGCATACATGAAAGAAAGAATGACAAAATATGAATTCCATTCATGCAGGCTCAAAACCTCACAAGGTCAATACCAACTTAGGAAATTAACAACATCAAACCAACTACCAAGACATGTAATCGAAGAGTCAAGAATTGCAGACCAAACAGAATGATCCATTAAAACCAAAATGTCCTAGTTCATAATATGTAGCAATCATAGAAAGAGAGATTGTATTTATTTTCGAAAAGCGCAGCAAAGTGGAAAATGAAAACAAATAAAAGAGAAAGAGGGAGAAGAAAGAATAATAATCCCCAAGGGTTTATGGAGGATAAGTGGCATCAATGAGGAGAATCTATGCTTCCTCAGGCTGCTGCTGGGATCCCTCGTGAAATTGCTTGAGGCAATGCCTATTTACCTTAAAGGTTCGTCCTGTGGGTGGACCACATAGCTCAACAAGCACCAAATGGAAATATGTTAGTGATCTCAAAAGGGCCATCCCATTTAGATCGAAGCTTACCGTGCATAAACTTCAGACGGAGTTAAACGAGAAGAACTTTCGGCCCACGAGAAAATTCTTTCCTCGAGAATATGCTTATCATGAAATGCCTTAGTCTTTTCCTTGTATAACCATGAGCTCTCATAGGCATCTAATCTAAGCTCATCCAACTCTTGCAATTATAGCTTCCGCTCCATCCTAGACTTAGCCAAATCCATGTTACACTGCTTAATGGCCCAATAGGCTTGATATTCCAACTCAACCGGAAGATGACATGCCTTACCAAAGACAAGGCGAGAGGGAGACATCCCAATCGGAGTCTTGTAGGTAGTGCGATATTCCCACAAAGCATCCTCTAATCGCTTACTCCAATCTTTCTGGGTAGAATTAACAATCTTTTGAAAGATTTTCTTAATCTGTATATTTGAGACTTCAGCTTGACTGTTGGTCTGAGGTGGTATGCTGTGGAGACCTTGTGAAGCACTCCATACTTGCGTAACAAGGCACCCATGCTTCGGTTGCAAAAATGGGAGACCTGGTCACTGATAATCGCTCTAAGAATGCCAAACCTATAGAAAATGTTAGACCTAACAAAATGTACCACCACAGAAGAATCATTAGTTTGGGTGGCTTTTGCCTCAACCCATTTCGAGACATAATCAACAGCCAGCAGTATGCAAGTATAACTATATGAAGCAAGAAATGGACCCATAAAATCAATACCCCAAACATCAAAGATCTCACAAAACAATATAAGGTTAAGGGCATCTCATGCCTACGGGAAATACTCCCGCTTTCGAAAGTTATCACATGACTTACAAAACAGATGGGAATCATGAAACAAGGAAGGCCAAAATAATCCTTTGTCTAACACTTTCCTAGCAGTTCTTTGGGGTCCAAAGTGACCACCACGAGGCAAAAGCATGAGCAAAATGCAATACAGAGTGAAACTCATGATTAGGCACACATCTCCTAACTACTTGGTCACTACAAAATTTCCACAGATAAGGGTCATCCCAAACATAATATTTAGACTCATTCTTTAATTTAAGGGTGGGCCCTATTGGAATGTACAGGCAAAATACCAACTACCAAGTAGTTAACCAGATCAGCATACCATGGAAGCTTACCTTGCAGCTGTAGAAGCTGCTCATCAGGGAAATCATCTTGAATAAAAGAGGGGTGAGAGGGATGCGACTCAAGTGGTCAGCTACCCAGTTTTGTGCTCCACTTTGGTCTCGAATTTCAACATTGAACTCTTGGAGTAGTAACATCCACCAGATAAGTCATGGCTTAGCATCTACCATACAATGCTAAAATGTGCCAAGTGCATTGTAGAGGTCAAAAGGCATCCTTCTGTAAGCATATGTCTAAAAGGGGCATGTGAAGGTCGTCTTCTCCTGATCCTTAGGAGTAATATGGATCTAGAAGTATCCGGAGTAGCCATCGAGCAAGGAGTAATGAGACTTACTAGTCAATCGTTCTAACATCTGATTAATGAAAGGTAGAGGGTAATGATCCTTGCGAGTTGTAATACCCTAAAATTCATATTTCTCATAAATATTATATTTTGAAAAATAGTGCCTATTAAAAATAGGTGAATATGTGGTCTCAAAATTGAGCAACATATTTATGTTAATTTAGGGAATTTTCTCTAAGAATTAAGGTAATCGAAACCAAATTCTCTAATTTTATTTTGGGATCATAAAATACCACAAAATTCATATTTCTCTTGAATATTATTGTTTGGAAAAAATAATACCTATTTAAAATAGGAAAGTATGTTGTCTCTAATTTTAGTAATTTATTTGATTAGTTTCCTTGAAAATTAAAGAGGCAAAAATCCAATATTATATTAGGGACCATAAGTTGCCCTATGATTATTAAATTAATGCATGGTGCATAAATGACCAAGGTAAACCCAAAAGTTGTGAGGAAATAATTAAGCAAATTAAAGAAAATTGCCAACAATTAGTAGATAATTAAATCTACATTAATTGAATTAAATTCATAAACTTTCATAATTAATTTGATAACATGTGATTATGATTAATATTGTAACCAATCAAATAATCCTAATAATATTTAAGAACACCTTATTGGAAATAATTAGCCAAAGGTTTAAATTAATTATTTAAGTTAAAGCCTAAATCCAAGTGATAATCTATGAACCAATAAGAGCTAAAGATGTGGAACCATGGAAACAACAAGCAAGAATGCATGGAGTAAAGGGGGAGATGTGGCAATTTTTTGTGTGTGTGTGTGTGTATGTGTGTGTGTAGTGATTAAAGGAGAAGAGCCTTGTTGGCTCAATGTGTGTTCCATAGATAAATATGAGAAGTAGAAAGGGCCAACAAGGCAAGTTAAGAGACAAGGACAAGAGGTGGTGGAACATGGAAGAGCCAACAATGCAAGGTCAAAGGGAGTAAAAGGTGATGATTCATCCTCCCTTCTAGCCATAGAATTATTGTTTATGTGGCATAATAGAAAACACAAGTCCAAAGCCAAGAGAAGAGAGATAGCTTGTTGAAAGGGGTTGCTTGGAGCCTATACATAGAGAGCAAAGCTCTCTTCATTCTTCACACCAAACAAGCAAGAGCAATCTGAAATTAGAGAGAAGTGAGGTTGAGTGGGAAGTAGCTTGAAGGAGTTCAAGCATAGGTAAGCAAGTTCTTGAGTTTTGAGTTTTAAATTCATAGATAATTGTGTTTTAATCTTAAAAATTCTAGAGTAGTTTTATTTTCATGATTTTATGGTTAAAAATAGCTTTATTTCTAAAAATTGATGAAGGAAGGGATAGGGAAAAAATTTTGGAAGAAAAACACCAAAAGTAAAGTTGGTGAAATTTTGTCGTAGCGATTTCTGAAATCAGCAATAGAAATGCCAATATTTCTTGTTCAAAATGATGTTGAAAACTTCTGGGAAAATTCATGGTGAAAGTGGACATATAGGGCTTTTCCAATATTCCAAGAGCATGTTGAAATGGGTTTTGTACAGTGAGATAGAAATTCTCAAAATTTAGCTACGAATTTCTGGAAAAATTCTGGGCAGAGGTTCAAAACTTAAAATCTGGGAGTGAATCGTGTAATCTGGGAAAAGGTGATTATTTTTACTTTACAATAGACATCCTAAGGATTCCAAGGAATTTTACGGATCCTCATTTCGATTTTTATAGAATTAATTATGATTTTTTAAAGTTAGACGAAATGCTGCCCAGATTTGTACCAGCGTTGTTCTACGAATTTTGGGGGAATAAAGTGAAAAATAAATGTTCCAAGGGAAACATAGTCATTAGTGACCAAAATATCCCTTAGGATATTATTTTAAGCAATATAATATTTATCAAATATCATATAATAATCCGACGGTAACGTATAGGATATCCGGGAAGTCCGGAGTCGGATCAAAAGGCCGGACGTTTGGCCGTTACACGGTGAAAGGTACGTTCGCGTACTGTAACACTAGCTCTGATGCTTATTGTATGATTATATATGATTATTGTTGTGTTCATCGACTAAGACTTACATACGTGGTTATGTCACATAGGAGGTTATGTTCTAACTATTCTTTGTAGCATACGTGGTTATGTTACATATTTGTTATTATCTTACATACGTGGTTATGTATTTCTAATCATACACTGTTATGGGCTTTTGTATTGATTATTGCTGTGTGCTTATGTACTTGTTGGGATACATTTCTTTGTGTGCTTATGTCTTGTTGGGATACATCTGTTGTGTGCTTATGTATTGGTTGTTCTTTGAAATGCCATGAATATCTGTCATACATATATTGTCATATATAAGCATGAGGTTAACAGATTACCGAGGTTCAATGGGCATTGAACCTCATCTCTTAACATAGCGTCGGGATCGGGAGGACCGAGGATCGAGGAGAAAGGCAAGCGACGCATAGGGATTGGTGAAGACTTTCTTCTTTTGTTATTTACTTTTGAAAACACTCGGTATAACGTACCGCATCGTCATGTCGCCGGACTTACGGCATTTTGAATATAAATATCAGTTACTCAATCGCTCCGATGCTCTACTCTGATGAAAAAAAAATATATACTACTTTTGAAAATGAGATGTTACAATTTTGGTATCAGAGCTAGTTAACATTAACCATGATCGAGGGTTCTCACAGTCTGATCTGTGGCGAAGGATTGGCTCTTACACTGACATGGCCAGACGTTCTCCGAATGAGGGACCTGGTTGCACTGGGGGCGCATGGACGTACCTTGAGCCGTAAGGCGGTGCGTAAAACTAGCGGCTGAGGTATCTTTTGTTGTCACGGCGTATGGGCGCCACGGAGACAATTTTGGTATCAGAGCAGTTGTCCTGGCATAGATCTGACTAAGTTATTCCAAACCTTTTGGTGCCGAAGGCAGGGCTAGTCTATGTGGATCAGCCAATCAGTCACCCTAGCACGGTGAGGCTCCCATGATAGACACCTACTCCGGCCATTTGGTTTGAGTAACGGAGTTAGGCTCTACGCCTTTTAAAAGAGCATGTTTTGAAAATGAGTATTGATATAAGCCTAGGTCGGAGTACCACCTTACTTCGGTATACCAGTCTGAACCGGTATACTATCCTAAACCGGTGTACCATCCTGAACCAGTGTACCACCCTCTGTCGATGCACCACTCTAAACCAAGGCTGGTGTATCCATCGCTGTACCTACATCGATATTAGGCTCGATAGTTACGATAATTCGATAATCTCCAGTTTATCTTGGGCATTAATTCCATTCTAACCCGGAGCTTATATGTGGAGTGGGCCATGCGGATGAAACTCGAGATCAATAAAGATAAGTACATGCGTATTTGACTCATATAGAGGAACTCCTGACACGTATTTCCGTACCCATTTCTGAGTAGACCGAATCAACAAAATTCTAACCTTGGTGTGACGTTGTAGCGATGGACGAAGATAGATCTCCAGACATAAACTACTATGAACGAGTAAGACGTATCGCATGAAAACCAGAGAACCATAGACCGTGTACCATTCGAGTCGGTGCGTCCCCCCTAACTCGAAGGACCCCTTGTACCCATTAATAATCGTGAACCTTTGAACATATACCCTGCGAGTCGGTGTACAACCTTGAACACATGCCACGACCACGATCCTGTGTATTACCCCAAATCGATGGCTAGTATACCTTTTGAGCCAGAGAAACCTATAGGATCAGATCATTCATTTGATGACGACAACCGTGAGTATTTTCAGCTGCTAAGCTATCGAGATGACTCCGAAAGTGAATCTTTTTACGAACCGAACCTCCTACGACATGTCCTAGATACAAACAAAAGGCTGATAGGCGCCCTACGAATAGAGTACTTGATGGCAGATCGACACAGCGAGACTAGCAAAGGAACGTACTTCCGATATCTGGAACATGTCAAAACGATCTATGCACAGAGAAAACCACAAATAGAACCAATTTCAGTACCTAGAGCAATGTTTCATTGGGGTCTTGATTATCGTTATGAACCCGGGCATAATCATAATCAAGGCATCACTGAAGGCCTTATAGGTGGCCTGCTTTTACTCTACTCCTCTAGGCTAGTTTGTCTTCATAGATAGTACGAGATATCTTAATGATGAGAGACAGGTTAGCTAGTATTGAAAGACTCTTTATGAAGTATGTACTCAAGGAAGAAAAAGTATTAGTAGACTAATGCCTAAGTATATGTTAGGAGACAAGTCTAGAAAACAGTTAGTTTCTGTTAACCCATCGACATCCATACTGATGTTTAAATAAAAACTTGAAAGCACATAAGAGGGGAAGTGAGGTTTATGTGGTATATGATATTGAGTTTTGGTTCTTCTTATATGCATGATTAATTTTGTTTTTAAATGTTTTAGATCTATCTTGCCAAAACTCAAAAAATCTCTTTCTTTATGTTGTTGTGAAGAGATATGTCTTATTGAATAGAATTTAAGCATCATCATGAAGTTTATGATAAATCAAGCAATGCCCTGTATGAACTCTCTCTTATCATTTGGACCAATTGCATGATTAGAATCTGATGTTCTCTAGTTTGACATTGAAAACCTTTTGTGATCATATGCTTACTACTAAACATGTTTTGTACGATATGAGATTGTATTGGATATTTGCGCTTTAAGGTTGTTGTTAAGACTTGAAACTTGTATGAGTTGATACATTAAGTATGTTACACATATGTTTAAACGCTTACTTTATTTAGAAAACTCCCAACCGGATATAACTCATAGATAGCATGTTGACCAATTGTTTGTTCACTTGGAAATCTAACCTGAGCATTTCACTTAAATTTTCCAAACTAAGCTAGTTTGAAACTATGTTTTTGAAAGTTATTCTTCTTTAAATTTGTTAAATATTGTTAAGTGCACATTGTTACGGTATTTCATTAAAGTTTATGCATGTAATTATTGTAGTCCAACCAGCTAGCTGTAAGAACTCTAAATGGTGACACTTGCATAAGGTGTTAGTCATATGTTGGAAGTAACACTTAAATAGTTAGTTGAAAATCTAAGTGTTTTGTGTTAACCTATTCTAAAAAGGATTTTGCATGTCTAATGATGCTATGACTTGTACATCCTTGTAATATTACTTGCTTCATTTAATTATATTGGCAAACCTAAGTTCGGAAATTTTACTTCATTATACAAGAAAATCTTTAACGAATCAAATTCGTGAAAGTGGCTTGGAGTATACTATATTAAGTTCCATTTTAGATGTGCATTACCACTCTTTGAATTTTGCGATCACACTTGTGAAGGTCTGAACCAATAAATACTGTTGATATCACACTTGTAAAAGTTGTTTTGAATTTCGTTGAAACTATTTTTCGAGTTACTTTGTATATTGACTTTCCTCACTCTCGATAAAAATATTGAGAAATTAAAGTCCTCATCTTATTTGGCGTAGTGATCACTTTAGCGAAGAAGAGATTTGCTATTGCAATCAATAATTCTTATTCTTGTATAGAAACTAGTAAAAACCTTAGAGACCTAAGGAATAATTGAGCTTCTAAAATAGTCTGAGAGTTTAAATAGAAAGGCTCAGATGAGTAGACGAGCAAATGCTCGAGATCTAGTTGTGCAAGTGTGCACGGGCGGTGTCCCTAGGCCGGAAGACGGGTGGTACTTAGCACTGTATGGAATGCTAATTGTCATGACAAACTTTAGACTAGTATGTCTATAGTACATTTTGTGTCTGGAAAAAAAACATTCATTGTACCAGGTGATAAGTGAGATGCCTAAGGCCTGAGGATGAATCCCCAGGTGGTGAGGCTAGAATCTCCAGTGCTGTGGGAATAGATTGAGCCGGAGGACCAATGTGTGTTAAGCCAAGAGGCTAAATGAGTTAGGCAGTGAGGCCTGCATAACCAAGCATTGTGAGAATGGACCAGTGGGTCCTGTATTTGAATACTATACCTGGGTACAAGGTGAATGAAATTGTCAAGGTGCATGTTTAGTAAGCATCCATAGGAAAATGAATAGATTGGGTGTCTAGATTAGTTCTCTGAAGTGATACGATCAAATTTCGACGGTGAAATTTTATTTAACGGGGGGAGAAATGTAATACCCTAAAATTCATATTTATCATAAATATTATATTTTGATAAATAGTGCCTATTAAAAATAGGTGAATATGTGGTCTGAAAATTGAGCAACATATTTATGTTAATTTAGGAATTTTCTCTAAGAATTAAGGTAATCAAAAACCAAATTCTCTAATTTTATTTTGGGATCATAAAATACCACAAAATTCATATTTCTCTTGAATATTATTGTTTGGAAAAATAATACCTATTTAAAATAGGAAAGTATGTTGTCTCTAATTTTAGTAATTTATTTGATTAGTTTCCTTGAAAATTAAAGAGGCAAAAATCCAATATTATATTAGGGACCATAAGTTGTCCTATGATTATTAAATTAATGCACGGTGCATAAATGACCAAGGTAAACCCAAAAGTTATGAGGAAATAATTAAGCAAATTAAAGAAAATTGCCAACAATTAGTAGATAATTAAATCTACATTAATTGAATTAAATTCATAAACTTTCATAATTAATTTGATAACATGTGATTATGATTAATATTGTAACCAATCAAATAAGCCTAATAATATTTAAGAACACCTTGTTGGAAATAATTAGCCAAAGGTTTAAATTAATTATTTAAGTTAAAGCCTAAATCCAAGTGATAATCTATGAACCAATAAGAGCTAAAGATGTGGAACCATGGAAACAACAAGCAAGAATGCATGGAGTAAAGGGGGAGATGTGGCAATTTTCTGTGTGTGTGTGTGTGTATGTGTGTGTGTAGTGATTAAAGGAGAAGAGCCTTGTTGGCTCAATGTGTGTTCCATAGATAAATATGAGAAGTAGAAAGGGCCAACAAGGCAAGTTAAGAGACAAGGACAAGAGGTGGTGGAACATGGAAGAGCCAACAATGCAAGGTCAAAGGGAGTAAAAGGTGATGATTCATCCTCCCTTCTAGCCATAGAATTATTGTTTATGTGGCATAATAGAAAACACAAGTCCAAAGCCAAGAGGGAAGAGAGATAGCTTGTTGAAAGGGGTTGCTTGGAGCCTATAAATAGAGAGCAAACCTCTCTTCATTCTTCACACCAAACAAGCAAGAGCAATCTGAAATTAGAGAGAAGTGAGGTTGAGTGGGAAGTAGCTTGAAGGAGTTCAAGCATAGGTAAGCAAGTGCTTGAGTTTTGAGTTTTAAATTCATAGATAGTTGTGTTTTAATCTTAAAAATTCTAGAGTAGTTTTATTTTCATGATTTTATGGTTAAAAATAGATTTATTTCGAAAAATTGATGAAGGAAGGGTTAGGCAAAAATTTCTGGAAGAAAAACACCGAAGTAACGAAGTTCTGGTGAAATTTTGTCGGGTAAGCGATTTCTGAAATCAGCGATAGAAATGCCAATATTTCTTGTTCAAAATGATGTTGAAAAATTCTGGGAAACTTCATGGTGAAAGTGGACATATAGGGCTTTTCAAATATGCCAAGAGCATGTTGAAATGAGTTTTGTACAGTAAGATAGAAATTCTCAAACTTTAGCTACGAATTTCTGGAAAAATTCTGGGCAGAGGTTCAAAACTTAAAACCTGAGATTGAATCGTGTAATCTGGGAAAATGTGATTATTTTTACTTGGAAATAGACATCCTAAGGATTCCAAGGAATTTTACGGATCCTCGTTTCGATTTTTCTAGAATTAATTATGATTTTTCAAAGTTAGACGAAATGCTGCCCAGATTTGTACTAGCGTTGTTCTACGAATTTTGGGGGGAATAAAGTGGAAAATAAATGTTCCAAGGGCAACATAGTCATTAGTGGCCAAAATATCCCTTAGGATATTATTCTAAGAAATATAATATTTCTCAAATATCATATAATAATCCGACGGTAACGTATAGGATATCCGGGAAGTCCGGAGTCGGATCAAAAGGCGGACGTTTGGCCGTTACACGGTGAAAGGTACGTTCGCGTCTTTGTAACACTAGCTCGATGCTTATTGTATGATTATATATGATTATTGTTGTGTTCATCGACTAAGACTTACATACGTGGTTATGTCACATAGGAGGTTATGTTCTAACTATTCTTTGTAGCATACGTGGTTATGTTACATATTTGTTATTATCTTACATACGTGGTTATGTATTTCTAATCATACACCTGTTATGGGCTTTTGTATTGATTATTGCTGTGTGCTTATGTACTGTTGGGATACATTTGCTGTGTGCTTATGTACTGTTGGGATACATCTGTTGTGTGCTTATGTATTGGTTGTTGCTGAAATGCCATGAATATCTGTCATACATATATTGTCATATATAAGCATGAGGTTAACCGTTACCTGAGGTTCAATGGGCATTGAACCTCATCTCTTAACATAGCGTCAGGGTCAGGAGGACCGAGGATCGAGGAGAAAGGCAAGCGGCACACATAGGGACTGTTTGAAGACTTTCTTCTTTTGTTATTTACTTTTGAAAACACTCGGTATAACGTACCACTACCGTAATGTCGCCCGGACTTACGGCATTTTGAATATAAATATCGGTTACTCAATCGCTCCGATGCTCTACTCTGATGAAAAGAATATATATACTGCTTTTGAAAATGGGATGCTACAAGAGTGGTATGGTTGAGTCTCCTATAGTCGATGTAAACTCTCCAACTATTCTGAACTTGAGTAGGAATGAGCTCATTCTTCTATTGGCTACCACAGTGACTCCGGATTTCTTGGGAACCACCTGGACTGAGCTAACCCACCGGCTATCGAAATGGGATAGATGATACCAGCTTGCGAAGCTTAGTGACCTCCTTCTTCACCACATCAAGGATAAGAGGATTAAGGCGTCTTTGGGGTTGCCTCACCGGCTTAGAGTCCTCTTCCAACAGAATTCGATGCATACACATGGAGGGGCTGATGCCAATGATATCAGCTGATGTCCACCCAACGGCTTTCTTGTTCGCCCTCAATAAGCTTAGCATCTTTTCTTCTTGATTAGGCATAAGATTATTTGCCACAATGGCTGGCAACTACTCATTCACCTCCAGAAATGCATACTTTAGATGGTTTGGAAGAGATTTCAACTCTAGTTTGGGTGGTTGCTTAGTGGAGGGAAGAAGCTTGAGTGGTTGTTGCAACAACTCTGATGTCATCACACTAGAAATGCCTGAAACCACATTCAAAGAAATAGAAGAACTGTGTCTATAAAGCTCAATGTTAACATCAGAATTCAGCTAATCACAATCAGAATTAGGATGCACATCAGGATTAGGATGAAACTCAAATTTAGAATCAACATCAGAATCCACAAGTAATGCAGAATCACTAAGTGAGTCAGAATCACCAAATAATACAGCATTAACCAAGTTAGTGCAAACAGAGCACCATTCATTATCAGCACATGTACAAATGGGAGAATCACTCACAGATGCAAAATCGGGATAACCGGCACACTAATCGGCAAGAACATCATTCACAATATCATCAATCACATTAATGCGAGAAAACAAAATGCTCTTCCCTAGCTGTTTTCATGAAAGGCCTCCCTAGAATGATTGGTGACCTACTACTAGGAGACTCATCCTCCATATCTAAGATGTAAAAATCAGCAGGAAATATCAAGTCATTAACTTTGACTACTACATCTTCAACTAAACCAGAAGGATGAGCACTACTCCTATTAGCTAAGCGAACAACAACACCGTGGGACGCAAAGGACCAAGACCAAGAGATTTATAAATAGATGCATGCATGACATTATTAGAAACACCTAAATCTAGCATGCAATCATCAAATCTATAATTACCAATAAGGCAAGGGATAGAAAATGTCCTTGGATCCTTGCACTTGCGAGGCATGGTAGGCTGGATGAGTGCTGATACATTCTGGTTCAACCTCACTCGTTCATTCCCTTCAGTCGCCTCTTGTTGGTGCACAACTCCTTCAAAAACTTGGCATATTTAGGAATTTGTTTGACTGCATCAAAGAGAAGAATGTTGATCTCTACTCTTCTGAATGTCTCAAGTATATCCTTCTCTTGTGCTTTTTCTGCCAACTTCTTGGATTGAGGGGCTCTCTGAGCGAAAGGAAGAGGAATGGGAATGCCATCCTCTTCACCTTGTTGCACTGCCTTTTTATTTTTAGAGTCAATCTTCACATTTTCTGACTCTCTTTTTGATGTGGAAGTCACATCTGCAACTTGTTTAGGTTCCTCCAATTGCTTTCCAAGCCGAAGGAAGATAGCACTCACATTCCCCTTAGGATTAGGAATTGTTTGTGAAGGAAGAGTGTTGGATCCCTGAGGTTGAAGCTGGTTCAATGACGTTGCCAACTGCCCAATCTGTGTTTGCAAACTCTAAATGGCAGTGTCAGTTTGCTATTGGAACTGCATATTGTTTGTGACAAATTGCTTCATCATATCTTTAAGTGAGGAACCACCACTACCACTACTAGCTTGCTGGTGTGCCGCCTGTGGAGGTGCACATATGGCTAGTCGAGGAGGTGGTGCTGGCAAAGGCAAAGGCAAAGGAGGTGCAGACTGCTGTTGGAAATTTTGTGGTCTATACTGTCTCTGCTCGTAATTCCCAGAATTCTACTGATATTGGTTACTCTGGTTCTAATTCTAGTTCCAAAGAAAATTGGGGTAATTTTTCCAACCAGGATTGTAGGTATTGGAGAAGGCATTATTCTGCTGGTATTGTGGCTTTCCTGGAAAAACACCCATTTGAAGCTCTGCGGCGGGTCTTGATAAGTAGGATCATGTAAGGTAGGACAAGAGTTAGTAGAATGATAAGGGTCAGAACAGAACCCATAGGAGTACCCAATTTGAGGAGGAGAAGACTATACTATTTGTGTCACTGCCAACTGCCTCACCAGAGAGGTCAGATCATTAAGTCTATTCTCTAATCTCTGAGAATCATATTGGAGTAGAGGTGTTTAAACATGGTAAACAGCAGGAGTAGTATTCGCCCTGGTGCCAAACTACTGAGAATTAGCAGCCATAGTAGATATCAACTCTCAGACATCTTCAGGTGTCTTGCTATCTAAGGCCCTACCTCTGGATGCATCCACGAAACTTCTATCCAACGGTAACAAACCAGAATAGAAATATGTAATTAGGAGTTGGTGCATGTCGGGTGTTGTGGACTAGCACACAATCGCTTGAACCTCTCCCAATACTTATACATGGTCTCCCCATTGATTTGTTTAACACTAGTGATCTCCTTTTGAATAGCAATGGCTTTTGAGGAAGGAAAGAACCTCATTAGGAATAACTTCTGTATATCATCCCAACTCCCAACAAATGTTGGTTGCAAATTGTATAGACAATCTTAGCCACACCATCTAGGGAAAATTGAAAAGCTCTCAGCTTAATGTGGTCCTCATCAATTGCTTGAGGTTTCATTGTGCTACATACCACATGGAACTCTTTTAGATGCCTGTGAGGACATTCACCTGCAAGACCATGAAACTTGGGCAACAAATGGATAAGACCATATTTTAGTTCAAAGTTAGCAGCAAGTTCAAGATATTAAATACACAAATTTTGATTGCCCACATCAGGGGTAGCTAATTCTTTCAAAGTAGGACGATTTGCTTGCTCTGCTATAATTTCTGAGTTAGCAAAATTGCTACTAGAATCAGTAAAAACAACAAGACTATCAAAAGTACTACCAGAAACACAATTAGAAAGATCAACAAAATGGACACAATCAGAATGGTCAGAATCAGACTTAAGTTCAATGTCCAATTCAAGTATTAATCCCACGACTTAGCCTAGCAACTCTTCTAGCAATGAAGAATTGTTCGTTCTATTTCGGGATCAAATGGCAACAAGTCTTCGGATTAGTAGTACTTCTAGTACTCATGCAGCAAAAACTCAAGGCAAAATTTGCAGATACTCAGAATTACGAAAATGCTACCAGACAATCAGAATTATGAAAATATTGGATTTTGTAGTGTGAAAATTATATATGTTTGAATTTCTTTGTGGTTGCAATGAGATTATATTAATTAGTGTGTTATTATCTAGTTAATGTGGTTGATTTGTGGCTTTGAGAGGCTGTTTAATGTTCAATTTCAAGAAGACTCATGTTGCATCATTTCAATTTTTAATTGCACAGTAAGCGGTTTTATACAATATTTCAAGAGATAGTGGTTAGCTATGATTGTAGGAGCTACTATTAATTGAGGATATTGAACTCAAATGTTATCTTAAGGTTTTTATTAAGACTTAATGAATTTTAACTCTCATACTCTTTCATATTTTCACTCTTAGTTTAAACATTTCTTCTTTATTTTCTAAAAATACCAAAAAGAGTAGAAAGAGCTTTATTTTCATGGATTTTAATTTAGAGAAAATCAATTTCAAAACCCCCTTTCTAACAATGTTTTTGCACTTAGTCCAGGAATTCAAAATAAAAGGGATCCTTGATAAGAGAATGATCATGAGTTGTTTGCATTATATTGTATTTTAATTCGTGGTAACAATTGATTTGACCCCAAAGCAACTAAAATTGTGTCAAATCAGTTTTATAGAGGAGTGCCAATAATTCCGGGTTTAATATCTTTTGAAAGCATGCTATCATGAAAATTAAAGCATCTTTGTGAAGCACATGATGCGTCTGGAACAAAGATGGTAATATTTATAGGAATTCAATTGCTCTCGATGAAATTTAGCAATTTCTAGTTTCTTTATGTGTCATTTTTCCTTCTTTTATCTCTCCCTTCACTCTCTTACCGTCACTTACTGTACCCCTCTATCACGTAACAGGGCTTTCCTTCTTTCTTTTCTCTTTTCTTTATTTCTACACTTTTCTTATTCTTCCTCCCTCTTGTAAGTCATATCATCATCTTTCAAAGCACAGCAATGAAGAGTGAGACGAAGAAGAGGAAGACAATTGGGGGCTCACATTGGGTGCTTCTCTCTTAGGTGCTTCTTATGTGCTTTTCCCTAAAATTAGAGGGATTAGCATTTTTGTATATATTTTTTTAAATTTTTTATATATTCTATTTATTGAGATTAGATTATATGTTAGATCCTGAAATTTTTTTTGCACCTAATATCTCAAATTAATTAATTTTCAGTCCTGCATTAAGAAATATTTTTCCTGTAACCCCAATATCCTAGAATTTAATTAATCTAAGATATTGGGTGAAAAAAAAAAAAATTCATGGTGCAGCATATAATCTAATATCAATAAATAGAATATATAAATAAAAAAAAAAATGCCTAATCCTTCTAATTAGAGGGAAAAATACCTAAAAGAAAAGCACCCGATGTGAATTCACAGTTGGAAGGCAAGGAAATAGCTAGTATATGAAATCTCCTTTATGTCATTATTTAGGTGTAATTATGGAAACGGCCGGCATGAAATTCTCTCCAACAGCTCTCTACTTTGAAAAAGAAGAAAAATATGAAACCCAACTCTTTGGAAAGAGGAATCATGAAATGCTTTTGGGGAATATAATAACTCTTCAAATTAGCGTTGCCTGTCTAGATGCCTAACCACATAGCTAGCCACTTTGAAGTTAGGATTCATATTCAGAATTCAGACTGCCTATTGAAGTAAATATATACTGATAATTGCCTTTACCCTGCTGGCGGAAAAAGAATTGCCTTTACGCTATTTAATTATGTCCTGAAGAATAATTGGACATTTTTTATGCCTAATATTCTACTTAAAGTAAAGATTATAATTTGAAGCCAGCGTCTTAGTAGCGCAGTAGCATAGGAGCTTGGCTCCCCTCCCCCATGTCCAGGGTTTGAACCATGTCCCCCCCTCCCCCACTATGTGTAAAAAAAAAAAAAAAAGATTATAATTTGAAAAGTATATCCTCCGCATATATGTGACTACACGTTTTTCCTCTTTATTACACGTTTTTCTCGAAGCAACATAAACAGAAAAGGCTGCAATCAAATATTATTTTAACACAAAATTAAGGTATCACAAGGCATCTTTTTTGCATGTGATTGACATGAAAATATAATTAAAAACATACCTTTTCAGCGAAGGCAACGCATGTTTAACATTTTAATTATATAAACTTCTGTAAGTTTTGATGATCAGATCACAGACACTTTCATTTATTACTGTATTCACATATATTTCTCTCTATTTTTTCCAAAATATTTCATTGATAAAAATTGTTTTAATTTTAGTTTTTCCAAATTAAATACGTTACGAACAGATTAAGGAATAATTACATGACAGCAGTCAATTGGATAAAGTCGCTGATTAAATGCATATCAAGAAAGCTGTAAGTGCGCGCGGGGTATTTTACATCAGGAAGGTTAAGTTTAAGTCCTTATCCCACACTTTGCCTCTTTATTTTCACCTAAACTAACCCTAAATGATCATTAAGGCGTAAGTAGTTCTATAAAATTTTCGTTTGCTTTTACTAAAAAGAGAGAAAGAGTCCTCCTTTGAAAAAGTTACAAGTTAACAATATAGACAATTTAGGTCCCGTTTATTTAATATTAAAAAATTTATTTTTATTTGTTTATGATGAAGATGATGATTTATGAAGACAAACATGAAGAATAACCTAATCTCGATGCTCTTGACGACTCTAAACAGTCCACCACCGTACTTATTAAGTACCTCTTAAATGAAAACATGTTTGTTATGAATATAAATTCCCACGAGTATTAACCTTAAACAAATATTATTGTTTAGTATTACTGTGGAGTCCCAATAATTCCGGGTTTAATATCTTTTGAAAGCATGTTATCATGAAAATTAAAGCACCTTTCTCAAGCACGTGATGCGTCTCCCAATGACTATTTTTCTTTCCTTTGGTAAATTATGTCGAAGTTATGTAATTAAAAAAAAGGTAATGTTTTTTTAGGAACAACTTGTGTTACAGAAAGACCTAGGTACGCTTTATTGCCTATATTTACCAAGTGATATTTGAACTCTGTATTTAATGCTCTCTTCAATTCTATATATGAGTTATATATAATTGAATTATGTACATAAAAAATTGTTTAAAGATAGTAAATATGTGATAATTGTATTAATTTTTTATTTTTTTTAGTATACCCTTATATATATAGAGGGCGTGCAAAAGAGAGAATGAGTGGGGAAAGAGATGAGAGAGGATGAGTGATAACATAAAGGAAAATACTTAGGTCAAGTTCCTTATATCCATTTTTTCAAGTTCTCCAATCATATGTGACCATGTGTCCTATTTTTGAATTAATAACATTTAATTATAAATGCATATGAAAAAAAAGAGACATGTAGTCATATATGATTGGAGTACTTGATATAATAAATATAAAGAATTTGATGTAAGTATGGTCCATTGAGACTTACAATACCATATCTTTTTTGTTGAATCTCTGTGTTTTGGTCTCTTGCTTGTAAGTGCAGTTCCTCTCAAACATAGGTTTGTGATGTGGATGCTATCTATAGGCATGGCTATCACTCTCACCTTCCTTCTAAAGTGCTTATTTTGTTGGCCTCAGCCTTATCATCCCATATGGGATTTATGATGATAAAAGGGTGTTGACAGCCACTAGGATTTTTACGTGTTTGATTGCACTGGTTGGTATATACATCGCAGTGAAATTTGTCATATGGGTAGTGAAGAAATTGAAGGCCAAGTTAACTATAAGCATCGCAAGTCAAGTGACCAGATGCATAATGCTTCATAGATATGATCTCGATCAATTGATGCGTCTTGGCTATAGCTGTGCACAACTTTTCAGTACTGTATTCCTCATCTTCGCTCATCTCATCGTCATCACAAAATTTGAATCTCATGCTTCAAGTTTAAAGGTCGTTCTACTTGCTTAAGTGTATAAGATACCTTCTTTGCCCCATGAAAATAACTCTCCAATTCATTGATATATCATGTCAATATATTTCGTTTAAAAAAAAAAATAATAAAATAAAAGAGGCCACGTCTCTCTCTTTATTAAAAAGTAAAATGCAGTAATAACTGAAACGGTTTTAATTTTTTTGATATTATCATCCAGTAGTTCATGGCTGGCCTTCCTATCACATGTGTTTCCTTAGCATTGAGAAGTTTTCAGTTTACATCATATGTCCAATAATCAACCAACAGCTTGTTGGTGCCTATTTTTAGAAACATATGCACAAGCCTATGACAAATAAAAATAAAATAAATTCAATATGAACCATATAAATTAGATATGAACGACTTGTAATAGTAAGAATTGAGGTGGTGATACTTATTAGTCTCCGCTTTAGAGCTGGGAATCGGCGTCGGGTGGGCCCTACAAGGACGACCCTTGAAAGGCCAAGGCCTAAAAAAGGCCTGGCCTTTTAAGCCCGGGGTAAGAAAAATATATGATTTTCTAGGCCCAAGCCGAAAGCATGTGGGCCTGGGTTGGCCATATAGGGCCGAAAGCTATTTTTTAACTATTCTTTTTGGAATTTTAACTATTTTTCTGTATTTAAAAAAAAAATATAACTAGTAAATTATAATAATTAAAATTCTAATTTATGAAATAAATATTGTCAACATTAAAATCTAAACAACACACATCATGCAACAAACAAACACAGTCATTAATTCATAATCAAAAGTAAATTATTGTCCACCAATAAGTCACACAAAGTATAAGAAGCTTATCACTGAACAACATGAGAATGATGACTATCATTTTCATCTTCTTCGCCACTGTTATCAATTTTGAAGACATTTATTTGTCTTTCACTTCAAGTAGTAGGCTCTGCTTCGTGGGCAAAAATATCAATAATTTCTTCTTCCGCAACATGAATACTAGAGGAACAATATGTCAACCGTTAATGCTTCAGAGGAGTGGCGGACTTCGTGAGCTGAAGCAGTGAGGCATTGATGGTTTGATGCCGTGAATCTGTGATGCACTGATACGCGGCTGTGTGTGCGTGAGGCCGAGACTGAGGAGAGAGGCGTGAAGTGAATGACGAAATGAGCCGAGTGAGATTGTGAGAATGACTAAGTGAGTGAGTACTTGGGCTTGAGGGTAGGCAAGTAGCATCCTTCACTGTCAAACTCGGTGAGTAGGGCAAGTAGACAACTATCAATTGGGCAAGTTAAAATAATAATAATAATAATAATAATAATGGGCTTAACAGGGCCAGCCCTGTAACACCCCCAGGGGTGCCACATTCTTTACCGTAATCTTACGCAGTAGTGTGGCAAAATCAGAAATAGTACAATATACTGATAAAATGGAATATTTAGATTTGATTACATGATAGGGGTATTCCCAGGATTCATACCCCTTTACATTCATTCACAAACGGTAAAAAAAATAAAACCACTAAACACTAATCACTGTTGCCCCACGGTTCTTCAAGATGTCCCCCGCTGGGCCGCCTTCAAGCAACACTCCCTCGTCAAACCATGTGCATCACTTCTCTTCCTGTGCTCACCTGTCTATGGTTGGTAGTGGAGGGTGAGATTCTGAGGAATCTCAGTAGCAGACAATACCAAACAATGCATGCAAGATAAATGCTAATGTATGTTATACTTGCCTTGCACAAGCTCATGTTAACATAATGACATATCTGCATGCTCAATGCTTCATGCATCATACTCATGGCCATAGCATAATCATAAACAGAGCTTCAATCATTCAAGTATGTTAAACATAGCAAGCAAGTATAGCAATCAAACATATACATACAAGCAATAATATCAAGTACATGCAAGTAAGGTAAGCCCACTACCTTTTAAGGACTATTATCCTTACTCGGGTTCCTCTTCCGTCAACCGTCAGGGTTGCTTGAAGTTCTTTCCTTTATTCTTCTTATGGCCCTAATGATATAACCATACTTTTAGAACTAGAGAAAATGAATGTTTATTTTCCTTTTTAACCCTTTTTGCAAAAACTTATTATTTTTGGCCCTTAATTTACTCATTTATGAATTAATCTCTTAATTGATCAGAAAATCCAGTAACTTCAATCATTTTTAATAAATTTCACAAAACTCACTTTAATGTGCCGTCAACTCTCACATGTTCGTAGAGAAGTCCACTTTCATATAAAAATACTTTCAAAGGTCAGTACTTGTCAAATAATTCCCAGAATTTACGTTTTTCTTGACTATCCAGTTAAGCTTCCAGAATTAATGACTCAACTTTAAAAATTTGTTTCTCCCAGGTCAGGGCCTTAAAAATTACAACATTAATATTTCCTAAATTCTCAGGGAGTCCTCTTCATGCCTGAAAATTTTCATCATTTTATAGGCACTTCAACCCATTCAAATTACATGCTCAAACCTTCTGCCCAGTTTTTTCTGCAGGATGCTGGGTCATTTTGTAACATTTATTACTCACTAACCAGAAGTCAAACAAATACAAAATACCCATCCTTTTAAAGGTATTCATGTCCTCTACGTCCTGGAAAAGTTTCATAATTTTTAAAGGACATTAACTCAGTCAAACACGCATGCAAAGCTTACTGACTCTAGAGACCAAAAACTGGCAGTTTTAATTCCTTTGATGAGCTTGTTATTTTATGTGTGTAAACACCCTTTAAAAATTCACTCACCAACATATTCCCACTCCATTTTCCATGAGGAACACGTTGGTGGTCTCAGATTTCTCAAATTCCAACGTTTTCTTTGAGTTTACCACAGCTTTCCATATCTGGGTTTCAAACTTAAGGTTTCAAAAACTTGAAGAGGAATAGATATTATTACCACTATACTAACTCTTGAGCTTGTGGTCTCTTCCTTCTTCATTTTCCTTCTTAGCCTTTCAGCCTAAACCCAGAAGAACACATGCATGTGAATTTAAACTCACCAATAATGACATGCATGTAGATGGAAGAAACTATTGCAAGAAAAATTGCAACTCACTTACCTCCTTCTTCTTTTCTTGCCATGGATCAGCCCAAGATAATGATGGATATGTTGTTAACTGTGAGGTTGAGGGAAGGAGGAGGGTGCCGTGGAGATGAGGGAAATAGTTGAAGAAAATGGTTGTGATTGCAAGGGAGGAAAGGTGCCGTGGGTTTTGGAGTTTAGAGGAGGGAATTGAATAAATGAGAGAAAAGGGGGAGGAGGGCCGTGGATTTAGAGGAAGAGAGGGGAGGTGATCTGTTTTTGGCTTGTGTGTTTGTATGTGTATTTCGTGAGAATTGAGGGAAGAGTGTGTGCGTGATCAGATTTGGCGAGGTGTGTGTTTGTGTGTTTGTGACAAGTGGCTCTCATGCACAAAGGAAGAGAGTATGGGTTGAAGGGGTTGTGTGGTGTGGGCTGGATGGAGGGGTTTGGGCTTGAGTGTTGAATGAAGGTTGATGGGCTGAATTGGTTTTGTAGCAAAGGGGACCATTTAGATAAATGGGTGATGAAGTATATCTGCTGTGCTGCGTTTTAGATAAACAAGACTTCGGACCCGTGCGTTGCACGGAGTGTGTACTTCTATTCTGTTTTAAATATGGACAACAAAGTCATAAATGTAATAATAAAGTAGTTTTATTAAGTAATAGATAAAGTGTAGACCTCAAGAAAAACACAAATGAAATTACAAAAGATGAATTCGGATAAGAATGAAATTGAAACCACAACAATAACAAAGTCGAACAAAGTTTCCCCTTGCACTATTAATGTGGTAAAATGTTTTGGAAAACTTCTCTGTATACCACATTAAGTGTATTATCAATACACTTATTAAACTCATTCAATTATCAGTATTTTTAAACCTTTGAAACTTTTTACCCAAGATAAAGCAACATAAAGTTGTCCATGTGAAAAAATTGACTTGGTAGGTAAAAGACCTACATTTGACATTGATTGTCTTTGACTCTTGTTAATTTTCATGGCGAATGAAATGATGATTGGAAATTGTCTTTTAGTCATCTTGAATGGAAATTTAGATTCATATGGATTCATGTCCATCCTGTGTATCAAAATGTCTTGGCCTACGCTAGTGCCATTCAACGCCTTTGCCTTAATGATGTTCTTGCCTAGAACACTTTTGTCAATAGCAAACAAAGGTAATATAACTCTCCTTGAGCAGGTGTACAATGACCAAGCCTTCCAATGGAAAAACCACGTTCATGATGCTTCCAAATTCTTTTTTTCCTAACAAATGTAAAGTAGTTAGTGAATTGAGAATAAGTTAGAGTTCTTGCAAAAGGGTCATCCTTATTCTTTTCAAATATTCTTGCAAAAGACTCCCTTACCATTAACTTGAGAATATTTTGAATTATTCATGACAACGTTGAACAAAAGCAGTTGGTCACACATCGCACGAGATATGTTAAGTTGGCTTTTGCATGATAGTGTACAACTTTTCTGCATAATACACCTTGGGAAAAGTGAGCTGCTTGAAGGATGAAATAGACTTAATTAATCTGCTAAGTTTTTTCTCATTTCGAAGAAAAAGTTGTCTAAATATAAAAAATGACAATGAAATTTTTGTCACATAATTTTGTAATAATAGTGGTAAGAATTTTTGCTAATCTATTTAACAATGGAGAACTTTTAATCAATTACGTATAATATCTTATGCATATGTAAATTTCTATAAATATATTTATTGTATGCTTTCCGTAGATATAGTTAACTTTTTTACTAAAGCAAATCAACTACACATTAATAATTCGCATATCAATGTGTTCAAGTTAAATCGAAGGACCAAACATATGTAATTGATTAGGAAAACTACAATGACATTTGGTAAAACGAAAATGGAAAAAATATTTAAGAGAATGTTTATAACAACATTATAAACTTCATAGCGTAGTAAATCATATGCATAAGATATCAATGTCAGTTCTCCTACTTGATGTTTTTAAGAGGTTTGGTAGTGCTCAGTTTTGGTGTGCACATCTCTGCAAGGCCAAGGTCTTCACACACAATTGGAACATCAGTTGCAATTCTTCCTTTTTGTGTTGCAGTCAATTGGGGTTGTAAGTTGGGAGAAGGTATTAATGTCATCTTCAATAACATTAATTTGTGAAGATGTATGACCAGTTTCCCTTGAAGCAGTTGACTCCTACAGGTATGTAAAGTAAGTTAATAATTTGGTGTAAACAAAATACAATAACAAAAGACAAAGATGATAAAATACTACCTCTGTCATGGAGGTTGTATGTTACTACAAGTAAAACATGTAAATAGTGTAAGTTTAACAAATTTATTGACAATTGTTTTAAAAAAATTCATTTGCTAAATTTTTAAAAAAATTCAACCTCCACATTTGAATATTGGAATTGTTGTACCAAGTGTGTATCAACACACAATTGACGGACTCCAATGCTACTTGTCTTATGCTTGATATTATGGCTCCTAATCCGTAGCTTGACAATTACTACCTTCCTAGCTATTTCATCCAACTCTTTAGGAATTGTAGTATTCTTACCCTCCTATGGGAATTTAAAACACATAGACATGCATAAGAATTTACAAAATAAAACATGTAATATGCAAATGAGTATATAACATAATGAATACCTTGTGCATATCTTCTTTTATCCTTGAAGCAGATTTACCCAACAACTCAGTTGCATGACGATCAAAGAAGATGATTGAACATTTTCCAGTTTTGTCAAAAACTTTGTAGTGAATTTCTAAACCTACCAAAATAAATATAAAGTAAATTTTTTAGGATAATATATAAAATAATGGATCAATATGTAGTGGTTAAGTTTGAAAACTTACTTGGGGACAGTTATAAGTACATCCTTTTCACACTTGGTGCATCAAAGAGTGCCAATCATGTACTCGGGTTTTTTGTCACAAGGACATGCATCATAAAACCACCTATACAATGTTTCACACTTTTGAATGTGACTTTTGAGACAACATCACACTCCTAAACATTGAACGAAATATAATATTATTTTACTTGCAAGTTAAATAATGGTTACCATTTTTCTAACAATATAGATGAAGGAATAAAATAAATAGTAAAAGTAAACTAACATAAACACGGGAAAAAAATTTACTTGCTCTAACTTAGAAATATCAGACAATGGAATTCTGGTGTGGAAACTAAGCAGTGATTCAGCTGAGTAGGTTGGATATTCGACACTTGAAATCTGACTAAACAGCTGACTGGAGATAGAATCTTGGCTAAGTTTGTACATTATTCGTATGTACAATTGATATAAGGTAACCAAAAAAAAAAATATATATAATAAAATGACTTAAGAAATTATTAATTAAGGTCTAACCTTTCCATCAACAATGATGCCTCCGGTATATTTAGATTAAGAGTGACTAAAGTTGCATTAAATGCGTTACTCGGATTAAGAGTGACTAAAGAATGGGTCCAAATTAGACAAACCTATTAACCCTAGGTCAGGGTTAATTCCATTCTTGATGTTTACAATGGACTTGAAGTTATAAGCTTGTTGATTAATGATAACATCAGATTCTTCTATGAACGTGTGAGTATGGAAGTTCAATCTCCAAGGGTTTGTAGTTGCTCTATACTTATCATCATTTTCGACCACCTCAAAGTTTTGAAAGTTGTACACCATCCCTTCCTTTAGAGCATCAAGCAATTTTGGAATGACATTTTTTTTGTGTAGTTGAAACTTCCATTCTTGTCTCCTAAAAAAAAAAAGTTTTATGTGGTAACAAAAAAATTTCAGTAGGAAGATAATAACTATTAACACAGATTAGAAAAAATGGGAATTACGTAGATGTATAAATCTTTAGAACAACATACCATTTCATCAGCCAATATCATCCCAATCTTCCATATCGGGTATGGTGCAACCTTGTTCCACGCAACCCACTTCCTAAAAACTTTTGCAACAACTGACCATGTGTCCTTGCTATCATCGACGTCAGTTAAAAAGGTCTTGCTCATTTCCTGTTAGATTTTTTTAAAAAAGTAAAGTTGTTTAAGAGTACATGAAAAATGATGGCTTCCTTATGGAAATAAAACTATTTTGACTTACTAAGAGATGTAAAACAAACAGAAGGTGTTATACTTGTTGGACTGGTCAAAGTTAAACGACGAACTTGTTTTCCTGATAATGGTGTTTGACGTTGGACGCAGCTATACATATAACGTCAAAGTCCTATGAGCAGGGTCTGTTGAACCAGTGTAAACTTATGAATGCTTTCGCGCCAAAATGTGTTGCAAGATATCTGTTCAAGTACTATGAATGAAAATTACAATAAAAAATTGTTATAGGTAAGTCTCATTTATTAAATGTACAGATACGTCAATATGTGTTTGTTGCAAAATACAAGTAATTCTAATTGTTTTTTTACGTTGAAAATATATTACTGACAAGTTTTTTTGACTTTAAACGATAACACACTGGACATTAGCACCACGCTCTGTCGGCCAATTCATTCTTAGAATTAGTTTGTATCATAATTGATTAGTTAAACCACGTTGGTAAGGAGCAGAACACTGAGCAGGTTGTTGTGGCAGTAATAAAGTGATAGAGAAGATGAAGAATCGTGGTTTAAATGCATCCCATCAACTTATTTAATTATAGTTAATGATGACCAATTAGCATCGAGAATACTATCTGTAGGAATAAATGAACATGAACATTATTATACTGTGCAGATGATAAAACACTCGTTAAATATACTGGTTAGAGTTGGAACAGAAGGGAAAAATAATATAGATGGTCCACTCAACTGTAGTTTCTTTTGAAGAAAATCCATAAACAAAATAGACTAAACATCTGACCTGCTTTAAGAAAATCCATAAACAAAATAGACTGATACGAATTGTACATAAATCTTTGAACCAAAATGCTACAAGTATCTCCACAATAAATATGAAAGGAACCACACCAATAAGCCTATGGTTGTTCGGTTGACCCCACCAGTTCGTATCATCTATGCTATGAAGTAAAAAAAAAAAAAAAAAAAAAAAACGTTTTGGCATATCGTCACTGAATGAAGGAGCTATTTTGGAGATGTTAGTTTATGTGGATAGATTCATGAATTCCTTCCCCCCATCTCAAACTATAAAACGTGAAATTTCATAACATCCACATTCAACCAGTTTCCAACAATGCTTGTTCATAAGATTCAGTGACAGAATTTGAACGACCATTCGTGTATCGATCTGATAGTAAATAAAGATCGTGTCAGAACTGACCAAAGTAAAAAATTACAAAAGAAAATTAAATGAAAAAGTGAGATGCGTGAAGATGAAATAACCGTATTGTCGTAGACAATCAAATCAATAGACTCCAATTCTAGTGTCGGACGTTTATGACGGCTACAACCACTTTCCTGATATCTATGGATTATACGATCAACAACGACCTTCAAGATGACTTCAGAAGGACCTTCTTTTAAAATTTGCATACTTGAAACGTGTTTGTTAGCCATCTGATGCACGAAGTTGTGTAGGGAATAACTAATAAACGTCGTTTGTTTAGAACTATTTGTTGGAGAAGCCAGGAAAGAAAGGTTTAAGCAATGGCGCAAGGGACATCTGAATCGACAAGGATGAAACATATGGCAGTTGAAGTGACGTTTCGCTATTGAAGTAACTGATGGTTGGGAATAAAAATAAAACGTAGGTTACAAAAAAAAAAAAATACTACACACGGATGGATCTTAGAAAGTGAAAAGACTTTTATGGAAAAGACTAACATATGAATTTGAGATTGCAAATAACTCCCCGACAATTTCTAGTATGAACTAATGACACTCATCTTATTATATACAGGGTTATTTGAACGTCAAAAGAATCAATACCAAATGCATGACTCTTTTTGAAGTTCTTTAATGTCATAACAGTTGCATTTTCAAATATACAAGGTATTCAATTTATAGAAATGCGTACATGTAATAATTGTTAATAAGAATATTGGTTAAATTGCAAAACTATATTGAATCATGGAGGTTCGATTAAATAGTTTGACTAAATATCATATTTGCCAAGTCTTATAAGCACTTTATACGCGTTAACTAAATGCATGACTCTTTTAATTCTTTAATTTCATAACTGTTAAATTTTTAAATATACAAGGTATTAAATTTATAGAAATGCATACATGTAATAAGAGTTAATATGAATATTGGTTAAATTGCAAAACTATTTTGAAACATGGCGGTTCGTTTAAATATTAAATATTTTGACTAAATATCATATTTGCCAAGTCTTATAAGCATTTTATACGAGTTCTGATGTAATATTAAAAGAATCATTAGTAAACAATTTGGAAACTACTGCATGATATATAGTGAACTGATAATAAAGATTATACTATTACAGTGTTTATTTTAAAGTCTGACCAAACTAATCAACGCGTAAAAAAAAATTGAAACTATTGAATGTTTTTAAATGTAAATATAACGATGATAAATACGGTCATAAACAATGCTTATTTTGTACTATTGATATTGAAATGTAAAAAGATGAAAGAAACATGGTTAACGTTGAATAAGTGGAAATCAATTCTGTAAATATGTGGTTACTGAAGTAAAAAATAAAGAAAAGCTAACATGTTAACATAAGGGAAGTAGTGGAAATCAATTCTGCCCACGCTTATTTTGTACTTATGAGACATTGCCCTCCCTCCGCATTCATGCCTATTTAAACGCATGCTTGTTTCCCCGGAAGTGGATCCTCTGCCCAGCGCTCTCTCTGCCCATCCCTCATCGGCGCAATCCTGACCGTCCAAATTTTGATCTAAGGATCCAGAATTATTTTGGAAAAACCGCGTGTTTACCGCATGCAGTTTTTTCCAAAATAATTCTAAACCCTTGGATCAAGATTTGGACGATCAGAATTGCGCTGATCGGGATGGGCGAATATGGCCAAGCAGAGAAAACCGAACGCTTGCTTCCCCCTCCATTTTCCTGTTCACTCTCCACCAAAATCAACTTTCTTTGGTTCATCATTTCAAGGATGTGAATATAAAACAAAAATCACGACTATTTTATTACTAGGTATTTGAAAAATTATTAAATAAAGATATCTAACTATCAATGATTTTTAAACATTTGTAACTATATTCTTGAATCTTACAAAAATAACTAAAGTGTTTGAGATTAAAAAATTACACCTTTGAAATTTTTTTGCCCGCTATACAGTAATCTTCACAAAGATAGATCCATGATATTTTTCCAAGAAAAAGAAAAATTATTCCAACAACCCGCTGAAAAATTAAAAAAGTTGAGTTCCAATATTTCAAAATCGTGCCGCAGGAAATTTTGGAGAGAAGTGAAGAATTATTACAAAAGAAATTAAAAAAAAAAAAAAAAAAAAAAAATCAACCAAGAGAGACAGATTGAAATAGTGAGGCCCAAACCGAAGGAGGAGGAATGATGGACTCATAGAAGATAGAAGAAGAGGGTAAAGCAATTTCCTTTTTATTAACAATAAAAAAAATTGCATGTTTCTGTGAATGAGAGTTGGCATAGATGGTAAGGGATCCAGGACTAGGCCTAAATGGTTGTGGGTTCGATCTCCTCCGTCGTTGGGACTCCTTTGGTAAGCGATCTCGTAAGTCCCGTAAGTGCTCATAGAGCCGGGGGCCGTGCCACGGCCTTGGTGGGGACGATGTCAAACCCTCCAAAACTTTTTGAAAAAAAAAAAAAAACAATTGCATGTTTCTGGGTAAAAAATAAAATAGCGCGTGGAGATACCTTCCCTCCTCCACTTAAACATAAACATGATCGTCATCTTCTTCAATCCCTTCCCCAAAATATTTGCACTTTCCTTTCTTCTTCTTCTTCTTCCTAATCGGAATCGCTTTCCATGCTCCCCATCGCCTTCAATCCTCTGGGCCTCTGCATCATCAAACACACCAAACTCGTCAGATTCTGCATTTCATTGATTCAACACCCAACAACAACAACAAAAGCATTCCAAATATACAAGTCTGATACATACCTTCTTGTTACTTTTCTTCTCCCTAACTTCATATCTCTCTTGGCACATATCAGTCAACCACGCTCCTGGACTCATCAACTGCAACATACCCCCACCAGACCCACAATATGAAGGCAGTGCTCACAAGTGAGCTTCTTTGTATGATCTTGGCCCTCTTCTTGGGTCTCTGAGGCAGCTTTCAACCCTTCATAGCCCGAAAATCTTCTTCTTCTTCTTTGCTTGACAGCGAGATGTACAATTTCGGCCACACATGAGCTCTCTCCTCTCCGTTGATCCCATCCCCCGTCACTTTCCCGATCTCGTCCGCCGCCACCGCCGACCCTCTCGTCGTGTAGTACCTGTCCTCCTTCTCCGGCGATGCTGATTTCCTATTATCTCCGCCGGCCGACCGAAGCATCGCCCCATCGGAACTCCTGCACCAAACCATCCTTTCCCTTCAGATCAGGACAAAATAAATTCAATATCTCTTACTCTCTCACACAGAATTGTTACTTCCACGCCCCTTTATTCTTGATAAAGTTTCATCTATAAGCTTAGTGAGTAAAATTTTGGAACTTTCATAAAAGCCCTGAGATTCTGGGCTACCCAACAGAGATGAAGTGAAAATTTCTCATTCGTTTCAATCTCGTCCTCATCCCCGGGAGTTACCCGCCACAAACAAATAAAATGGGAAAGATCCCATCGTTCCTGACCTTGTGAGGCGATTAGGATGAAGATGAGAGCTTTCTTTGTCATTAGCAGTAGTAACCCCAGAACGATCTACCGTTGCTGTAAGCTTCCTTCGGATTCCGCCATTGAGTCGCGATGAAATCCGAGGGCCTTTCACCCTACGCATCTCAACTGTTTTCTGTTTCCCCACTACAAGAAAAAATCAGGTTCCGCTATTTTACATCCTCTCTGATTCCTCTCTTCCTCTCTAATAATGCCTCGTTGGAAAAAAAAATGCATGGGAAAAACGCTAAACTCATCGGAAATATGCAATAATTAAATAGAACAGATGAACCATAATTTGAAATAGCCAATGGAATTCAAAGTAAGGTTGAAGAAGTGTTTCCAGAGTAATTAGGTTTGAAAAAGATGGACATCGTAAATGACTTTCAAACAGATGGTGGTCGACGTGTCCAGTTTAAGGGGAGTTCCAGGTCAGCTCCAATCAAAGTTGAGGAAAATGACATGTAGACAAAACAGATGGCCCAATAGTTGAAGGGCTAGGAGGTTTAGAAGGATATATTGATGGAATGAAGGTTAATTTAGCAAATGAATATTGGAGTGATTGTGCATGAGAGGGGGTGAGGTGGTGTCATTTGGAAGAAGGAAGTGTTGGTACGTGGCTGGAAAATAGAGAGAAGAAGTGTTGTGGTATCTCATATGCAAGAAGTGTGGGGCCCACTTACTAAAGAAAATACCAATTTGATTTTCTATAAGGCTTGTGTGCAATTTAGTCCTTTCCCAATTATTGCAAACAATAGTTAGGTAATCCAAAATTAATCCTTAATTCTATTGAAGGATTTCTCTTAATTAATTCCTTTAAGCCATAAAATATTTTCTCTAGAATATTTAGGCAATAAATTAGTACCTAACTATTTGTCTTTAATTTACAGGAAAATATGCCTTAAATTGCTTTACAATAATTAAGGCCAAATTTTCTATAATTAATTCCATTTCATATTTTAATTACCATAATCCAAAATTTGGGATGTTACACCTTGGCCCCTACAGACTTCATTTGAAGACTCCATTTTATAAGATCGCCCTTGAAGGGCCAGGGCTTAAACGTACGCCCATTTTCCAGCTCTAGTTTGCTTAGCACAGATGCTTGTTCCAGTCATGTTGTAAACCTATAGATTGAGTTGTCATATTCTTAGCCCAAAATACTGAAATTACCCATGGCAAAATATTGCTATATAATTTTCTTACACTATCATATTGCTATCATCTATTCCACGCTATTAGTTTTGGTGCTCATTGCAATCACGGGTACTCATCATAGTGATGAGCACTCTATTATTCAAATGCAATTTTAATGGTCTAAAATTAAAATTTTAAACTAATTGTAAATTGAAAAAAAAAATTTGGAAAAAAAGTTATAAAATTATTTTTATTTTAAAGTGTGTACATATTAAAATAATTTTTCTAAGAAATAAAAAAAAAATAACAATAAATATCGACCATCCAAAAATTTGGATGGTCCAGAACTTCACATTTCAGTGATGATGAGCACTAAAATTGAATATGGTTGACAGACGGATTCGGTTTTAGATATAAATAAGATAATTGCCTTTACGCTATTACGGAAGAATAATTGGAGCATTTTTTTTTTCTTAAAGCCAATATTCCACTTTGCATAAAAGATTATAATTTAAAAGTTAGATCCTCCAGTTGTATATGACTAGTTGATTATGGAAAAGGGGTCACGCTCCATTGGGAATTTTTTTTTTTTTTTTGCTCCATTGGGAAATGAGTCTCCCTATTTCCCACACCGTCTAATTCTCTCTACTTATTTATTTACACCATTAGATTAATTTTGACGGTTGCAATTTAATATCCAATAACAAGTAAAAAGTATAGAATATTTTAATAAAATTATAAAGATATGAACTATTTAAATTAAATTTTAATGACTGAAATTTATTTATTTACCATAATTTTTTATTTAATAATATAGTAATATTTGTCTAGGATATTAAATCTCAACTGTCAAAGTTAACCTAATAGTCATATTTGAGAGTTGTTGATCATAATTATTGGAGCTAGCAGTCTTTTGAGATTAATTTCGTTTTTGGGTTAGTATGTTTGTTTGTCCTTACAATTTGATTAAATTTTAATTTTAGTTCTGATACTTTCAAATTATTGGTTTCAGTCAATCTAATGTTATAAGGACTTGGTTTGAGTTAAATATTGAAGCTAGCAGTCTTTTGAGCATTGTTGATCATAATTATTGGAGTTATGATTTGACAAAAATCTTAGTCGCCTCGGGGTCAAATTACAATTTACCACAAATTAATATACAATATAGTGCAAACAACTCGGGATCCTTCTCTTATCAAGGAGCCTTTTATTTTGAATTCCCTATGTTAAACTAAATGCTAAAACATGGTTAGAAAAGGGGTTTTGAAATTGGTTTTCTTTAAACTAAAATTAATGAAAATATAAAGAAACTATTTCTATTCTTTTTGGTATTTTTGGAAAATAAAGAAGCATGATTTGAATTAAAAGGGATTAATTATGGATACTCTTGGTAATGAAGGAAATAGCTATCATCGCTCAAAAAGTATGGGAGTCAAAACTTCATTAAGTCTTAATGAAAAACCTCAAGATACCACTTGAGCCCAATATTCCTAATTAATAATAGCTCCTACTACTATAGCTAACTACTACCTCTTGAGAAATCGTTAGAAACTACTTAATGTGCAATTGAAATTGGAATAATGCAATATGAGTCTTCTTAAATGAGTGCTAACTAACCCCTCAAAGGTACAAATCAATCACATTAACTAGACAATACCACGCTAATCAATATAGCTTCATTGCAACCACAAAGTAATTCAAACATATATAATCTTCAAACTACAAAATCCAATCTCAGCTACAAATATCAAACTAGCAGAGATAATTACCATTAATCTCAATTCCAGAATCATATATAAAAATTAAGAAATTCAAATACATAATTCTAGACCAATAGAATGATAGATAAACTCCCACCTTTAGCTCAAGCACAATCCCTCATCACCAAGAAGCAAAGATTTAGCCACTCATCAGTTTAAGCTTAGCCACAGCTTCATCCAAACAATGAAAATCCATGGAAATTGAGTGTAAAGCAAATTTGGAATTTGAAGATGGGTTATTGGTGGTAGAAACAGGGAATGGTGACAATGAAACTGTAGAGGTACGGTGGTGAAAGGGAAAGAACGAAGGCGTGGATGTTCAAAGGTGGCGATGATGTTGGTGAATAGTGGTTGAAGGGAGAGTGATGAAGGATGAAGGTTGAAGGCGTCAAAGTCCAAGCCCAAGCTCTGTTTCCCGATGACTGAATGAAGAAGATGATGGTGGTGATCGGCAGTGCAACACGGATGTGATGGTGGTGTTGAGGGTGAAGGTCAATGAAGGCGATGGTGAAGGTGAATGGAAGATGATTCACAAAATGGAGAATGGAAGGAGGTCCGCGGCTCTCTCTCTCTCAATAACCCAGCTTGCGGCGTTCTCTACTTCAATCTCTAGGTCTCTCAGCTCGCGGCCTCCCTTGGTCTTCGGGATCTTTACCGGCGGTGATGGAGGAACTATGGTCACCGATGACGGTGGGGCGAAAGTAGAGGAGGATGAGGATGAAGCCGCATGGTCAAGGATCGAGGAGCTCGGGCGTGAAGGTTCGTTCACGGTGCTCTCCTCTTTTATTCAATGTGTCGGGTCTGTGTCCCCCTCTCGGGTCTCAAGTTCATTGGTTTAATTGCCTTCAGCTGCTGACCTAATTAATCCCTGGTCAAAACACAAGTTTTGACCAGGGACTAAACTGTCAGGAATAAAATGTTGCTTCAGGGACCTAATTGAAACTTTTATAATTTGAGTTCAGACTTTAATTTTCAAATTTGATCTCACCTTGTGAGGCATCTACAATGAAAAACAATTAATCTAACATAAACTATTCTTATAAAAATCAATGATTAAGAGTAATTACAACTACTTTGACAATTTTGCCCTTTTCAATCCTAATTTAATGTATTTACTCTTAATCTTAATTTATCACAAGAAAGACATTTTAGGCTCAATAACTATGATAAAGTCCATTAAGAATCCCAATTTAATCATCAAAAATCATATAAAATATGGTTCAATCAAGCTAGCAGTCTTTTGAGCATTGTTGGTTTTAGTCCTTCAAATTTTTAAAGCAAAACTCGCAAGAACTTGCCCAAGTTTCAAATCATGCATGGACAGGGTAATCATCTTCGTCCAGGTTATCGATAATCAAGAAGGAAGACTGAGAGGAAAAAACACATCAATGAACAGTCACGAAGAAGAGAGGAAGATAAAAAGGAAGAAAGGAGCAACCAATTAAATCTCCTTTTGTAAAAAACGACATGCAAATTCTTTATAAGAACTCTCTACTTTGAAAAGGAAGAAATATGAAACCCTACTCTTTGGAATGAAGAAATATGAACCCTTATGCTTTTGGGGAGTAAAATTATAACTCTACCAATGAACGTCCTATCTAGATGCTATCAGGAGTGAATCGATTCTAAGTTTCAAACTGATTTTCGGATTAACTTATTTTAAGTAATTTTGCATTCTTAAATATGTGGGAAGAATTTTACATGCAAATGATCATAAAATAATGGGATTGATAGATATTTTTCCTTTTAATAATGAATTAAATTGTGCGAACCCTCATAATGCCTCCCCGAGCCAATGGCATGTTGCCATAGTGATACAAACGCCTTCTCGGAATTAGAAGATGAGGCTCTGGGCTTGCTTCGGCACAGGTATGATTATATGACGTTTTCTCTGTTATTCTGAGTGGTGGTGGTGGTGGTGTGCTTGCTTCGGCACAGGTATGATTATATGACGTTTTCTCTGTTATTCTGAGTGGTGGTGGTGGTGGTGGTTATATGACGTTTTCTCTGTTATTCTGAGTGGTGGTGGTGGTGGTGGTGGTGGTTATATGACGTTTTCTCTGTTATTCTGAGTGGTGGTGGTGGTGGTGGTGGTGGTGGACGTTTTCATTGTTATTCTGAGTGATGGTGGTGGTGGTGATTATATGACGTATTTAACCAATTTTTGAGAGATTAAGGAGAGGAGGAGAGGAGTTAAATTAGTTAATTTTACTCATTTTCTTGAAATGCCCTTACATAAATGTAAAATAATATAAGTAAAAGTGAATCAACAGCCCCTATCACATACCTCTCAGATTTAGAACTTTCCTTTTCACATGCTTTGTAATTGAAATAATAATCTTACTATATATGTGTGTACATATACATATAGACACACACGCTATATATATATATATATATATATCTCTGTGTGTGTGTGTGTTTATGTACATATATATAGACACAGATATACATACATACACACACACATACACAAATATACATATATGTATATACAAATACACACATGTGAGTGTGTGTCTGTTTATATATATCTGTGTGTAGACACACACACCCACAGACATACGTACATACATGCATACATACATACATACATACATACATAAATAAATAAATAAATAAATAAATATATATATATATATATATATATGCGTGTATAACATCCCCATTTTTCATGTGCCTCAATATGAATTCATTTGCATATATGAATTTTTATGAAGTTATGTATGACAAATATTTATTGCCATGAAATAATCAAAATAGGATGAGGATGCGAAATTAATTGTTTAAGTGTAATTAAATAATTATGGCTAGGGACAAACTTAAGAAAGAGATGACTATGGAAGTCAAAACATATTATATTTTCCCTTTTTAACCTTGGGCAAAATACATAATGGAAGAAATAGATAAAAGAGCATAAAATTCCAAAAATACTCAAGGTGTTATGAACTTAACCAAGAATTATGAGTTATTGGACTAAATGGGAAGGATAATTCTTAAAGCCCAAAAAAGGAGGCCCAATTTTCATAGGAGATGGATGGAGGGAAAAAAAAGTGCTCATGAAAAATGGATTTTCTAGAAGCTATTATTTTGAAAATTTGATATTTTATGACAATATATAGATCTAGCACATAATCTCCTCTTCATAAATGCAAGAGATATGTGATAAGACATATAATCTCTTCATCCCTCTCCATTTTTAAAATTTGCAAGAGAAAGAGAAGTGGGGAGCACGTGAGACAAGGAGGAGCACACATATTTGTTTTCTTCTCCAATCTTTCTTAGCATCTGATGTGAAAGAGTGATGTGATGATAAAACTCAATTAATGAAGGAGAGAAGTAGATGCACGTTGATTAAGGTAAATGGGATCACACAAATTCCTTCAATGTTCTCACGTGACTGACATAAGAGAAGCCAAAAGTAATGGAAATGTATATTTCCTCAATATTTCCAATGGTAACCGACGTGAGAGAGAGAGATGGGATGAAGTGAAATTTTTCTTGTTTGTTTCCAACTCTTCAAAAAACTGGCGGTAGAGGGAGACGATCAATGGAAAAAAAATTAAATAAATATAAAAAATGAAGGAGGAAATGACATTTGATGAAGCCATTTAATTGCTTAATACTTAGAGATAATGATGACCATCAAAGGGGAAGTAACTCAAGCATTAAATGGAGGAATTTTGTGCAGATTTTTGAAGCTAATTTCAGAACAAACTTCCCTCCCCAAATAGCCCCTTTAATTTTCGAATAAGATAAGGGTAGAGAGAAAAGGAAAATTGCCAAGGAAAACTCTAGAAACTTGAGAATAAAATAAGGGCATGGAGGTAAATTGCCAACACACTATCATTGAGCACTTTAAATAGGCTATCACCCCTCCAATTTGGCTGCCTATTCGTTTCAAAAGAGAGGAAAAGAGAGAGCAAGTGGTTCCATTCATGAGAGCATAAGAGTGCTTGAGCAAGAAGAGGAAAGTTGAAGCAAAGGTATCATGGTCTTAGAACTCCAATTTACTCTCTACTATTTTTCTAAAGTGGTGAAGTTACTAAAGATTATCCTTTTCTTGGTGATTTAAGGAAAAGGTTAAGTGTATTGCGTGTTTAAAAGGAGCAAAGATCAAAGGAAGTTTGGGTTCTAAGATAAGTAAGTCATCTATGAAGCCTGTCATGTTTTCCTTTGGTTGTAAAGCTTGAAAATGGATGTTTCTCTAAACATGCATATTTATTTTTGGGTCTGATTGGATAATGAAAAAATATGAATACAGATTTAAAGTTAGTGTTCATGGTCTAAAATGGAGAAACAAGCATAGTATATGGAGAATATGAAGTTAGAATGAAAGTTTAGTATTTTGTGGATAAATTTAGGAATTTTGTTTAGCTGAGCTTTCTTGATGATATGAGTTTATTTTGGTATTTTTGAGAGTACTAAAGTGTTTAAAATGAGATTTTGTATAAGTTGAACTTGGATCATAATTTTAGAAATATAAATGGAAGTGTGAAAAATGTTGAAGTGCTGTTTCTGGAGATTTCTGTGGAATCAGTCACCTTCTTCATGATATTTGACCTAGTAAATGGACTTTAAAAATTATGATATTTTACAGGGAGAAATTAGACATCTCAAGGATTAATTTGGTATATAATTCATATTTTTCTGAATTTTTCGCTAAGAGAAATAAATGTTTGAAAATAGCCCCTGAAAACTGGGAATTATTTCGGATAGCGGGGTACTTTGGGCTAGGGATGGAAATAGGCCAGCCGGGCTAGGCTTTGGCTAAATAGGTCCGAGCCGTAATGAGGGTGAAAGGCTTGAGCTGGGCCGAGCCTGAATGTAGGCTTTTTTAAGGCTCGGGCTCGAGCCTTCATAAGGCCTAGTAGGGCCTGAAGCCTTTTTAAAGGCCTACTTACAATGTAGGCCTTTAAAAAGGCCTCATATTATAGGCTTTGGAGGCCATAAAAAGGCTTTGAGCCTATAAAAAACATATAAATGTAGGCTTTTAATAGAATATTAAAATAAAAACAATAAATATTATTTTAGTTATATTATATAAATATAATTATATTTATTTGATGTGTAAACAGGCTAGGCCTGAAGGCTTACAGGCCAGGCTTTAACTAAATAGGCCTGGCCTATTTACACATATAGGCCGTTAAATAGGCCTTGGCCTGACCTTTTTAACAAACAGGTCGAGGCGGACAGCCCCTAAACAAGCCAGTCAGCGTAGGGCGCTGAAAGGGGCGACCTATTTCCATCCCTACTAGTTTGGGCTATGGATGAATTTTCAACTTGGTCTAGCCCAAATGAGTATTTTTGGTTGAAAATAGACTTAAGAAAGGTCAATTTGGCTTGTGAACCACCCCAAATTTTTTTTCTTCCTAAATTTAGTTATGAATTTTTGAGGTTAGACCTTTATTTTTGGAAATTTCAGAATAAAGACGAAAATTAAGAGAATATAGACCCATATTAAATCCCTTAATAAGAAAAAGGAATTTAGTGAATATGGATACATTAATTGGGCTTATTTTAAAATATCAAATAAAATATTTATTGAGGTGGAATTAATTTTATTTATATTTTATTATTGTTTTAGGTTTAATTGTAATATTTTGCACTTAGGAGAAATTATTTTTAGCGTAGTAATTTGCCAGGTAGCAACCTTAATCTTCATATACTCTGTGTGACTTGTGTATGTATGTTTTTCTATGTATATTGCATAAATTCGGTTATCATTCATTTTCCAAGTACTATGGAACCGGAACATGCTGTGTGCGTAAACGGGCCTTCTTGTGATGTAAGTGATGTCTGTCTTGTGTGCTATTAGGACTGCTAGTTACGGATTGGTTGTGTGCCTTCTTGTGTGCATGATGCGAATGAGATGTGGTTTGAATTATTTTTATTTGTGGTTTGCTTACATGCTCTGTTATACATTTTACACGAAATTAACGGTTACTGCGGAATTCGGTTTTGAATCCCGGCCCTTTTAAGCCATCGGTAGTTCATCGAGACCGGGCGGGGTAATGAGGTAAGGCTCCGGAGCTGGAGTAGTGTGGAGGTGGACATTGGTGACAGTTATTTTTGAATATTTATTTTGGTTACTGAATGACTATATTATTTTACTTTGGCCTGTCAGGCACCATTATCGGGATGACTGTATATTTTGATCCTTTCAGGGAAAAATTTATCTTTCTCTATTTTTATCAGTATGTTACTGTCCAAACCGATACGTGATCTGCTGCTTATACTCTGATGTGTGACGTAAATTAACCTGGAAAAAATAATTTAGAACTGGATAAAAGTAAAGGATCACCTTACCCACCACCCGAAAGGGTGAGACCAGTAGGTGTGTAACAGCGTGTGTGTGTCTATATATATATTGACAAATTAACATCAGCTGATCTATAAATTAAAATCCAACAATTTAAAAGTTTCATTGATTGAAAGAGTCTACACACTCATATACATATACTCTCCAAAAATAAACACACTTGAAAGAATAAAATAGGGGTATTTTAGAAAGAAATTGACAAAAATTAAAATGTTGTCCTATAATTAGAACCAAAGTCAACTTCCAAATATTTTCCTATAATTAGGAGCAGAAGGTGTATTAATTAACCATAAATCAATATTTTTGTTGCATAGTATTGCGGAGTCCCAATTATCCCGGGTTTACTATCTTTTGTGAAGCATGTGATGTGTCTAGCTCCCAATGATTATGTTTCATTGCTTTCTAAAATTAGTTCAAAGTTATGTAATGAAAAGAAAAAGTATTTTGCTTTTGGAAGGAATAACTTGCGTGTTACGTACAGGAAGACTTCGGTTCTTTTTTATTGCTCATATTTACCCGGTTCTGTGTCAACTGTTCAGATTTAATCTGGATTGTTCAAATCTTTTATTTTTATTTGTTTTGATTGTCGAGCATCAATTTTAATTCCTTTTCCAATAATGGTAGTGTTAAAGAGATTGTTTTTAATTTGTGTTTCACCTCATTTAAAATGCAAGAAAATTATATGTTGCGAGAGGTTTAGACCGTCTAGATAAAAAATTAAAGCAGCACAAGGACACGCTATCTTGACAAAAAGATAGTGAATAGTGAAGTGGTTGGTCCATAAATAGTAAACAACCAAACGCCCACATCCACATCGACAGCCCAAAATGGAAATAGCAATAGCTCCAAACAGTGAAGAAGAGAGAGTGAGGGGTATAGCAACAGCTCAAAACAGTGAAGAAGAGAGAGTGAGATCTATACGATGCAGCACAAAAAGGCTGTGTTTCAACTTTGAACACACTTCTCCAGAAAGATCCATTTATCTTGCACATACTTAGTTTACAAACAACCTTCTTTGAAACTCCCTTGTGCCAAAACCTCTGAATATAAAATATATCTCAGAGTATTTCAATCTTATTAATTCTGAACAAAAGGATTACATTATATAGAGTGAAGTGTAGAAGGGATTGATAGGGAAATATGAAAAGTGAGTAACAGAACGCATAACAGAATGACATCTAGCGTGACACACGTCATAGCGTTTCCTACTGACACGTGGCGTACTGATATAACTAATACGCTTTTATTTATATTTGGTTAACATTCTCCCTACTGAAATCTGGCTCCTCTTCAAACTGAGTTTTCTTTTCAACTAAGTCACCATTGTGAACTTCATCTTGAGACAGAATGTTTAGCTTCTGACGACACCAAGCAAACATTCCATAGACTTGTGGTTTTGTCAGTATATCTGCCACCTGATAGGAGGATGGAACATATCCAACAATGACAATTCCTGCTGCTACTTTTTCTCTGATAAAGTGGATATCCAACTCCACATGCTTGGTTTTTGAATGCAGAACAGGATTGGACGAGAGAGCAACAGTGCCTGTGTTATCACACCAAATGCATGGAGTTTTAATAACATCTACATACATTTCTTTTAAAAGGGACAACAACCACATCAAATCAGTGATGGAGTCAGCTACACTCCTATATTCTGCCTCTGTAGCTGATCTAGAGACAACTTGTTGTCTTCTTGAGACCCACAATATAGGGTTGCCACCAAGATAGATGCAAAATCCACTGGTGGATCGTTTATTTTCAGGCAACACTAGAACCTCTTCTTCTTTGTTTTTCTTTGTAGTAATACCGCCCCAGTCAGAATCTGCATAAGCTTGAATAGTGAATTGCTGAACAGGTCTGATGAGCAACCCGTGAGTGCTGGTGCCATTTAGATACCTAAGAAGCCTTTTAACACAATTCCATTGCTTCACAGTGGGTTCATGAAGAAATTGACTCAATTTATTTACTGTGAAGGCAATGTCAGCCCTGGTATAACACAAGTACTGCAAGGACCCAATGATGCTGCGATACGAGACTTGGATTTGAAAAGATTTGTCATTGGGAAATATTTGAGTATTAACAGCCATAGGAGAACCATAGGCGTAGGCACCTGTCATATGAGTTTTGGCCAGCAGATTGTGGATATATTTGGTTTGAGTCAAATGAATTCCTTTAGTTGATCTCTGAAATTCAATGCCTAGAAAGAAAGACAACTCTCCCAATTCTTTCAGTGAGAAAACTGAACTCATGGTTGCAATAAGCTTCTGCACCTCAGTTTCATTTGATCCAGTGATGACCAAGTCATCTACGTAAACCAGAAGGTAAGTGACATGACTGTCAGTTTTATGAATGAAGAAACACGAATCTGCCTTGGCTTCAACAAAATTCAGAGTTTTCAAATATGCACTCAACTTCATGAACCATGCTCTTAGTGCTTGCTTCAATCCATACAGAGATCTTTTGAGTTTACACACAAGTGGTTTTCCTGTTGTATCAAATTGAACAAAGCCTGGTGGCTGCTCCATAAACACTTCTTCTGTCAAGTCGCCATTCAAGAAGGCATTATTGAAGTCCACTTGATGCAATTTCCAGCTGTGTGTAACAGCAAGAGTGAGTAAGGCACGGATGGTACATGCTTTAACCACAGGAGAAAAGGTGTCATGGTAGTCGGTACCAGCCTCCTGAGAGTATCCTTTTGCCACCAACCGGCCTTTGTACCTAGCAATTGAGCCATCAGCATGAGTTTTCAAGCGACAAAGCCATCTGCATCCAATCACCTTTCTATCAGATGGTAAGGGAACAAGATCCCAAGTCTGAAACCTCAAGAGAGCATCATACTCCTCTTGAATAGCGTTGGTCCAGTTAGGATCAGAGAGTGCTTCATCAATGGTCTTCGGTATAGAGACATCTTCTGTCACATTGAAGATTTTGGGTTTGAACACACCTGTTTTGCTGCGAGTAACCATGGAATGATTGTTGGCAGTGGGAGAGGTTCTGATAGGATTAGAATCAGCGGCGGATGAGCACAGATAAGTCGATAGATTCTTGCTTGAATTTCTTTGGAACAAGAGGTGAATGGCTGGGAGGTGAAGATCTGAGGGGTAAAACAGCTGTGATGGGTGAAGGAGAGGTACTGCAAGGTAAGGTTGGAGATGGTAGAGATGAGCTACACATAGGTGGTTTAAAACTGACAGCAGCTGATGACTGAGAGGAAGCATGGCGTATGTTAAATTGAGATTGAGCAGGAAAAGAATGCTCATGAAATTGCACATGCCTAGTGATATAGACACGACCAGTGGTTCTATTCAAGCACTTATAGCCCTTATGATGTGAGCTATAGCCGAGGAACAGACAAGAAGCTGATCTAAAATCAATTTTATTCTTGTTATAAGGCCGAAGGTGAGGAAAGCACTCACAACCAAAGACTCTAAGTAATGAATAATCTGGTGCAGTACCAAAAAGTTTTTCATGAGGTGTAAGACCTTGTAAAGCTGAGGTAGGAAGGCGATTTATGAGAAAAGCAGCTGATAGGAATGCATCTCCCCAATAGAACAAGGGAAGAGAAGCATCAGCCAGTAATGTGAGACCAGTCTCGACAATAGACCTGTGTTTCCTTTCAACAATGCCATTTTGTTCAGAAGTGTACGGACATGTAAATCTGTGTTGGATGCCGCATTGAGTAAGAAATGGAGTGAATGATAGGAATTCGCCACCACTATCACTCTGTACTTGTTGAATTTTAGTATTAAACCTATTTTCAGCAAATAATTTGAACTCTTTGAATTTTGCAAGTGCATCAGATTTTTTATTCAGTAGGTATACCCAAGTGAATCTGCTATATGCATCCACCAAGGCTAGATAGTATGTAAAACCATTAGAAGCAAAAGGCGCAGGTCCCCATAGATCCATAGACACTAACTCAAGTGGTTTATTGTATATAGTGGATGAGGCTACAAAGGGAAGTCTATGACTTTTTCCCATCTTACAAGCAACACAGCCATCATCAGCATGAGATTTTGACACAGCAACATTCATAGATTTTAAAACACTACTGACAGTAACAGCATGAGGATGTCCAAGTCGTTTGTGCCATAGATCAAACTCTTCCACAGTGGCAGTAAGGTGACAGCAACCACCAGAATTGTAATGTGCTTGAGCAAGAGCATAAAGCCTAGATGGAGCCTTGACTGCAGCATTCAATTTGTACATACCAGCTGACTCAATTCCAGTTAAGAGAGGTTTCTTGGTCTGCAAGTCCTTAACAACACATGTATGAGGAAAAAATTCAATCGACACACCATTGTCCTTGGTAACTTGAGCAATAGACACTAGATTCTTTTGCATACTAGGAACACATAGCACTTTAGGCAACTGTAAGTTAGAAGCAGAATATTGAGAATTATGCAGACATGTGCCACCAATGTATGATACAGGTAGATTTGTTCCTCCACCAACAATTACCATGCTCTTACCTGTCGGTGGTGCTGCAGAATTGAGCATATGAGTTGAGTTTGTGATGTGTTGAGTTGCTCCTGAGTCAAGGTACCATGCATCATCAGTTATGACTTCAGGAGAAGCTACAAAGGCTTGAGCATGACTATTAGCATCATGAGAAGTAAGGTTGTTATGAACAACATTGGTGTTTGGTACAGCCAGATGACGAAGTGCCGGCGGTGGATGGTTTGACATTTGTATCGGCATGAGCTACATTTGGTGACATGAGCTACGGAACTCCAGTTGGTTATAGGCGATAGGAATTTTGATATGCGAGAAGGCGAGAAAGTAGGATTAGCAGACTCATATGGAACCAAGCTATGTGAGCTACCTGAATCAGTGTAATGAACTTGTGCAGAGTGGCGAGATGGCGTAGAGTTATCAAACCTGAAGAAGCACACATCTGCCAAGTGTCCAATCTTATGACAGATTTGGCACGATGGCTTGTTATTCTGAAATGGAAAACTGTGACCACGACCTCGGCCTCTGAAGTTAGTAAACTGAGGACGATATGGTGAACCAGATCCACGGCCAATGAGCATAGGAGGTCCATGATTTGATGAGCCGCAAAGGAAATTTGAATGACTTTACGGAGAGTAATGCATGTTGATTAGATCCATTTGCATAGTGCGCTTGAGCTACTGAGTTAGCAATGAAGGACTTCTGGCGAGCCTCAGAATCAAGAAGCATAGTGCTTACTGTATCTAGATCGAATTTTTGCTTGGTAGCATTGATGATTGCAATGACAGATTCGTACTCCATAGTGAGACCATTCAGTATATGTGAGATCCTGTTTTGATCAGTTACAGGTTCTCCAAGCAAGGCTAGATGATCACAGATAGATTTCACGTTAGCCAAGTAATCTCTCATGCGAGTTCGCCTTTGCGTTGATTAGTTAGAAGGTTTTGTAGTGGAGAATCTTTGAATCTGATTTGTCAGAATAGAGACGATTGAGTTTTTGCCAAATCTGAGCCGAGGTTTCCAGTCCAACAAGATCAGGAAGGACAGATGATGTTACCGATGCCAGCAGCCATGATGCTAAGGCTGAATCAAGTTGCTCATAGATCGCAAATTCTGGATTATCAATATCTAAACCAGTCTCTGTATGACGAGCACGTTGAGCTGGTACTTTCACAGATCCATCGAGGTAAGTGAATAGCCGATGTTGTTTGGCCATGAAATAAACTTGCTGCTTCAATATGAGATAGTTTGAATCATCAAGCTTCACAGTGATTTTCTTATTGGTGAAGCCTTGACTGTGATGGCCGAATCAACGGACACGGAAAAGCTGCGGACATTGTTGTGATGATTAGTCAATCCGGAATCAACCGGAGACAGATCACCGCCAATGCCTATATCTTTCCGTTTAGTATTTGACCAGAAACAGAGCTTCGCCGGCGTGGCTTGGCTCTGATACCATGCCAAAACCTCTGAATATAAAATATATCTCAGAGTATTTCATTCTTATTAATTCTGAACAAAAGGATTACATTATATAGAGTGAAGTGCAGAAGGGATTGATAGGGAAATATGAAAAGTGAGTAACAGAACGCATAACAGAATGACATCTAGCGTGACACACGTCATAGCGTTTCCTACTGACACGTGGCGTACTGATATAACTAATACGCTTTTATTTATATTTGGTTAACACCTTGCACATATCAGCATTACTTGGCCACCTTGAATTTACCAAAACCCTTGTTGCTCACAAACCCAAACTCGCCCTCGAGTTGGACTCATCCCAACACACGTCTCTTCACTTAGCTTCTGCAGAAGGACACATCGGCATTGTGAAGGAACTGTTGCAAGCTTGTGGAGAGGCGTGCTTGGTTCGTGACCAAGAACAAAGAATCCCTACGCACCGTGCAGTTATAAAGCGAGAAGAGACGTTGTGTTGGAGCTGATCGGAGGAAAGCGAGTCCTTGACGTTCCTGTTGAGAAAGGGAAAAATAGTTTCCACTTGTGTGTGATGTACAACCACTCGGAGATCCTTAAAGATTTGGTGGCTTTGGATACCGGTGTGACACCAATGAGCTGCTCACTGAGGGGAGACTCGGATGGCAACAACACCATTCTCCATTTAGCTACCATGTCAAAACAAGTTGAGGTATTTTTTCACTCGGTTGGATATAACATACCATTTAAGGAATATATATCGTTTTTACGTTTACGTTATATATATATATATATATATATATAAATATAACAAGCATTAGAAATAATAGTAACGGGTATGGAATTTTAGTGATTCGGGTATGTGTTAGGTTGATCCTTATCTCAAAACGATTTTTGTTGAATTTTAGTGATTATGTGTTAGGGTGGTCTTACTATCAAAATGATTTAAGTTAATTTGATGACCTACCTCAACTTTATATACCTCTAATTTAATTTAATGTCGCC